>CM042141.1:102720321-102735321 GCA_023376005.1 Doryteuthis pealeii | reverse complement strand
TATATAATATATATATATCAACAATTTTAGGAATCTCATTATAATAGGAAATTCATTTGTGGTAATCTTGAATATCAAAATTGGCTTTGCAGAAAGGACTTAAAATTTAGATATAAAATCCCTGTTAAAATAACCGTGTTTCCATTAAATTGAAATACTGTTATAATGAAATTTCAACATTTTGATTAAAAGGAATATGAAATTACATTTGTGTCAATCTTGAATTTTGAATTTGACACTGCTGAACTCAAAATGCCATGAAGTACTTTTGAGGCAGTCGCTTGGAATATATATTTTTAACAGATTTAACAGGTTTAAGGGAGAACAGTTGGTTGTATTCCTTCTCAAAGGTATTAGCGTTGGGGAAATTCAAACAGTCTCGTTCATAATGGAACTCGTCTCCTACGATGATAACCATTACACTATTTCCGTCCATTATATACGTAAATCATGAATAACAATGAGATGACATCTGTATCTTTTGTTATATAGCTCTTGTTGTATACCCTTTTCATTACTTCTATTCTTCTATTCTTCTTCTGAAATCTTTTCTATCTTACGTCTTCTTCTAGCGTCTGGACTTCGTCTTGGTGACTTCGTCTTGGTGGTCGTCACTTAACTCATTTCTTCTTCTATATTAGTCTTGTTACCAAGACATTCACCAACCATAAAACTATGTTATTTTTTATTTACTTAACTATACATTTCATGTAACTAAATATCTGACTAACATAGCACGCGTATGCAGTGGAGTTCCAGTTAAGGCAGGGCATCCTCTCTGTCTGACGCCAACTGAAAACTGAGGACCCACCAGGTCCCACGTGACTTCTTATTTTGCGGGCTTTCTGTACTATTCCATGGAAAGTCCGCCCGTGATATGAAAAGGGCCATCCCTTTAGAAATACAGGGGATTGAAATAATCTTATACAGCCGCATAGATTATGTAACACTCTTACAAAACATTGGTTATATAATAGAGAGACTGACAGACAGACAGATATATTAGATGATAGAGATGATAGGTGGTCTTAGCTGATAGTGTTACTTTACATTCTGGTTATTTCGTCTATTCCTCTGATGCCATGTTCTCTTAAGGGTTGGTCTTCTTCGTCAAGTCGTCTTTGTGCAGGGCTGGACATTGCTTGTTTTAACATTTAATTAAGACAACAAGACTTGTTTGCTTCTTAATCAAACATTATTCTGCAAACCTGCCCATTTGATTCGCCGCGGGTGAGTGGCGAACCCCAAGTGACTAATCCCGACGTCAAACTGTCTACCGGAAGGTCAGTTGGAATGTCACCATTGTCACTCATCGGCCCCAGTAACTTTCCACGAACTCCATTATTTTAAGTTAACGGAACCTAATTCGAAATTCTAACTACAGGTACGTTCCTAATTTATAGCTGCTCATAAATTATGTAACACTTTGTTGGTAGTTATTTCCAATTATACCGATTATGGAGTCGCGGTGAGATTTTATTGACTGACATGAACACGGCGTTCAATTCTGGATGAGGCTGTTTGCATTTCACATAGCGCTAATAACTTTGGGAAAAGTAATCCACCTAACAAATGTAATGTATGCATCCAGCTATTCTGGCTCTCAGGATTTTTTAAGAATTTTTCTTCGGAAATGACGGTGGAAGACTTTACCCACACAAAGGAGGCCGACCAACATCGAAGTAATCTTAAAACATGCGAACGTAAAATATGTGAAGGTGCGTGCTGGTTATGGTATATATATACTCGATGACTTGAGTTCCTAACGAAAGGTGTGCATCAAACACTTCTCCCTCGAGCTATTAGTAAATAGTATGGCAAACTGAACTCTTTAACCTTGGTAAGTGTTGTAACTTAAGAAAGGTTACTAGATGTGAAATACTAAACGGTGGTTGGGAATGAAACGGAATATTTATAACATTAACAAAATACAATACTCGCCAGCTGCGTTGAAAAGGTAACCACAGCTAGTGGTATAAGACTACTCAGTCAGCATAATACTCCCGTATTTATGTGGATTGGGACATACCCATTAATGATCAAGGTAGAGTATATAACAGTAACTCAACCAGTCTAGGAGTTCAATCCTATTAAACTCCACTTTAGAAAATGACGTTTTGTCACATCCTGTTCGTGTGGAAGAGTTGATAAATATGTATGAAAAATGAATGGAAGTGAATCCGACAGTGTGAAATAAATATTTAAGAAAAAACAAACACATGATGTTAAAATTCGCTGACAGAAATCTGTTTCGACCCTTTATTGAAGTGGTCTTCATCAAGAGCGAGTTTTGTATGATGCATAAATATGTATGTATTCGGTCGTATCTTCATGCTTTTTAGATCATCCAAATTCTTTTAAAATGGTGTGTTTCCTCGAAAATAACACATGGCTTATATAAATGTTCACTCCAAAATATAACACTAGGGCTGATATGTGGGGGGGTGTTATTCTTCATATATTGAAAATAACATTACGAAGTAAAAAAATTATGAAATTTCTGAATAAACAGAAATTTAGAAAACGATCTACATTTATATACCATTAAAATGTTCTTTCATTTAAAAACTCATTAACGGCAATTAATTAAAAAATAATCATATCATCATCTTCTGGAATGCTATTGTTCTGCAAGTCACTGGAATTTGTGAGAGAGGGCGTAACTACAGCTTTTCCTGAGCATCCGGATCAATAGCTCATGCAAACGCGCGTCCTCTTGATCGTTGACGAAGACGATTGTTTGTGTCACATGATGTTATTGTAAAGAATGCTTATTTCTTTCGTCTGTCCACCGCTCTCAACTAGGGCTTATTTTAAGGGGAGGGGTTATTTAAAATCATCCAGGAAAATAGCTAGGTTTTAATTTGAAGGTAGGTCTTATTTTCTGAGAAACACCGTAACAGCGAAATACGACTAAATTATCAAGAATAGATTATTTTGTTCATCCAAATGCTTTTAAAATAATATTTACCATATATGTACTCAGTAACTAACAGCAAAATATGACTAAAATATTCGGAATTTGATGTCCGACTAAAAAGGCAATATGATATAATTCGTTGATTTCGTTTCCAATCTCTCGTGAATTATTTATCGGAGAGTGTAATCTGATTTTTTTATTTTTCATTTAATGAATCAATAGTTTCATATAGGAACATATCATTTATTCAAAGCAGTAAGAAATATAAACAGTTTCCCAAGTGCGAACACAGCTCTATTAAATATGCATAATGTTGGCTTATAAAATAGCGAATAAAAGTGGGACTCTATCTATACTTCGATCATCATTCCATATTATTCATATTATTATTAGATCAAGTAGAACATTTTGAGTTTATATATATATATATATATATATATATATATATATATATATATATATATATATATATATGACTTTTGTCTCCGCTCTTAACAACACGGAGTATAAACAAGCTCTGATGATGATTTTCATAAAATCGAAATATTGTTCAATATCAGCTATGTTATAAAATGTTTTCACTTTAACAGCATTTTGTGGAGTTTTCATATGTTTTTATATATACTCATATATATATATATATATATATATAGAGAGAGAGAGAGAGAGAGAGAGAGCGCGAGAGAAATATATAGATATATATATAGGCAATATTTAAAATAAGAATCTGTTTGTATAAAGAAAGGAAGACAATACGATAAATTAAATTGACCTATTTCGTGTACCGGTTACGTCTTAACGAGTGTACATATTTTGAAAAAAAATCCTTTCTGTAGAATATATCCGTAAAGCGGTACATACCACCTTAATTTTCTGATTGTTATCCTTCTTGTTAAATATATATTCTTTGGTTAGGATGAAACTTTTTGCTGTTATTTCGTCTCACATGTTTCGATCAAATTTTGTTTACACGAATGGAATATTCTATTTAAAATTATTCTAAATATAAAACAAATAAAAAATAAAACATCCAAACTCTAGATCTTCTTAAAGACACGCCGTTGTTGATTTTTAAAACATATCGTGGGATTTATTTCCATTTTCTTAACTTATATGCACACACATATATATATATATATATATATATATATATATATATATATATATATATTGCGAACTCCCCACAAGACTTGCCGACGTTTTTGGCATCTATTCACCACTCGCCATAACGTCCTTTAATTAGCATGAATTTTAGACTGTTTAATGTATTTTGTGTTTAAAAACCGAATAACTACGCGAGCTTCCTACTTGGCGGTAGCGTCAATCGGGAGCTCCATAAGATTCGTTAATACTGATCATGGGAGTGAGATGCACGAGTAGACATGCGCATACATAAAAAATAACACAATAATGTTGGCAATAGCCGTACGAACAGTTTTCCCGCGTCCTAAACGCATTGAAAATACCTTGAGTTCCTAGTTTTTTTAGGACTACCCTCGAATATAGGTAAGATTTAGAATTATGTCTGTTTGTATGAGAAAACGAAGAAAATCAAATTGACGTATCTCGAATTCCGTTTCCGTCTTATCAAATGTAGATATACTGACAAAAAATCTCCTTTCTGAGCAATGTATACTTACAGAAAAACATCTTACCTTAATTATCCTTGTTATCATCTTTCCTCGTATATATATATATATATATAATATATATATATATATATATATATATATATATTTACCAACTGCAAGTAGGATGCGACAGAAAGTCAATTACATATATGTGTATGAATGTGTGTATATATAAATATACATATATACATATATATATACATATATAAAACACACACACACACACATATATATATATATATAGTATGTATATATATATATATATATATATATTATATATATATATATATATACCACTGGTTGTAATACCGTCCGAAATAGATAAATAAAAGCAACAACTTTCATATGTTACTTCATTGAACCATATGTTGTTGCTTTTATTTATCTATTTCGGAACGGTATTACAACCAGTGGTTATATAATATATATATATATATATATATATATTATATATATATATATATATATATAATATATATTTATTTTTTTATTTTATGCCTGTCCTACCCAAATAGCATTATTTTTATGTAAGAATTTTCTTTTATATATATATAATATATATTATATATATATATATATATATATATATTATGTCGTAGATACATAGATAAATAGTAAGATGAAAACAATAAGTCAGGTAGTGAGTTACGAACGGTTATCAAAGGAAAATATAAATGAATCCGACAGTGCGTACACACGCACACGCACACACGCACATAAACACACAAACACACACACACACACACACCACACACACACATATATATATATATATATTATATATATATTTACCCAACCACCTTCGCCCAAGTAGAATGTGACATATGATTCAATTTTGGAGTACTACTCCGAGTGGACCTGGAGTAATGATGAGGAAGGTGTAATCTACATTCCCAGAACATCGAAATGGGAGCTTCATCATCAGATGTTTATCGTCATACCAGGACTCCAAGACTCCAGCCACCGCCTTCTAAAAAATTCATTATAATAATGGTTGGGTCTTGCCAATAATGGAAATAGGATTGGGACAATCATAGAGGTGCTTGGGATTGACGTGACCCTACCGCCCATCTAGCCTAAGTAAGGACAAAACTGGAGTGTTCAAGTTTCAAGATGGTACTTTCCCAGATAATTCAGACATCGATTCGTAAACAAGATAATGATATTTAAGAATAAGTCACTTATGAAAAAAAAATATTAGTTTGAAAACTGCCCATGAATAAGTATATTCTAAATATAAAAATTTAGAGGACGCACGTGATATAATGGTACACCGTCGTGGGAAATGTGCATGGCGAGACGAGTTCAAATCCGGGACGTGGCTGGTTGCATTTCACATATTGCTAATACTTTTCGGAAACATATGGATCTAAATATTCCCCCACCAGCTGTTGGTAAATAGTAGGCCAGACTGTGCGCATCAATCTTGCTTCGGCAACAAGTCTAGGAGAAAGAAAACTATGAATTAAACCACGCTTAAAGAAAAACTTGTGTCATACTAATTGTACAGAAATATATATATGATATATATAATCGATATCAGTTTATAAAATATATAGAAGATACCTTCATCATGATATATATAATGGATATCGATTAATTGATATTGTCGCTTAATTGAAGTCATACCTAATTTTGAAAATTAATTATAAATTAAATGAATTAGGCGGACATACCTGGTCAAATGTAAGGCTAAACAAATAGAGAAAAATTCAATCTTTGTATGTACATTTCGGCCTATTATGCCTCCTCAGCAGAGTTATAGACAGGAAAATGCTCTGTGTTTGATTCGAACCCTGACTGAGCAGTCTTCCTGTCAATAATTCTGCTGATGAGGCATAATAGGCCGAAATGTACATACAGATTGACTTCTCGATTTGTGTCATGACTCCGTACTTAAGCATCCTAGGTCAGTTCCTACGCCCAAAAGCTGACCTCGTTGAGGTCTTACCCATCTGCAGAGGTACAGCTTTTCCTACAGCTTTGCTTTAGTTTTCTTTGTTCAATGGTATATCGACCTTTGTGTGTTATTTGAATCCAAAGCAATTCTTGTAGAAGAGTAGTAGTGGTCATATTTAACAGTGGAATAACAGGTTCCATACCATTTTCAAATATACTAGTCCTAAAGTGAACGTAATAGCACGAGTGGAGTTTGAACTCGCTTACTCCGAAGTCATAGTCTAGCATGTTACACATTAGCATTAATCCACAGAGACTCAGATAGATAGATAGATAGATAGATAGATAGATTCTGAATATCTCTTGGCTCAAAATTATAGGAACTAATCTTTAAATATGTCACACTCAAATATTCTATAGTTATTTTTACTACGTCGTTTCATTTTATATTGATTTATTTTCATTTTTTTCATTTAATAACAACTTTTTAATAAAATAGTCCAATGGCGACGCCAATTCGGAGAGGAAAATAATTTTTTATCACGAATCCATTTAAAGATTTTTTTTCAATTTAGTTTTTCATCACATCCATGTCATTCGCACCACAGCTGTTTATTTTAGTTTATTTTTTGGTATTTTGTTTTTATTTTATTCTATTAATTTTTTTTAACTCAATTTTATTCTATTTACATTTAATTCAGTTTTAGTTTATTTATTTTTATTCAATTTCGTTCTTTTTTATTTTTAATTCAATTTTATTTTATCTATCCTTATTTTTACTTTTTCATTATTATTTGAAAAGTTGTAAAAACACGTTTTTTTAAGTTAGCACATGATTTATCTAAGAGTTGAAATAATCTTCAGAGTGAGATGGCTGCTTTTTATAATTTTTTATATATACGTTAAATTGTTATTGCTTTTTATCATTGACTATGTGATTTCAGGAAATGTTGGTGACACTTTAGCACAGATCTGAAAAATATCACAACACCAGTAGTTCCCAGGGTGCCGCGTCCAGGATTTGTTGAGCCCTGTCGGCTGTAGCGTTAGAATACACCGACTGCACTTCTGCAGAGGAGCATGCCCCCTAATAGGGCCACCTGTTAGCCGTTGGTGGTTAACTATGATTTTTAAAGAGTGACTGAGCAGACTATGTTATGCAACACTCCACTTTGGTCATTACTTAGGCTAGACTGGCGGTCGGAGAGGCCCCTTCCAATCAATCGGCTGGTCACGTCAAGACATAGCACCTTTTCCTAACCCTATTGATTATATATATATATATATATATATATAATATATATATATATATATTATATATTGCAAACTCCCCACAAGACTTGCAGACGTTTTTGCCATCTATTCACCACTCGCCATACACGTCCTTTACCATGAATTTCACACTGTTTAATGTCTTTTGTGTTTAAAAACCGAATAACTGAGCGAGCTTCCCACTTGGCGGTAGCATCAATCGTCCATGAGAATTGATTGCCAAGCAAAGACTGAGCATGGGAGTGAGATGCACGTGCGCATACGTTGACAATAGCCGTACGAACAGTTTCCCCGCGTCCTAAACGAAAACCTTACTTTTTAGGATTACCCTCGAATATAGGTAAGATTTAGAATTATGTATGTCTGTATGAGAAAACGAAGAAAATCAAATTGACGTATTTCGAATTCCGTTTCCGTCTTATCAAATGTAGATATGCTGACAAAAAATCTCCTTTCTGAGCAATGTATACTTACAGCAGCAAGAGACCCCTTACAATCAATTGGCTGGTCACGCCAAGACATAGCACCTTGTCCTAACCCTATTGCCCTTATGGCAAGCCCCACTTCCTTTTTATTCATATATGTGCCCCACTCCTTTTTATCATATATGTGCTAGGATTGTTACTGGACAAACTGTCGGACTGCGAAGACAGTGAACTGGGGCCGCTGCACCCTCTTTCTATTTAATATATCTCACGCACAAGTTACACTCCATGTCGAGTGAGGTTATTATCGTCTGCGACGGATTTCCATAACAAAGTAAGTACAAGCTATTTTAATATTACTAGAGAATATATGCACACTCTGGGTGAAAGTATCTAAATTTTAATGTAATAAAATAGAAAGGCTAATGAAACTAAATAAGAATGCAGATAAAAAGATTTGAAACAGAGAGAGTATAATGGAAAAATAGAACAACTAAAACTTACTCTTCCATCACTCCCGTCTTTCATAGCTAATTTTTCCCAATTTAACTATTTAGTTAAATAGGAAGTAAAGAATAAAATTACAGTTATTTCTTCTTGTTAATAGATTTCTTTTAAGATTTATGAGATTTTTGCTCATATTCATTATGATAAAACCAAACAATAAAAATAAATAATACCAAGCACATATTTATTAGAATAATTTTTAATATCAATATACAAATAAGCCTTCCCGTTCACACTATAAACCGCAATTTTGTTGAATATATATAGTAAATAAAATTGCATGTTACTACTACGAAATAAGACCAACAGTATTCATTATATAAAACCATTTTATTAATAAATGAGGTTTAAATAAAAATAATATCATGAAGAATGGACGTAAATAACAAAGGCAATTGTGATCTGGGTATGTATATTGTTTCGGTTACAGACAGACTGACACACAATCTCCATTATGATAAGATAAGATATACCCGGTGTTGTTTTCTTTGCTCAACCTATACTTCTAATTTAAGATTTAACTTCAATGTCAGCAAACTGAAGATTATGATTAAAATTATATATTTAATAACATCGAATATACGAGGAAATATTTGTACCAGTTATTATTAATGTGAATGTTGTCAGTGTTAAACTCATGCCTGAAGAGATGAAAAGCAATAAGATTGGTAGACAAGCAGTGTAAAATTTAATAAATCTTGGTTATTCTTCATTTGAATATAGTTAAAGATATGTCTGTGGAAACGGTCTAAACCACTTCTCTGTTTTAAAACTTTTCTTGCCCAAGGTAAATTTCAGAAGCAACGAAAATATTTCATGCGTCAAAGCAAACGTATATTTAATAATAGAAAATATCTATCTATGTTAGTTTATGAAATAATCTATACGACTGAAATTAATTATTTTCATTCGGTAAATTAAAGTAAGTACAGTCAGCGGGGTGGCCTTAAGTCAGACAGCGGGGGAGTCTACCCCATTTTGCACAAGCGATAGACGAAGGAGATTGTTTTACCGTATAAGACGGAATGCCAAACCTACCATCAGCTCCACACTTTACCACACAGATCCCTGTGCTACTCATACGCTGAGTTGGCGAGGGACAGTATCGAACCAGGAACCTTGAGGTTTCCAACCGGACACTCTACCGACTGAGCTAAACTGGCCGTAAGGATATTCATAAAGGAATAATACAGTTGGTTGGTTGGATTTTACTGCATGTCAACCCTTGTTGGGTTATTGTGACGAAATTGAAAGGTAGCCCTATGAACAAGCGGATTCCAGCCCCCACAAACAAAGCGCGTCAGGATATGTTGGCCTGTGCGAGGGGGAAGAGTGTGGCGAGTGGCTACGGATATTCGAACTCGCTACCTCCTCGTAGCTGAGGTGCTGTTAGCAGAGACCCGGATGAAGTATATCGGAATTTGCATAAGCGCAGCCGAACGAGCAGAAATAAGACGGACTGTCGCTGACACGGTGAGTGAGGAAGAAAGTGTTTGGACGGCAAGTGAAATCTAATGACTGCTATTTGAAGTGAGAGTAACGTGCTCATTTGGGAAAGGAATTACATTTCGTTTGAGACTTGCAAAAGATTAATATTATCTTGAATTTTTAGACCATTCAAAAGAGTTATTTAATGCCGGAGACATTTTGTGTTATTCATTCTTGGTGGATATTGAAAATTCTCTTTTTAAAACTCAATTTTTAAACACATTTTTAAAAAACTCATTTTTCCCTATTTAACCCGTAGATGGGCCCTAACACATTTCGGTATGCGTTTCTGTTACATAAACTTTGACATCTCACCCCCTTATGCGAATGTATATTTCACATTAAAGATGATAACAAAAGCCAGAAAAATCAAAATGATACATATAAACCTTTATCTAAAAAATCCGACAAATAATTCCATGATATATCTGGCACTTCTTGCATATACACCGGCACAGGCTGAGGCACTCTACATAGCCTGGGGAGTGGCAGCAAAGAACGTCGGCCTTTATGTGAACTCTGATAAAACTGAGTTCATGAGCTTCAAAAAGCAAGGAGACATCTCCACACTTGACGGCAAACCTCTTAAGTCAGTAGAAAAATTCACATACCTAGGTAGTGATATCTCATCCACAGAAAGCGATGTTAACACTCGAATAGGAAAGGCATGGTTGGCCACTAAAAAATTATCAGTCATATGGAAATCCGATCTCCCCGACAAGCTAAAGAGACGATTCTGTGGTTGTGTCGCTACTGCTGTATGGCTGTACCACCTGGACCCTAACGAAGCGCCTTGAGAACAAGCTAAATGGGAGCTGCACCAGAATGCTGCAAGCGGCCCTGAATAAGTCGTGGAAGCAGCACCACACAAAAAGCAACTGTATGGCCACCTGCGGCCCATCTTACAAACCATACGAGTAAGACGGGCAAGACATGCAGGACACTGCTGGAGAAGCAAGGATGAGCTCCTAAGCGACGTACTACTGTGGAAGCCAGCACATGGGCACGCTAATGTGGGCCGCCCAGCCAGGAACTACATTGACCAACTATGTAGGGATGCTGGCTGCTGCGTGGAGGAGCTCCCAGAGTCGATGAATGATAGGGAAGGTTGGCGAGAGATCGTCATGGATATCCGTGCAAACTGGGCGACATGATGATGATGATATGCCATGTTCATTCTGTTATTAACTCTTTGCCTACCAAATTTTCAAGGTATTTTTTACCTGTATGATGGGATATTACAAAGTTCACTATCTATTCACCTCAGAACTCATTCTATTCAAATAAAGTCCTATCATTATTCCAATCTCAGTCCCTCGTCTCAATTATAATGAACTGAACATCAGTTTTTGTATTTTCCTTGCGATAGGATCACAGTGGGGAGAAAACCAATCTAAGCGGTTTAAAGGAGGCAAATTATTAATAGAGAAGTTTTTTGAATTGGCAAGGACATTAATTATGTAATAATAAATCTATATGTTGATACTCGTGTTACTTAATTGTACGTCCGTTATCATCTTGCAACACCCTCTGGTTAAAAATCAGACCGTCCAAATCGTTTAAGAGGAAATGCAAAAATGTAAATCCTGATTATCTGGTATTGTTTATCCGTTGAATTCTTATTTCTTATGAATGTCGTCACCACAGTTAAATAATGGACCATTCCACTTTTATTATAAGAAAGGAAAGAGAAGAAAAAGGACATGCTACACAAAAAAACATAAAAAAGAAAGAATGAAAGATAAAGAGAGAGAGAGAGAGTATGTACATGGAAGCGATAACGCAAATCTGTTTCAATTGAACATAATGAAAAGACTAAAGGAAGAAAAGAAAGGAAAAATGAAAGGAAAAATAAATGAGAGACAGTTAAATCTAGATTATTAAACTTTTTACATATTGAACTATGTGAAATAGCTCTTGTGTAAACATCAAACATTGTAATAATTAAGTTGTCATACTGTGTTATATCCACAGGTCCGGCTTGTAAATATTCATTTTAGTAAAATTATGTTGGTTGGTTGGTTGGCTGGTTTTTACGATGTGTCATCTCTTGGGTTATTTTGTTTTATTCATTCTTTTTGTACTTGTTGTACTCATTTTTAACTCATTTTTCTATTTAACCCATAGATGGAACCCTAACAGGTACTACCACTGGTCTGAGGGAACCTGGGTTTGATGGTGATGAAGTGGTGCAGCATCCTCTCCAGAGCTCCAGAATAGGAGCCTTACTATCGTATAGACTTTAGGGTCATAGCCACGACATTAAGACCTTCAGCCACCGTCTTCTAGCATATATGTGATAATAAGTTAATAAAAAGAATAAGATAAAAAAAGTTTGTTTTTTTAATGAAAAATAGGCTTTTGACATATTGACACACTACGATTAACCATCGCAAGGCGACAAGAGAACTGGCGTCAATACAAACGTTGGAAAAACGGTCGTCCAATAAAGGACACGTTCCAAGATGCAGTCGGCCATAGCTGACAAGCCAAGCAGTTCTTTGTCTGCTTCGGTATGTTTGACTTCACACTTGGCCGTACGTAGCCTGCCGTTACTAACTCGGTTGAGGCCTTTAATGGCTGAGTAAAAAAGAGAGCAGTGAATTGAAAATGTTGGCGTCTTAAACTCTTAGGCAACGGCAGACAAAGTGAGCCTGTTAAAAGATCAACAACAACCAGCACAAAGTTTTGGTATTCTTTTATTTTGTTCATTCTTTTTAATTCTAAAGAAGGGGAACTTGAAGTTGTAGATCTTTTCGTCTCGGAGTGATTTTTATGCTCCACGGCCGGTCTTTTAAAATCATGGGTAGATCGGATATCAAAAGCGCTCGTGTCTTTAGTATTGAACAATACTCACCCTCACACTAAGTATGTTCTCACTACGGAGGAACGTTTAGCGTAATGGTTATCGTCGCGGGAAATGGAATCAATGAACAGAGTTCAAATCTACGGCCTTGAAAACCACCACCACCAGCTATGAGTAAAATATTAAGTCAGTCTGGATTCTTCAGCCTTGGTTTATATATATATATATATATATATATATATATATATATATATATATATATGTGTGTGTGTGTGTGTGTGTGTGTGTGTGTGTATAAAACAAGAACCCAAATAACTAACTTGGTTTGAAAAACGCATACGTGTGAAAATGTCAGTTACCAAATGTCTTCGCAAATACACACACACACACACACACACACACACACACACACACACATACATATATATATGTGTGTGTGTGTGTGTGTCTGTGTCTGTGTCTGTCTGTCTGTCAGTCTGTTTGTCTGTCTGTGTGTGAGTGTGTGTTTGCGAAGACATTTGGTAACTGACATTTTCACGCGTATGCGATTTTCAAACTAAGTTAATTATTTGGGTTCTTGTTTTACCTTATATCCTGTTGCGTGGTGCATCAATCTCTTGTTTCTAGTTTATTTTGCTTGATTCTAGTTTAATTTGTTGGTCATGGTGGAGCGGTAGTTTTTTTTGTGTATAATTTGAGAGAGAACCTTCTAATCTACAGTTTTATCAGAAACTGTCAGTTATCAAGCGCTTTTGACTTCAGGCTTTTGCTCAACTAACTTAGACGGGCTCTACTAATGGCATTGAGCACTCTTTACTTACATATATGGAAAACTATGGTACCAATACTAATATAAACCCGGCCAGGGGTAGCTGTTAAGGTATAACCGCTCTGATGAGAGGTGATATCTCGAAACACGTGTCTGTGGATTACTTATTTATTATATATATACTCCCACTTTGGTTGAGTTTTCTAAATAGGGATTTAATTGAAAAGTTCACCGTTCTGGCGTGTAGCTAGCCCTCGCTTTGTTTACAAAAAAGTTTGAGGACTCTAGTGAATTCATTTCCGCTTAGAAATGTAGCGATTAAATATTCTCCTATATTTGACAGCTGTCTCTGGCTGCATGGGTAAGAGGCTTGGCGAACGAAAGTTCATTCGGGTCTTGAACCCGGCCAGGGGTAGCTGTTAATGTATAACCGCACTGATGAGAGGTGATACATCGAAACACGTGTCTGTGGATTACTTATTATATATATATATATATATATATATATATATATAAGGGGAATATAAAGGTAAATGAAGTTTGTTGAAATAACAAGCACTTCTAGATCGGTTGGCAGGTTGTTTGGTTGGATTTTACTGCATGTCAATCCTTGTTGGGTTATTTTATGCCGAAGACATTCTGCTTTCTTAATTCCTGATGGGTAATCAATTTGTTTTTTCAAACACAACTTTTAGACATGTTTTAACAGGTACTAACACCCCGTGTCAGAGTGTACCTGGGAGTAATGGCGATGGAGGAGTACTCCAGACTCCACAGAGCTTCAAAGTTAAAACTTCACCTTTAGATGTTGTTTAACGTCATACCAAGAACACTATACCCCAGCCACGTCTTCTAGCAGATATATGATAAAACGGCTGGGTGTTGCCATAAGGACAATAGGGTTGGGACAATCATATAGATGCAAAGATTTGGTATGACTAGTGAATTAATCAGATATATATAACAAATAGTAAATAACCTGAACAGATGTAGCGTAGGCAACCTGAACAGATGTAGTGTAAGCAGGCTAAACTGCTGTAGTGTAAGTGACCTGAACAGATGTACTGAAAGCAACCTGGACAGATATTGTGTCAATAAACTGAACTGATGTAGTGTAAGCAGCTTAAATGACATAGTTTAAACCACCTGAACTGATGTAGTGTACGATAATTTATATGAGGCATTATATTATTATAATTAATTATAACTAGGGTCTATGGTATTATTGATATGATATAATAGTAGACAACTGACTGCTTCAAAAAATTTCCGCGCCATCGAAA
>CM042141.1:102695321-102710321 GCA_023376005.1 Doryteuthis pealeii | reverse complement strand
AAAAGCAGCTGTACGGCCACTTTCCTCCTATCACACAAGCCACCCAAGTAATACGAACAAGAAATGCTGGACACTGCTGGTGAAGCAAGGATGAAGTTGGTAGAGTAGGTTTCTGTCGATATCAGCGCTAAAACTTGGAAATTGTTCTTGCGTCTGAAGTGGAATACCACACCTTCCATCAGCTCCTCACTTTAACGCACATATTTAAACTGTGCTGTTCATGCCTGAGTTAACGAGAGCTGGTATCGAATTACACCTAATTTTTCCATTTCAGGAAGCAAACATCTATAAATTTCTCTACTTAAGGATTTCCATATTTTGAATGAACGATCCTCCCTTTATCTCAGTGTCATTGACAAATTGTTGGTCACAGTATTTTCATATCTATTTTATCTTTGGTTGAATCTTAGTCACGTTGATGAAATATTCGCTTACAAGTTTGCAGACTGTGTTTTTTCTTCCTTCCCGCTCGTTCAGCTGTCAATTTCAATTAGCAAATGAAGAAGAAAAAAAGCTATATCACATCTCTGAAAATTGAAAGATTTTTCGATTCAAAAATGCTCCAAATAGTAGGAAAAAATGTATATCAATTCATCTATCTATCTATCTATCTATCTATCTATCTATATATATATATATATATATATATATATATATATATATATATATATAGTTCTATGCATATATTATAAAAAAAAACAGGCCTGACTTTCAAAAAAAAGTCTCTTTCTTTTTCATCACTATATATATATATATATATATATATATATATATATTATATATATATATAAATGTGTGTATGTGTGTGTATTTGTCTGTGTGTGTGTGTGTGTGTGTGTGTGTGTGTGTAATTCATTGTAAAGCACTGTTATCACTATTTCTATTTTATTTACCAATGTTTGCGAAATCTCAGTTCTTGTGTATTTTTTTTTTATTTTTTGTTTTTGTTTGTTTTTTGTTTTTGTTTTTTTTTTTTTTTTTTTTTTGTTCCGTTGTCAAGGGAATATTTTCCTTGAAGACCAACAATAGAACACATACACACGCACTTCTCTCTCTCTCTCTCTCTCTCTCTCTCTCTCTCTCTCTCTCTCTCTCTCTCTCTCTCTCTGCATTTGACTGAATCATATATGTTTAGAGAAAAATTTGCAATTATTTTGCTTTTAACTCAAACTAGACATAATTTAGAAAAAGCCCAATTTTTTTTCTCGAGACGAAAGCCAAAGTTAAGAAGAAAAAAATACAATATTTTTTTTAGAAATAATAAACGAAAAAAAAAAACGAAATCAGCGCATAAACAACATGCTAGATTTCAGGCCAAAATATTTCATGTTTTTTATTAATATCACCGAGTTTATAATTTTGTTTGACGCAATAAATTATAGTCGATTCTCTTTATTTTGCTTTAGAAAACTTTTACACAATCTCATCTGATGGTTCATTTAATCAAGCATTAAACACCACAGCGTTTTTCTTCATTTTTCTTGCAATCTATACTGTGTAAACATGGCCGCTACACTAGCAGTATGCATCCAGAAACTGACACGGTTTTTCTGGTCGGAAGGAGTGTCAGGGGCTGAAATCCATCGGAGGCTTCCATAACATATCAGGACAGTGCAGTACCGCATATAATTATGTATGAATGGATACAGAAGTTTAAAAGTGGTCGGACAAGCGTGGCTACACGAAGGGGAGGCAGACTCCCTTCAAAACTCCACTACAGATGAAAAGACTCAGCAAGCTCGACAGATGGTATTGGTGAACCGTAGAGTTATCATTGATGAGTTAACTTCTTTCTTAATCTGCGTTTCAAATCATCCATGATGAGCTCGGCTTTAATAAAACTAGAGTGCATATATTTTTTGAATATCATTCGTATTTTCCTTTTTCTTTTTTTTTGTGGTTGGGTTTTTGGCGGGTGACAAGTTTAATAATTGTCAAGCAGATCTATTTGAACCCATAGATTTATTACGGTCACACGGAATGCACAAAACAAAACAAAACAACCAACCAACATATCTATCTATCTATCTATCTATCTCAGTCTGTACACATCAATCTATAAATCTAATGAAAGCACCATTGGTTGCCACAACGTTTTTCCCACGTAACTTAAGACTAAAATACACGTAGACTGTCCCTCATTCATACTAACATATACGAGATATGTCAGAAAAGTTTTAGGACTGGTACCACAAAAAAATTAATTCAAATCCAAACTACAAACTACAAGTTAACAAAGTAATCCCCTGGAGTCTATGCACTTTCCATCCTTCTCTGTTGCATGCACTCCTGAAAGGATTCTTCCGGGATGTCCATAGCTCTGTCGTCACGGCCTTTTGATGTCGTGCACATCCTCAAACGGGTTCCTTGATGACCCCCTAAAGGTTGAGAAGAAAAATCACATGGAGCCACGTCAGATGAGTAGAGAGGTTGCTCCAGCACAATGACGTTCTGGGCCAGGAACTCTCAGATACTCAGGGCAGTGTGGGCAGCTGCGTTGTCATGCACACATGAGTTGTCCTGCCACATCTCTCGCCTCTTCTCACGCACTGAACGAATCAAACGCCGCAGTATCTCTTTGTAGACATGCTGGTTGATCGTCTGGCCCTGTGGCAAGAACTCGCAGTGGACGATGCCCTCACATCGAAGAATGCGATCAACCTGGAACTTTTCTGACAGTAAAAGTAAAGTTAGTAAAGTAAAAGGGCGCATAACTTACTGTAATGGTTAACAAGCTAGATTTGCAGACCATTGTTAATGATTTCGATTCTCATTGGGCGCCCTACACTCTGGCCTTGTGCCACGTCTAATCTCAGCTTAGAAAATAACTATAAGTAAAGAAAAAAAGTAAAGTTGGCGAAGTGACCTATTGGCGGTATCAGCTGGACATCGAGGAAGTCTATCCCTTTTTCGCTAGCGCTAAACAAGGGAGATTTTTATTTTGCTGAAGTGGAGCGCAACACCCACCGTCAGTTCCCCACTTTACCACACATATCAGATTACCCAATCTGTGCTGCTCATATGTGTTGAGTTGGCGGGGACCTGTATCGAACAAGGAACCTTGCGGTTCCTGAGTGAATGCTCTATCAACTGAGCCAAACCGGACCCATTAAATACAAAATACACCTAGAATGTCCTTTTTTATACTAACTTATTAAAAAAGTTGTCGGGGCGGCCTACTCTCAGTATCAGCCAGACAGCGAGGGAGTCTATCCCCTTTTCACTAGACCAAGGAGATTATTTTTTATTCTGAGGTGGACCGCCATACCTAATATCAGCTCCTCACTTTACCGCACAGATCGCTGTGCTACTCATACGCTGAGTTGGCCAGGGCCGGTATCGAACCAATAACCTTGTGGTTCCTAGCCGAACGCTCTACCGACTGAGCTAAACCTGAATTTTTTAGATGAGGCTTGATATTTTTTATTATTTTCATTTTTTGGAACTGTTGTTCTCATCTTGTTGTTATATACACAACTTTTCGACCGATGTGGGTTCCGGCCTTCTTCATGTGTTTCTTGTCGAACTAGAGAACCTTTTTCACGAACTCGGGAACTTCAGGTCGTAATCGAAAAGTAGGAAACATGGCGCAAAGAATATAATATTTGAGTTAATACAGTATTAATTGACACTCATCTGAATGTTACCTGTTCAATCCTGACCACGGGCAATGATAACATAGAATTCAACTGTA
The DNA here is from genome assembly GCA_023376005.1 of Doryteuthis pealeii. Taxonomy (NCBI): domain Eukaryota; kingdom Metazoa; phylum Mollusca; class Cephalopoda; order Myopsida; family Loliginidae; genus Doryteuthis; species Doryteuthis pealeii. The sequence continues at coordinate 102,706,627 of CM042141.1, read as the reverse complement.
CCCGGTCATGGTTAGCGGAATAAAAACAGTCTACGTCGGTCGATTGAATAAATGATTCGATTCGAAGTTCTGTGACATGAAGGCCCCCGAGTTTGACCAGAAGCTGTTGGATATTGTATAAACGGAAATATGAATTTCCAGTTAAATTAAACAAAGCGAGCAAAAGAAGGATGAGAAACAGTAAGTTCGGAGATAGTTATCAGATCAAGGGTAGAGATGCGTAGGCGTATTGTCAATACAAAAGCCAGAGGTCAGTAGTGAACAGATCCCAGTCAGGAGAGAGACGGCGGACCGACGCGGTCACGCACCGCCACGGCTAAGGCCAGAGAGACGCCACCAGCCACCCTTTACCTCAACATCACAGATCCCAGCAGCAGTGGAAGTCATTGTCAACCCTTGGTCATTTCATTGTCACGCTCGCCACCCACCACGTACAGCCGATGAGAGAAATAAAGTCAAATCTCCTACTCTACGCCTGGTTGTGATCTTTATACTCTACTACTAACATACACGATTTAGCAGCGTGAGTTTGAAGAAGCCGCTATATACCATATATAGAATTTGATGCCATTATATAACATATACGATTTAGTGCTGGTAAAGAAGGGCTATGCAACAAAGATTCCTGAGTCCAATGAGAAACACCCGAATAAGACCGGAGGGCAGATCGGACGAAACGTTGTGTGTATAACAATAAAGATTAGTACAACAGTCCGAAATATTCAAATAATACAAAATATAGAAATAAATACATTTTGTCATTTGCCATGCTAAATGTAAATAAACTTGCCATTTGTCATAATGAAGAAAATTCAAAAGAAAAAAAAGAAAAGAAAGAAAGATATTCCCGGCTGACATACGGTTTAGTAAAATCCGACAGATGTAATCAGTTGGCTTGCTATTGTTTTGTAAAGTTCTGTCAGCTGTCGTATTACTGTCCCATGACAAACCTTGTTATTAAAGAAATTCTATAAAAAAAAACAGTCTTAAGATGGTACTATAGTACTAGCACTAACTCGTTTCGTTTCAGCATAGATAGATAGATGAATAGATAGATGGATAGATAGATAGACACGAAAATATTAGATTGATAGATATATATGAAAAATGCGATAGATAGATACCTAGGAAAAGTTTTCAATAGATAAATAGATAGATAATAGATAATTATATAGATACAAACAGATATAGATAGATAGATAAAGTAAAGTAAAGAGATAAAGTAAAGAGATAAGACCTGGATTCCCAAATGTGAGTATGATTATCTATATATCTAGCAATATATATATATATATATATATATATATATAAGATAAACAAAGAGTAATAAGGAAAACAGGAATATTTCTTTCAATATATATATATATATATATATATATATATATATATATATATTGATAATGAATTTTGCTATATTTATAAGTAAAGAGTGCTTAATATCATAGAATATGTATGTGACAGAAGGTTAATGACACCTGGTAACGTTAGAGTATCTCGTGCATGTGATTTTCAAAAGTGTTTGAAATAGGTGACAAACTTCATGTATTTTCGACTCTAAATTATTATATATATATATATATATATATATATATATATACATATGATGTTAAATATTCCGATCTATTCCAAATAATTTTAAACATATCTATATAGATGGGACTCTATCAGGTGCTACCTCTCCATAATAGGGAGTAATACAATGAAGAGGTATACCACAGGCGCGTGGTCTAATGGATAGAGTCTTAGGAAATGGACTCGTCAACGAGAGTTCAATTCCTGGACGAAGCTGTTGGCATTTCACATGGCGCTAATACCATTGGGAAAGGATGAATCCAATTCTCCCTCCAGCTATAGGTAAATAGCAGGGCAGACTGGACTGTTAACCATGGCTAGGTAACCAGTCTAGGAGAAGGAAAATTCTGAAATCAAACCTGTTAAACTCCGCTTGAGAAATTGACCTTGTGTCGTATCCTGCTCGTGCTTGGTAAATATTTATACCACACTTACTAGATCTCCAGAACTGAAGTCCCGCAACCAGATGCAGTTTAGTGCAACGCCCAGGACGCCTCGGGGTTTTTTTTTGGGGGGGGGCAATGTTGGTCTGTTCTTACCCCTTTTGTACAATCAGCATCGACAGGGCAGTCATTTGAGCCGTGTTACCGCTACTAACTCAATTTGAATACATAGGCATCTGTGTTGATTCTGATGACATCAAAGAGTCTGTGATCCATTAACATATATTAATGAAATATTATAATGAGAAACTTAAATATATTTTACATTCCCAATCTCTTAAAAGAAAAATAAATGGATAAAACAAAAAGTTGAAATATTGATGTGTAATATATTGTAAAATAATATTAATCATCACCATCATGATGTCGCACAATTAGCACAGATATCCAAGACAATCTCTCTATCATTCATTGCCCCCAGGCAGGTCCTCTGCGCAGCGTCCAGTATCCACGCAGAGTTGGTCAATGTAAGTCCTTGTTGGGCATCCCACAATTAATACTGTACGATTTTAGAACATTCGACAATCAGATGAATATTTAATTTCCATTAATAGAACCTTCAATATCACTATTGAGTAATTGATAATATAGTGCAATATAAAATGTTCTTGTAAATTTTAACAACAGAGTGGATCATTGAACAATAAATTTGAAGCCTTTTTATCCATGTCTTTAACTAGGAACATAAAGCATCTCAAATAACCTAAGTACTTTAAAATAACAAGCAAAAATATACACCCTCCGAGCTCAGTACTTAACTTTTAATATAATAATTAATTTAATATTGAATTAGAAAGTCTAATGAGATTTTTCAATGAACACAAAAAAAACACTCATTTCTTGTTTATTCCAATTGATTTCAATACAAAATTATAACATAGGATTACTTTTAATACGTTAGAGAACCAAACAATTATATTAGAAATCAATATCACCGAGTAATTATCTATTTAACATGGTTTTGTTAAAATCTTTATGCCAATTATTCATACCATATACTATATGAACCTTTATTTCTTAATAATATATAAAACACATCGCAGGATTTTAAACTCCTTAATAATATGGGTTGTTGTGGGGCAAATCTCAGTTCAGACCTTAATAGAGACATTGTTACTAAATACGATGCTAATGATTATTTGATAACCATTGAGAATATAATATAAATAACTAATGGAATTGAGACTTTGGTGGTGACGTATTTTTGGTTACACCATTATAAAAAGTCACTCTCGTGTATTCAATTTATAGGAGCTACTGTATTAAGGAACATAAAATATTGATTTGCTCTCCTATAAACAATTTGTATGCGACAATGGAATCGGCGAACTGAATCGAATATTCTGACGAATGTTATTTGTGTTGACTTTGTAATTCTACTCTTCTTAAATATCAGGACATGAATTATTCCTTGTCATTGGTAAAATATAACCCAATAAACTCTGACACACCCTTGTAAACTTTGTATCTGTAGAGGCAGAGGCATATTATATTACGACAGGAGGGAGATAGATATTCTTTAAAAAAAAAAGAATGACCAGTCAACTGAAAATCTTAAATATGTGTCAACAAATGAATAAAGAAATGGACACGACGCGCAAATGGAAAAAAAGATAAAAATTTCAGACATTGTGGCGACCAACCTTAAAGAATATATGTATATATATACAAGACAAAAGTGACCCGTTCAGCTCTGGATAGATAATTGAGATTAGGGAAAAGGAAGTTAGCAAAAGCGAATTATTTTTTTTTTAAATACGACCGGACGAAACCTTAAAATCATTTTTTTAGCTTTCTAAGAAAGGAAATGTTTGACCTCATTTAAGCTATGTGTTGCTGGTTGTGAAATTTAACATAGAAATATATTTCAAATTTTCCCGGCTCTCCCCCCTCTCTCTACTCTCCAGAGAAACTAACATTATATAACGAGGAGGTAGTCAAGAGATACACAGAGTGGAAGAAAGGGATAGACACAGAGTAAAGTAAGAGATTGGTCGTTTTTTTACTTAATTGCAAATTACGACGTATTAGAACCAATTAAAACATAATTTTTTTCAAACATAAATGAATCCTAAAGGTAAGGAATAATTTAGTATAATTTTCGTGTCATTAACCTAAGGTCTCTCTCTCTCTCTCTCTCTCTCTCTCTCTCTCTCTCTCTCTCTCTCTCTCTCTCTCTCTCTCTCTATATATATATATATATATATATATATATATATATATATATATACCCGACGTATTATGTGGGTACATGTGAGTATACAATAGTAATTATTCGGTTGATACTTAATCTAAAGACAATTTGATGAAAGTAAGTCCTCACCATTCCCAACAAACAATTATTTGTTTTTTATAGGCAACTTTTGCTGGATTTCGCAATCAATTTTAATTATTCACAAATTTATTTCCAAATTATAAAAATAGATATCGTACAAAAAAAGCTTTGCCAAAAATGGCGTAAAAACTCCCCGAAAACAATTGCAGTAACTATAACTTGGGAATCCAATAATTCAGGACTGCGGATCAGGATTCGGTCCGGAATATTTTTAATTTACGCATGGAGCCAGCCTGATCCCAGAATGGTATGATATGTTCGGCTACGGCCTCTAGGATTAAAGTTGAAAAAATATGACACTGACATTCTCATTTATTATTAGAAAAGTTCACCATCCCTGGCAAGAAGAAATGGACTCACCGATTTTAATCCATGAAAAACAATCTAAGCACAAATCTGAAGCAAAATTTATCATTTTCGGTAGCCAAACTTTCTGGCTTCATGAAACATCGCGAAAATTAATTAAAATAATTCAATTTAATTAATAACGAAGATTTATTCCATATCTTAATGTTAGCGAAAATTTATTGGGGAAGTTAAGAAAAAATCTTCTATGAGAAGGCTCCAACCTGTCAGACTGATACGTCAAGCGTTATTTAAAAAATCTAGAGGTTTAATGGAAAATATTTTTTTCGTTATTTCAAGCCCATGCCTCAAATAACTGAGGCTGTCATAAAAGCCAGGATATTTGCATACTCTTTTTATTCTTCTTATTTTGGATTTTTTGGATTATTCGGACTATTGTCCTCATCTTTATTGTTACCTACACAATGTTTCGGCCGATGTAAACTCGGCCTACTTGGGGTATTCTTGTCGAAGTCGGAAATCTTCTCGAATTCGGGAACTTTCTCTTTGAACACGGAAACCTTCTTGTCGAACGCAGGAGCCTTCATAATCAGTTGCCTTCATGGAACTTCAAACCGAACACCTTATTCAATCCACGGCGGTAGATTGTTCCCATTCCGTTAACCATGACCGGGTACAAGTATTAAGCTGTGTTAATTATTCTATGTTACTGTCTCCCTTGGTCAGGATTGAACCTGCAACCCAGTGATAACTGTCACTTAGAACTGTATTAACTCAACACCTACATCCGTTTCGCCATGTGTCCAATTGAATAATACAAATAATACAAATAATTAAGCCTCATCTAAAAACATTCAGAGAAATCTTCTTATTTTAGCTGCTATTTCTTCAATCCTCTATTCTCTGCTGAGCCGGTTGGGCTCTTCTTAGTATTGTATCTCTCCGCTTTCATCTCAATTCTTAATCATGAACACGGATACTTAATTTTATGTACACAGTTTTCATTACCCGGTCCCTCTTTAACAGGCGAGTGTAGGAGAACAAAACAGAACGCCTATACGCATCAAGACACTCATAGATGGAGTGAGAGTAGTTGGTTGCATACCTTTCCTAAGGGTATTAGCGCTATGTGAAACGCAATCAGGCTCGTCCAGGATTATTAATCAGGTTGACCAGTCCATTTCCTACGACTCTAACCATTACACCACACGCCTCCATCTTATATATATCTTGCAGAGTACCAGTAAACATGCCGCTTGCTTACAGCAGCTTGATCCGGTGGATAAAAAAAGACTTAAGATGAGAATGCAAGAAATGTCCTTTTAGAGACACCCTGCATACCATTATTTGATGCACTGTTAAGCGTGTTCTATATACGATCAGCTTGATCTTTAGTTTAACCTCAGATTGTTCGATACAATAGAACCGAACACAATTCAAGTTGATCCCATTTTTCCCCTCTCTGAACTTGCTATCAGATATTAAATCTCTGAACTCGAGTCCAATGAAAATCATTCCATCCTGTTGTTTTTATTTTATTTTTCTGTTCAAAATATTATTGGAATCTACAAACACCGAATTGTATTACTTCCCTAAAGATCTTCATGGGGTTATGTTTGATGCGTACGCTTTGAATGGAGACCTACTGCGGGTCTGCTCGTGACATATGTTGTATATTGTACAGGGTCCGCCAGAATGAATTATACATCGAGTTTGGAACTTAAGGTTTTTAAAAGTTCAAAATATATCCTGTTCTAAATGTTATTCTGAAGTTCTGAATTTCTCACATCGTCATTGTCACCGGTATTACTGATTAATAAAATCATTCAGCTATAGCACATAATACTAGTGTTTTAATATCTCTACAAGTGTGTTCTAAACTAAAGAAAAGAACAAAGTTTGAGGAACATTGCCCTAATAGGACAAAATTGTGTAGAAATGCTACAAATTCTAAAATCACCCTCAGAGAACACACATACGAAAACCATCACAGTTTGGGCAAATTTCGTCTGCATGACACGAAGAGTGTCATTTGGACTGTATGCAAGCCATCTGTTATTCTCCTTGTTGTACTTATGATCTTGGCAAAAGTTTTTTCTCATCGTAAAGAAGCAGATTGTTTGTGGTTCAGCAGGATATTTCACTTTGCTCAGAAGATTATTCGCCTTTGTCAGATGATTTTCACGGGCCTTTTCTGGTATCGAAGGTCTTCATTGAGTGCAAGCTTCATAGTAGAGGCTGAAACATTCAATTCACCTGACAAAGCCCAGATTCCAATGCCACATTTTTCTGCAGATTTCCGAGGAATTCTTCAGTAAGAACGCAATCAGATCTGTCATCAGGTATATGAATGTAGAAAGGTCCTTCTAAATGCGTAGTGTGCATCAATACCTCCAACCTACGGAGAGAAATGACCAAATATATGTATGTCAAATTTCTCCAGAACACCCTGTATATATGCTTACATATATCTATATCTATATATATCTATATATATATATGTGTATATATATGTGTGTGTGTGTGTGTGTGTGTGTATGTGAGAGAGAGAGAGAGAGAGAAAGAGAGAGAGAGAGAGTGCACATGAGTGAGTGTGCGTAAGTTCGTGTACTCGCATAAAACACGAACTAGTACCAGATAGATGATGGAATAAAACATAGCACGTGCTAAGTAAATATATATATATATACCTATACACGATGAATATATATATATATATATATATATATATATATATATATATATATATATATATATATAAAGCTGATAAAGTAGATGATCCATGTTGAACCTAATCATGTATATAAGCAAACAGTTCCTTTTTCGTCCCTTAGAAATCACGTTAATTGAAGTAATCATAGATAATACATAAATATCAGATAACTTATTCTATTTATTTATTTATTCATAATAGCGTCATATACACAATCACTTAGATCTTCCGATGCTTAGATTAAAAAACAGGGATGGTATGTCAGTTTTGTTTCTTTTCATCTAAAATTAAATACACACTTAGAATGGAGATATACGGACACACCGGGCTTGTGTGTGTGTGTGTGTGTGTGTGTGTGTGTGTGTGTGTGTGTGTGTGTGTGAATGTCAGAATGTGTGCATATCTTGTCCGCACGGTGACAAAACAAGGATATTAGGTGCCACAATGTCCACTCTATTTGATGTCTTACTTTTGAATTTTGCTAAAAGGCGTGTACACCAGGAAGCCCTTGCGAATCAAGCAGATTAAAGAAAGATGTCGATACGTGCAGCCATATATCTTGACTATATATTGAAAAAGGTTTTTTTATTTCCTCATTATCTCCAGCACCCATCCACACATCCACACACACACTTTGCTGTATTGTCTTTTTATATGGTTTATTATTATTATTATTATTATTATTATTATTATTATTATTATTCTCTCTCTCTCTCTCTCTCTCTCTCTCTCTCTCTCTCTCTCTCTCTCTCTCTCTCTCTCTCTCTCTACATAACCCACACTTGGGAGGTGCACATGAAAAAAATGAAAAATTATTATAAGATTAGTGACGTTTTTGCCCAGAGATATCACAAATTACGCATGAAGTTCGCAATAGTTATCTTCGAAACATAAGAATTTTCCATATAAGTTAGTCCCTTAAAACACAGATTTGCCCTGATTTGGTTATCAAATCTAGCAAACTGGGATTCACATCTTACGTTTGTGAAAGGTGCATACTGTAGTGACTCCCTGTCACCATTTTCAATTTGCTATAAGTGTTCTACCTCCAAAAGTTTTTTCTTAACAGTATCAATAACTTTCTCCATTACTGCAGCTTCCAGCTTTTCAATTTCATTTGGTTCACCTTCTTGTTTTACATCCGTTAATTCCTTGATTAAACTAGATCACATTCATTGTAAGACTCTGTCTATGTCATATATGGCTTTCTCATACATGAACAGATATAAATGACATATGAAAATGAATATTTGAAATTTACGATCCTCCAGTACAAAATAGTATAAAAAGCTGGACATAATTGAATAATTTTTACTTAGAATACCTAATAGAAATAACTGAGTTGGTTAAATCACTGAAATGAATATATTTTCATACTCTCTGACCAAGAAAATATATAATTAGACATATTACACCACTATAACTCCTAAAATTGTTAATTTTCTTTGAAAAAATAGCGGTTTTCAGCCGCCATTTTGAAAATCGTTACGTAACAAACCTAAAATGACGTCATATCACAAAAATCATCGATTTCGTAATAAGCAGCGAAAATGGCCATAGAAAACACTCATCCCAAAAATTCGACCTCCATTTACCCATCTTTACTATTACTCTTGCAAAAGATCCACTGATACTCCTTCCAGCAATGAGTAAATAGTAGAACACACTGGACTCTTTAACATTAGTTAGGCAACCAGTGCAAGAGAAGCAAATCTAGGAATTCAAACATGTGAAAATCTGTATGAAAAATTGGGTTCTAATGCACAATAGCGCCCATGAAATAATATCATTAGATTACGTATAAAAAGCATTACATTCCACCAAATCCTTTGAGACGCTAGAATTAGGATTAGAGTTAGGGTTAGTCTTAGGGTTAGGGTTATTGTTAGGGTTAGGGTTAGATTACTGCGGGAGTTTCCGACATCTAATTCTGTTTATACGTAAAATTCGATTTTAATGATATTATCTCTTGTGCGCTATTGTGCATTTGTACTAGAAATTGACATTGTGTAAGATTCTACACGTGCAGACGAGTGGTAACTATGTATATTGTAACCTTCCTTTCCTTTTTCTTTTAGGAGAAAAATGACGATGACGTCACTCCATGTCTTCAACAGTTGTAGACCCTCCAGTGGCTACTTAGTCCAATGCAGATGCGGTTACACACATTGCAGGGGAAATTCCCATCTACATTTGGTGGTTCATGACGACGAAGACGTCACCGCTCTGCATTCCTGTTAATCTCGATATTGAGCTGCTTAGCTCCTGTGTGGTAGGCGTCTTACCAACCCTGTCTGTTGGAGGCCAGATCTTCAACGCTTGAAGCTTTGAGGGAGCATTTCTTCGGTATTGTATTAATATGATCATTGAATCGCTTTTAGACGGCTCCTGTCCTCCGCCTGCCATCTGTGAGTTCACCGTAAAGTATTTTATGGGCGGGTGTCTATCTGGAGGCCATGCGGATAGTGTGACCCAACCACCGCAGTTGGTTTTGACTTTATATTGTAACCTATATTTAGTTATATTCAATCTCGAATTATATATTTAACATTGAAATAAAGAAACGAATGTGCCATAATATACCTTATCCGTCTGCAGCATTGTTTCCTAAGTTATCAAAATGTCGAGCCGTTGCACATTTGATGACTCACTCGGGGCGTTTGGTTGTCAAACTAAAAGCTCTGAGGACAAAGATGTCTGCCATTGCCGAATAAGTTAAGAAAGTAATTCGCAGAATATTAAATTACGATTCTGACCCCTTTAGGTCACCTAAAACACGAGAGTAACCTCGTCAAACGACTCGTTGGCAGAATCAGATTCTCAAGGGTTGCCTGTTTTGACATATTTCACCTCAGGTAGCGGAAGAGTTTGGCATGAAAATACCTCGGTAGACAGTATCGTACTGTTTATTATTTGTATATATTTACAAATTTACAGCATTTGACAAAAGGTCAAATTTAAGCGGAATACCGTTACTTTGAATTCAGAGTTTTCGTTCTCCTAGACATACCAAAATTTACATTTAATTTAAGGTAACGTGTATATGGAGTACACGGCGGCTGGTTACTGACATTGGACTCCATGTCCCCGCTACCCTAAATAAGTATACATATATATATATATATATATATATATATATATATATATATATATATATATATATATATATATTCCTTTTTATCAGTTTCGTTCTATTCTTAAAATCGTGCACACACACACACACACACACACACACACATACATACATATATATATATATATATATTATATATATATATATATATATATATATGTATGTGTGTGTGTGTGTGTGTGTGTGTGTGTGTGTGTGTGTGCACGATTTTAAGAATAGAACAAAACTGATGAAAAAGGAATATGCAACTTGACTTGCAAAAGATGAATTCTTTTTTAAATAAAAAGAATATTCAAGTATCCCCAATGAAAAGGAAATTCAATTAAGTAAGTAAAAAAAATTGGTAAATGAGGAATGGAATATTTTTAAAACGAGTAGATAGAAGAATGGAATGAGCAACGAATTCTGTGGATGAAAAAAAAGATATGAATAAATCTGTTCAAAGAATGAAATTTGGAGGAGAGAACTAACAAAATTACAGATTCTCGTCACAAAAGATTTATTGTTAAAAACTGTGATTTCATATACGCGGAAATTAAGTTAGATAGATAGATAGATAGATAGATAGATAGAAAACTAGGAACAGATTGAGATAGATAGATAGATAGATAGATAGATAGATAGATGTCTTTACAGTATAAAGCGAGATGGTAGCTTGTTCTCTGAATATAAGTCGGGGTTTCGACAATCAAATCATGCACAAGGAGCTCGGCTTCCATAAAACAAGAGAGTAGATAATCTTTGAATCTCTCTCTCTCTCTCTCTCTCTCTCTCTCTATATTATATATATATATATAATATATA
>CM042141.1:102687821-102692821 GCA_023376005.1 Doryteuthis pealeii | reverse complement strand
ATTCTAGATAGATTAATATATTTTAGAATTAGGACCATTTTGTAACATTGTACTAAAAGATGCGAAATGCCTCGAATATATTGAATAGCCTCACTATCAGATACAGTTTAGTGTCATATCCGGGGTTGCAGTGTCTGTAGTCATAAGATCTGACTCCGACTACTCTATTTCTAGGAAGCCAACTCCAACTGCTAGTATTTAAATGATATTGACTCCGACTTCCAACTCCGACTCCTTAATATAATGATGTCCTAGCTGCATATCAACGCGTCCAGAGTTATTTTATTCTTAGTGGTTATAGAATTGTGTTCATTTTAAATCTATGTCTATATTTTTTGTAGTTGTTTCTTAGGCGTATCTTTGCACACAGTTCACGTCATATTGTAGAACATGTGTCGCGTGACAATGGTGAAATGATATTTTTTGTAAAATTATCTTAGTAATCTACTTTGCATTCTCCTAGACCGGATGACACACCACGGTTAAAGAGCCACATAAGAGAGAGAGAGAGAGAGAGAGATTGTGTCCATGGGAGTGGAGAAGGGGAGAGAGAGAGAGAGAGATTGATTGTGCAAATGAGAGAGAGTGAGGGACTCCAAATTATAAATCTTGGATTAAAGCAGAGATATGTCTACACTGTATAAAAAAAACACACAGACAATTGAAGACATTAAATACAGACAGACAGTGCCAGACAGATACGATAAACGTCCACTTGCAACATAGCAACAACAAACAAACAAACAAAATACTAAGTATGATAGCAAATAATATCAAAGAGAATTTTACCTGCTCATTTGGTGAGGTTAATTTTAATTATGTTAAGGAGTCAGAGTCGGGGTCGGGAGTTGGCTTCCTAGGAATACTATGAGTCGGAGTCGGGGGTATGACACTAAACTCTATCTGATGGTGAGCATGTATTAAAGGTACTTCATATATTTTCGTATGTGGGGTGGAAGGGTGTTAGTGTTTTGTTTATATATGTGTTCGTTTTTGTATATGACGTATGTGGTGAAATTCTTGCGGTTTTGTAAAACAAAAGTATGTGAGTGAGCTTGTGTTGAGTTAAGAGAGAGAGGGAAAAATAAGAATGGAAAAAGAGACGGACCTGATGTAGGCGTTTGTCATGTCTCCAGACAGTGTTCTCTCTCCAACTGAATCTTTCAACTGTTGGGTCTTTTTTATAATCATTTTTGTTATGCATACGTCAGCATTTAGTCAAAATTGATATCAGCTCCTTGCATGATGTCTGTAAAAATTCCAATATCTAATAATTGTATTACTTACATAATTCGTAAACCGTTGGTTTGGGATAATTTACATTCTAGCAAATGTTCTAAAATATTTATAAAACTATTTTTCTTTCTTTTCTCTTTTATTCAAAACCTAAATCATAATATACAATTGTAAAAAAACTAATTGTTTAGGAAAACTTAATTATTTTATTCCACATACACGTAAAAATATATGAGTTAATTCTATACGTATGATGTTGCGAAATGGACTTGATTTTAAAAATTACGAACAGAGACACAAATCAGATGATATACAATTAGAATTGTAATTCATACCGTTACCGAATTCTATTTTTTTTTATTCACAGGGTGGCCACCATTTTTTATATATACTCTGGGTGCACGTATTTAGGTTTTAATGTAATAAAATATTGTATTAAATTAGAAAGGCTAATGAAAATAAATAAGAATGCAGATCAACAGATTTGAAACAAAGGGGAGGGGTATAATCGAAAAATACAACAACTGAAACTTACTCTTCCATCACTCTCGTCTTTCATTGTTCTTTTTTCTAATTTAAGTATTTAGTTAAAAGAGGAAGCAAATAATAAAATGGCAGTACTTTTTTCTTGTTAATTTAAGATTCACTGGAGAGATTTTTATTATATTCCTTAAAATAAAACCAAACAGTTAGAAATCAATAATACTAAGCACATATTTAATAAAATCACATTTTTAATATCAATATGCAAATTAGCGTTTCCGTTCACACTGTAAACCACTATTTTGTTGTATATATAAATATAATTGCATGTTGCCAGTATGTAGACATGGTTAACAGTATTAATAATGGAAAACAATTTTATTAATAATTGAGGTTTAAATAAAATATACAATCATGGAGAATGTGATGTCAATAATTAAGGGAATTGTGACACGAGTAGTAATATAGTTTCGGTTACAGACAGAAAAACACACAATCTTCATTATAATAAGATATTTTTTGATAACAGTTGTAACTGTTTGTCTTCAGTGATGTCTGAGTGACAGCAAGTCTTCTCGGCTCTACTGGATCCTTATTCAATTCTATGAACACACCTAGATATACTTATACATAATTCGGTTCCTTTTACTTGATCCTGATTCCTGTCGCGAATGTTCCACTATTTATTCATTCATCTTTGCTATCGCATAACCTTGTAGTGCACTTTTCATTAATGCAATGCACCTGTTCGCAAAGCAGATCATCCACTTATCTTAAGTCAAGTGGCATCTACTCAGTGCTGAAAGTCTCTTGGAGCACTAGACGAACTTCCGTACAGTTGCCTGCACCGCATTAACTTTTGCCTTGTCTTTCGTATTTCCTTCCCTTGTTATCGCCACTCTCCTATTATCATCCCTAATGTCATTAAATAAACAGCAGGGTGAGATTTTAACTCCCATCCGTTATCCTTTGCAGCGTGTCTTATGTTAACGAAAATTCGACAGTTACCAAAGATGGTACAAATGAATGATAATGACAATGGTTCCTCTAAAAAACATGTATTCTTTAAAAATTGAGAGATAGTCCTCAAAGTAAGATGCATATATATATATATATATATATATATATATATATAGGTATATGTAAAAACAATTTTTTTTTTGTGATGAAACAAAGAAAATACAGTGCTCAATCACAAATTGTGAGAGCTAATATTTATTTATTTTACAAAGTTTTCACAGATCAATGTTCATTATAAACAGCGACCCAGGTTTCATGCTAAGGGGCAATCATCAGGCCGTTGAGCAAGATCCCATGGTGTTTGTTGAAGTTCTTTACTCAATGTCACATTGAGTAAAGAACTTCAACAAACACCATGGGATCTTGCTCAACAGACTGATGATTGCCCCTTAGCATGAAACCTGGGTCGCTGTTTATAATGAACATTGATCTGTGAAAACTTTGTAAAATAAATAAATATATATATATATATATATATATATATATATATATATATATATGGGAGAATATGTGCTTTTAATTTTAGTCAGACCTATTTTTTTTGGAAAGTTAATTCATTTATGGTTAATTAGGCGGGATTTAACCATAAATGAATTAACTTTCAAAAAAAATTAGGTCTGACTAAAATTAAAAGCACATATTCTCCCAAATATACTGTCGGCTGAAAATAGCTAAAAGTTGTTTACATATATATATATATATTATATATATATATATATATGTGTGTGTGTGTGTGTGTGTGTGTGTGTGTGTGTGTGTGTGTGTGTGTTGTGGATATATAAGTGCTATATTTATAAGCAAACACTTGGCCAGAAAAGCTTGAAAAGATGTTTAATAAAATCGTTAAACAGGAGACATCTGTTTTGTTTAATTCTATATGTATTAATGAAAGAATGCTGCCAAAATACACACCCACACACACACATATGTATATATATATATATATATATATATTATATATATATATATATTATAGATAATATGAGTACTATATTTATAAGCAAACAGTGCTCAATATCATTGACAGAGTATTTATATTTAATTCAAGGTAGCGTGGACATGGAATCAACTTCGTCAGGTTACCGACAGTTTCTAGCCTATTTGCTCTTCTTAGAATGAACACACACACACACACATATATATATATATATATATATATATATATATATTTATGTTCATTCTAAGAAGAGCACATAGGCTAGAAACTGTCGGTAACCTGGAGAAGTTGACTCCATGTCCACGAGAGGAGTTCAAATACTAGTCGAGGCTGTTTGCATTTCACATAGCTCTAATACCCTTAAAAATGTCTCTAGTAAATATGTGTAAATAAAAAACTGCAAATTTAAGTTCAATACTTAAAAACAACTCACTAAAAATAGGACTGAGCCAAGTGAAAGATTACGTTGTTTTCGAGCTATAACAGATAAAAAGAATTACCAGATGGAAAAGGCTTTACTCCCACGACACATTGGCCAGTGCGTAGAGAAGAGACACCATTTCTTTGACTTGTACATTTTTATTGCCAGACGTTTTCTTCTTCTTCTTCTTCTTCTTCTTCTTCTTCTTCTTCTTCTTCTTCTTCTTCTTCTTCTTCTTCTTCTTCTTCTTCTTTATGTTCCACTCCTGCCACATTGCCAAATAAAAATCTATAAAATCCTCAGATTCCACTGACAACACGAATAGAGACGCCATTTTTATTCTTTCTCGGGTAGCTTACCGAATTTTACCGACGATAAAAGACACGTGACCCTTGTTTAATGATTTCTTTTAAATAGAATAAAAACGTAAGTTCGCTAAGCACCATCTTTTGAGCGTGTTTTTATTTTTTGTAGGTGGATATAAAAATCATAGCTTAAATAATTTGACCGCGCATGCGCTGACTGTATCCCCTGCAGGGTGTCCTGGGTAGGACAGGAAACTGCGTTCATGGTGAGGCTCCAATTCTAGAATCCGCCGATTCTATACTCTGCAGAGAGTCCAGTTTTTTTTGGGGGGGGGGACATTTGCTAGTAGTATTTGGTCCATCTTTCATCTGTGTAGAGAGACAAATGCCTCGAAGAAAACTACAAAGAAATGTGTTGTCTCGAGATTTTATTTATTTATTTATTTATTTATTTTATTTATTTATTTATTTTGCTCGAACCTTTTCTACAAATGTCCTGGGTATGACGTCAAACTATCTGATGGAGAAGTTCCAATCCTGGAGCTCTGCGGAATATGAAGTACCCCTTCATCACCATTAATCCCAAGTCCACTCTGAC
>CM042141.1:102662821-102682821 GCA_023376005.1 Doryteuthis pealeii | reverse complement strand
AAAATTAAATTTTGACCATACAACAAAATGGTATATGCATAAACCAGAATCTGTTCTTGAGAACGAAACGCATAAAATTCTCTGGGACTTTGAAATTAAAACGGATCACCTTATACCAGCAAGAAGACCAGACCTTGTGTTGATAAATAAAAAAGAAAGAACTTGTCAACTGGTGGATTTTGCAGTGACAGCAGATCACAGGGTGAAGGTAAAGGAAAATTTTAAAAATGGACAAATATCTGGACCTTGCCAGAGAACTAAAAAAGTTATGGAATATGAAAGTGAAAGTGATACCAATTGTAGCTGGTGCACTTGGAACAGTCCCAAAAGGATTAGAAAAGGGTTTGGAAAGTTTGGAAATCAGAGGAAGGATTGAAACCATTCAGAACACTGCACTGCTGCAATCTGCCAGAATACTCAGAAGAGTCCTGGAAACCTGAGGAGACTTGTTGTCACTTAGACTCCAGTGAAAGACCATCAGCTAATGCTGATGTGAAAACTCAAAAGGAGTAAATAATAATAATAATTACTAAACGATACATGCTCAAACCGGTATCTGTCCTGGAGATTGAGACGCATAAAATTTTCAGGAACTTTGAAATACATTCGAATCACCTGATCCCAGCTAGGAGACGAGTCCTTGTGTTAATTAAGAAGAAGAAGAGAACTTGTCATCTCGTAGATTTCGCCGTCCCGGTGGACCACAGAATAAAAATATAAGACAAATACTTGGACCTGGTGAGTGTCTTATGAATGCGCAAGAAACATGAAATTCCAGAATCACAGTATTACTTCCATGCAATATATATATATATATATATTTTATATATATATATATATATATATATATATATATATATATATATAATAAATGTTGTTCGGGTTCCAACGGGAGAAAATTTAATATTTTATAAAAAAATGTATTATGCTCCCAGAAAAATGTTTTTTATTCTTTTTATCTTACATATGCGACACGTGTTTCTGATCTGTTGTCTTCTTCAGGCATGGAGTTATTATTTTGGCAGAATATGTCCGATATTTGATAGGTTGTGTGTGTTTCTGCAACTTTATATATATATATACTCATCCACAGACACGTGTTTCGACTCAAGTCTCTTCAGTGTGGCTAGATATTTTGTGAGCTACCTACATCCGGGATAGAACTCCGATCGATTCAGCATCAGTCGGACAGCTTAACCGCTCGGCTATCGTCACCCACAGAATGCGAAGGGGATTTAAACTGTTTTGATACCCACATGTGTGTGTGTGTGTGCGTCTTTCTGTCTGTCTCTCTCTCTCTCTCTCTCTCTCTCTCTCTCTCTCTCTCTCTCTCTCTCTCTCTCTCTCTCTCTCTTCTGGCAATTGACTTCTAGTCTACCCCGCTAAAGACTTACTCTACGCCAGACACCCATGTTTACAAATGCAGTAGTTTTTTGTGGCTTCTGCATTAATGTTAACTGAAACTAAATCTAAAACTAAAACCTGTAAAACAAAAAATCTCTCCTCTCACAAAACGATCCGCTTACAGCTGAAGTCTTATAAAGCAATGATTGTAAAATGGCGTATATTTTTAGTTGTACATATTCTGTATAAAAGTTGTTGCTTTTTCTTCCTTTTGGTCTCAGATTGTTGTTTGTATTCTCAAAAGAATTCAATGGGATTAAGAATGTCTTAGACGATCGTAAAAACTGATTGGATCTTTAAAAGTGAAAAAGCTGATGTAAAAACTGATTAAGAAGTAAAGAGATGAAACAATCCGAATTAGTTTAGTTTAATCATTTGGCGGCTTTCTTAACCTAGAGATGCTGATAGGTATGCGTTCTGACGCACAATAATCTAAAGGGAAGCAGTAAAATCATATCAATGCGTCCCAGTGTTTTTTTATTTTTCCCCTCACCATTTCAAGCTAACTGTAAATACATTTCAATATTTTCTTAGAAATAAATTGCACAGAATAGATTACTAGGTAGGAGTTAGACGGCTTTAGTTGGGACCCATACATTTTCTCGTGGACTCATCCAGAGAAAATATGTGCGTCCCAGTACGCACTAAATCAAAAAGCTATCAGTATCACTGTTATCCATACGAATATTGACATCTTTTTAATATTCCTTCTTTCTAAAATACTGTTGCGTTATAATAAAGGAAATAAAATTGTTTTATTTTTAATCAACAGAAAATCTTTAGAGGGTCAACAAACAAATAATTAAAAAAACCTATATTCTGAAATGCCAGATGAACACAAAGTCTGATTATTGAGGGCAGCCACGCACAAACCGAAGCTCATTCCTCTTTTGAGACGCCTCAGGCACTGGGCAATAAACTCAGCCCTGCCCATTTAAATCGATGGGGCAGGTATTGCTTGGAGTTCCCCCATGCAAGTATTATATATCATACCGGCCTAATGGCCGAAGCCAGTGGAAATAGGGCCCGACGGCTGGTTAAGTATTAAAAAACAAATAACAAATAAATCAATATGAGACTCCAAAAACAGATAGGAACGGAGACAGTGTATCTGACAATCTTCTGTTAAGGCTGAAGATTAAATCTAAGAATGGTTTTTAATAGATTCGCAAAATGACGTTACTGTTGCGTGCTGGCATCAAATTCTATATGTTATGTAGCGGATTCCTCAAACTCACGCTGCTAAATCGTGTATTTGTATACGTGCGAAGCAAGGCGTTGTCGTTTAATGAAATCTACAACACATGCGGATAGTAGGAGTTTTGACTTTATTTCTCCTCTCAGCTGTACGTGGTGGGCGGCGAGCGTTGACAATCACTACTACTACTGCTGCGATGTTGAGGTAAAGGGGTGGACGAATCTCACTGCCCACTGGCAGCGATGGACCGTGTCGACGGTCGCTCCTTGTGCTCTGTTTGCCGTCCGCTGTCTGACTGCCTGTCGGCTCGAACCCTCAAGCCTTTTATTTTGATAGATACTCTTACGCATCTTTATCTTTTGATCTGATAACGGACATTTGTTATATTTCCTTTATCTTCTCACTGCTTCTTTGACCGGAAAGCCTCGCTTCCGTTTTTTAACTTCTTTGTTAGCTTTTACCGGGAAAAAAGTCCTTTATCATTTTTTTCGTCTTTTTTTTTTTAACCGGAAATTCCTATTTCCGTTTGCACAATATACAACATTACCAACCATAAAGAAAATGTAGGTGGTCTTACTGAAAGAAGGTGTGAGGTATTCGACTAGAAGCAAAGTATACGTGACCAAGTAAAGTGAGAGGAATACGATTTAACTAGGCAAATTTTCGGAGTTCGGATTGAGATTTCGTTAGTTAGTCAAGACTAGCAGTTTCTAGAGTAGGTTCGTAAAGAACCACTGCCATCAGGACAGTTGGACTGTCCGTATCTACTAATCTTGTTGGTCGAAATCTATCTGGGGAGAAATAAAAAATTATACCAAAGAAGTTCTGTTTCCGTGTTGTGAATGCAAGTAGCTGTGAGAGATGATCAGCACGAGGCACCCGATCCGGTGACGACGGTTCGACCTAAAGAAAAACAATAACGTCAAGTGAATACTGATGATAGTCCACATATTTAGATACATTTAGATCATGGAGTACTATCGAACTATAACAATATATACGATATCATGTGGCCGAAAACTCACGTGTTTTAACCCCATTTAGGGTTTACATTCCTTACTTGCCACGGTTCCCTTATCTGATGTTAATTACCTCCTGTGTCAACCAGCAGCCTTTAAGAGGTGCAGTGAGCTGCATTATAAAGCCAGACGCGCCAAAGTCAAACTCTCTTTCACCCTCTTGCCTACGTTGATGTGATACATAGTGCTTGCATTTCCTTTAAACCCCCAGCATTCCGTGTTGCATAGCATATAAAAATATGATTAAAAGTCAGTGTTTATCATCATCATCATCATCATCATCATCATGTCGCGCCAGCAGCACAGATATCTATGCCAATCTGTGGCCAACCCTCTCTATCATTCATTGCTCCCGGGAGATCCTCTGCGCGGCATCAGTATCCGCACAGAGCTGGTCAATGTATGTCTTTGCTGAATGGCCCACGCTGGCGTGGCCATGTGATGGCTTCCAGAGAAGAACGTCACTTATGAGTTCGTCCTTGCTTCTCCAGTAGTGTCTAGCGCGTCATGTTGGCTTTACACGGATGGTTTGTGTGATATGATGCAGGTGGTCGTACAGCTGTTTTCTCGTGCGGTGTTGTTTCCAAGTCTTGTTTAAGACTGCACGCAGCATTCTTGTTCAGCTACCGTTTATAGTTTATTCTCCAGTCGCTTCGTTAGGGTCCAGGCTGTGCAGCCATACAGTAGCACAGATACAAATACGGCTTGGAACAACTGTCGCTTTAATTTGTCAGTGAGATCGGATTTCCATATGACTGACAATCTATCTATAGCAGACCATGTCTTTCCTATGCATTAAATGCAGTGTTTATACTTTCTCTTTTACCAGAAGTCACTACACTTGTATCGGTTAAAAGAATATTTTCCTATTAGGACATTTCTCAACGAATGATTCAATTCTGATTAATCTATCGATTTAAAGTTTTCAATTATCGATTAACAAGGTAATAAGACAGAATAGAAGAAAAACTGACAATTGACCAACAAGACTAAAAAAACAACGAACCTCCCACCAATATTTCTACCGTGTTATGTTTCACTATCGACTTACAATTTTTTTATTCTTCGAGTTCATATCCAAGTCCCCTTCCCCATCGGAATACATGGCGTATCTGTTAAAGGTAATTTCAGATAACATGCGACAAAGTTAAGAAAATTGGAACTGTTTCTTTCTTTTTTGTTTTAACAATCCATTCTTCTGATTTTTTTTCTCGAGCTTTGGAGGGAAACGAAAAGACACAGGCAGTCTCCCGTGACGATCCTTCAGAAGAATCAACAAGGCAGTCTATGGATGCACATAATTACCGTTAAAATTATGTCAATATCAATCTAGTCTATGGCTATAAGAATACTACTTATCTTGCAGCAATAACTTTTTTATTATAAGTATTGTTATATCTTAAATGACTAGTTATACCGAGTGGTCGATCACGAGAGTATTATGAGGAGAGTCCTTCACATTAGTGCCTCATAGAGTGATCTGTGTGAACTTAAATAGTGCTAGCACACCACCACTGCTGAGGTATGGGGAAGATGGATAATTCCATTATATCAATTATCATGCTCAATAAACAATAGAAATAAAATAATTCGAGCCAATGATCTGGTATCTACATAATGTTCCTTTTTATTTTCTGTCATGTCTGCAATCTCTATTAAGATTGCTCAGGCAATAAAATATCTTTGTTATCACTTCATCGGGAAAAAGAAAATGAATTAACGTAATTTTTGCTGTATTGTGAAGTATAAGGATTTTTTGTTTAGAAAATCACTGGTAAGAAATATTTATGTTACAGTCTTTAAAACGGGAGAAAGTTATTATTAAAATGTGTGTCGGTCAAAATGGCGCATTTTTGCCGAGTGCTCTTTTCAACTTGTTTTCTTTTTCACTTTTTTTTTCACTTTTTTTTCATTTATTTCATTGTTATAAACAAGAAATTCATCGAACTTTTTTATAAGTATGTTTAGTCTATGTTCCAAAAGAAAAGATTACAATAAGTGACAATTTACAATTTTGATTTTGTATAAACGTTTAAAGAAATGCAGGTCTTGTCGTACGGAAAGTTTGGCTATACCTACAAATGTGACGAATTTAAATTATGAATTAACCTCTGACTCTGTCTACGAACACAACACAAAAGTAATAAAAATTACCCTCTCACACACACACACACACGCGCACACGCGCGCACACACACACACACACACACACACACGCGCACAAAAAGCGTTAATTTTATATTTATGCTTATGGCATGCCCCCTAGCGACTTTCCAATCGTCGAAGTTGTAGAAGTTGATAATTCAACTTAACACAATGAAACAATTTGTGAACATTTGTGAACAGTCAAATTTACATTTTTTAAATTAACCCTTCGAAACTGTGGGTCCCGTTTTTTACACTGAAAGCTATTATACTGTGCAAGATATTTGATTTTCCTATGCGCCCTCTCCCTTTAAGAAGTGTCCTTTCTAACGTAAGACAAAGAATGATGGTTCACATATTCAGATACAGTACCCTGATATACCCATATATGAAGACGGCAAAATAACATATTATGACTTGGTTGGTTGGTTGGTTGGTTGAAGGATTTTCACGGCATATCAACCCGTCTGGGGTTATGTCAAGCCTAAAAATATATGTTGTGTATCTATGTTTACATTTTTGTAGTAATTGGTTTTACCAATGTGTTAGCATCATTGGGGATCATGTTGTATGGTATTGATTAGGTTCATGTCTATATTCTATGCTATAATTTTATTTTCTTCAAAAAGGATAGAATGTCTTCTTTGTTGACATTTTCCAATAGATCTTTCATAAATGTTTGCATTAAAATAACGGTTTCTGATGTGAGCCAAACTCCAGCATTTTATGAATAGGTGTTTAACAGTCAAAGGTGTTTGACATATTATGAGGTAGTACCAAACTATTTAACAATAGATACGATATCAAGTCCATTAGCTATGGCCAAAACTTCCCGTGTTTTCACACCCCCTTAGGGATTACATTTCTTACTTGCCCCGGTTCTCCTATTGTTACATAATCTATGCGGTTGCATAAATTATTGTCAACCCCCTGTATTTCTGAGGGGATGGCCCTTTTCATATCACGTGCGGGACTTTCCATGGAATATTTCAGAAAGCCCGCGAAATACGTGAAGTCACGTGGGACCTGGCTGGGTCTTCAGTTTCGGCTTGGACGTCAGGTAGATAAGATATGTCTGCTTAGCTGGGACTCACCTGCATACGCGCGCTATGTTTAGTCACATGAAATGTTTAGTTAAGAAAATAAAAGCTTACGAAAATAACAGGGTTTTTTGGTTGATGAATGTCTTGGTAACAAGACTGACCTAGAAGACCTGACACGAAGTCATCAAGACTAGGTCCAGACGCTGGAAGAAGAACGTAAGATAGAAAAGATGAACAGAAGAAAAATAGAAGTAAGGAAAGAAGAGGTATACAACACTATTTGACATTAGGGTACACGAGAGTTAATTTCATTGTAATAATTAAGAAATTCATAGAAGATTTTCATATGTTTTGGTTGGATTGTTGATTGGTTGGATTTTACGGCATGTCAACCTTTGAGTTATTTGATGTCAAAGTTTGTTTTATGATTCTTGTTGGGTGTTCAGTTTTCTTTCAAACTCATTTTTAAACACATTTTTAATACTCATCTTTTAATCTATTTAAACAATAGATGGGATCATAACTGGTACTACTACTCCAGATCAGGGTGGGTGGACCTGGGAGTAATAGCTATAAAAGAGTAATCTATATCCCCCAGAATTCTAGAATTTGAACTTCGCCATTATATGCAGTTTAACACTATACCTAAGATTCTGTGACCCTCAGCTACCACCTTCTCACCACATATATGATACAAAGGGAATCGCGTGGTGTAATGGTTAAAGTCATGGGAAATGGACTAGTCGCTCCGAGTTCAAATCCTAGATCTGGTAATTGCATTTCACTTAGCGCTAATACCCTTGGGAAAGGTATGAATCCTACTCCCCTCCAGCTATGGATAAATAGTAGGGCAGGCTGGGCTCTTTAACCTTGGTTAGGCAACCGGTCTAGGAGAAGGAAAACTCTGAATTCAAACCTGTTGAATTAACCTTGTGTCACATCCTACTCGTGCGGAGGGTTAGTAAATATATATGATAAAAAGGGTTGAGGGTTTGCCATGAAGGCGATAGGGTTGAAACAATCTTATAGATGCTAGGGATTGACCTGACTATCTGATTTATCGAAGAGAGCCACCCCGACCGAAACCTGGAGTGCTGTATATCATGTACTGCTCATCCACGGGGATTCCCTCCTTCAGCATCACCAGTCACCAACCACAGCCAACAGTTGATCCCATTGGGAGGATTTTACCCTACAGAGGAGCAGTCGGTGTATTCTATAGCCCCAGTAGACAGGGCGGAGTAAGTTTAGACTCTGGGAAAAATTCAAATAACTGATGATTAACAAGTTTAAATATTTTATCAGTTTTAAAAAGGGTGGGTGTAGAATTTTGACCTTATCTAAAAATGTGACGAGGTTAAATAGTAAACAAACCCCCCGACGTCTGCTCACAACCGCAATCCGAAAATAATTCAAAAATTACCCTCGTCCATCTTCAGCGTCATCTTTATATTTGTGCTAATGGCGTGCCCCCTGGCGATTCTTGTAGAAGACGACAACTCAACTTAACTCAATGAAAAAAATCTAACATTTTTACAAACTAGCCGACTGTTAGGTTAATATAAAAAAAGTTAACCCTTCGAAACTGTTGGTCCTTTTTTTATACGCTCAACGCTATTTTACTGAGCGTAATATATTGAGAGCTATTTTCTTATGCATCTTAATCCCGATGGATGAGACTGAGTGATATTTGAATATAAACTCTAAGCACATTATTTTAGTCATATTCTAATGTTTCTTTGTTGAATGCATAGACTTAGAAACTACTTCAAGCCGGGAGCGAAACCCGACTAACTTTTCATCAGTCCGGTTCCTTAACCCCTCGACCGTCTTCAGCTGCCAGTAAGGAGTGGAGTTGTAATTGACAAATACATACATCGATATGTTTTACTATCACTAGAGAGCACAAATCCGTTAATAACAGACGAGCCTTGCTATTTTACATTAACGGTGAAAGTCAGTTAAAGTCTCACCTAGAAAGTTCTACCGGGTTTTGGGGGCATATAATAGTCATCCACAGAAACCGTGTTTCAACTTTTTACGTCTCTTCAGTATGGTTAGATTTAGCAACTACTTCTAAACGGGAACGAAACCCAACTGACTTTTCATCACTCCGATTCCTTAACCCCTCGGCCGTCTTCAACTGCCAGTTAAGGAGTAGAGTTTTAACTGATAAATACATACATATGTATATACATTTAACAATCACTAGAGAGCTCAAATCTGTAAATAACAGACGAGCCTTGGTTGTCAACTCATGCACGAGTAAGACTTGTTCTTTCTTTTATTTTAATTTGCAACAGGGTGCGACCACGAACATTACCTTCAATCCACTGAGACTTCTGAAGGATCTACTACGTAGGAAACATACTTGAGAGCCAGTAACATTTGACACGGTATCCTTGTTTTCCCAGATGACTCACCAGGCCAATCCTGATGAGACATATTCCTCCACATAAACTGGTCATCTAGTTCGCATGAATGACTGCCGAATTACGGGGAAATCTCAACTGGAAAATATCGTCAGTGAAAACCCAAATTGAGTTTTAGGGACTGCCTCGAGGTCACTTGGAAGAATGCTGCCATCGCTGTTGAGGACTGGGAGAAGCTGGGAGACAAACCGAATGAAACATCAAAAATTGAATCGGGTGGGTAGAAAGGGTGATTTCAGTCCAACAACATCTAAAGGGGATTAGTTCCAATATGCAGTTATATATATATACATATATATATATCAGTGATCTGAAGAAGCTCTTGAGCATAGTGGAAATGGTCCATAATCACGATACCCATATTTAAGGCCTTTTATTCCCAAATAACTTTGCTCTGTTTACAATAATTAAACATTGAGCTCTCATACGGAACCTGAACTCTACAACAAACTACGGTAGAGAATTAGGACCCACTAGAATCACCTTGTAAAGAAACTTGGTAGAGGTAGGTAAAAGTATAATGAACAAAAAATAATAACTCAAACAAGTCTGAGAGTTGAAATATTTCGTCCTTTCAATAAAGACATCCTCAGTCAACCTTATTGAAAGGACGAAATATTTCAACTCTTAGACTTGTTTGAGTTATTATTTTTTGTTCACTATCCTTTTACCTACCTCATACTGTCGGATTTTACACCAACCTTCCTATCCTATCTTCATATATATATATATATAATATATATATATATATATATATATATATATATATGTCTGTGTGTTGCGTGTGTGTGTCTGTGTCTGTGTGTTTCTGTGTATACATATGTATATATATGTATATATATGTAGAATTAAACAAAGGCACATCTCCTGTATAACAATTTTACTTTTTATCTTTTCTAATTTTCTGGCCAACTTTTTAATGTTTGCTTGGAATTGGTGGATAAGTCCACTAAAGTTCAGTTCCCGAGTATCACTAATTCCACCCAAACATTAAAAAGTTGGCCAGAAAATTAGAAAAGATAAAAATTTGTTAAACAGGAGATGTGCCTTTGTTTAATTCTACATGTATAAATGTGCTGCCTAAATACACATATGTATATATATGCATATGCATATATATGAATGTATATATGTATGTATTTATGTGTTTATATATATGTATATATAAGTATAAATGAATGTATATATATATGTGTATATATGTGTATATGTATGGATATATACATATATATGTGTATATATATATATTTATTTATATATATATGTATGTATATATACATATATATGTGTATGCTTATATATAATTAACTAATTAATTCAGTTAAAATACCTTTTATTGTTGCTTATTCCTGGCTTCAGGTTTTCCTTCAGTTTAACAGTGCCTATAGACGAGCCGCCACCACTGTTCACGTTATGATAGATAAAAGTAGGGTTTTCTTCTTCTTCTTCTTCTTCTTCTTCTTCTTCTTCTTTTTTCAAACAGAATTTTTAGATTGCTTCATTCTTGCAAAAAGTAACAAACAAACAAAAAGCAATAATAACGAAAATTTTACATTTTAAATTTATGTTTAAAAATAGATTTTCTAAATTGTCTCCGTCATTTTTATTCTTAACGATTAAATAAAAATTCCAGCACACTGGAGTTCGAATATGTCTGTGATCGATTTTTGGTGAGATTTGCGACCTTAAGTTCAGTTTATCTAAGGACCAAGGGACTTAGTGAGCAAAGGTTTCAAATTGTTTTTTTTTTCTCAACCATTAAATCTATTTCAGTTATCGTTTAATAAATAAATGTCTACATGGCTTGTTCAACTTGAACTTGACGTGAACCTACGAGTTTCGCATATTAGAAGAATTGTTTAAACTTTTCAACGCTTTTATCAAACACAGTGATTGGCTTGTTAACCTTGAAGACTATTGCTACAATAGTGATTCTAATGATTATCGTCGGAGCAAATGGACTCGGCGATCCGAGTTCAAATCCTGGATGAGGCGGATTGTAATTCATATAGCGCAAATACCTTTGGAAAAGGTATGAATCTAACTATTCTCCTTGCAGTTATGAGTAAATAGTAGGCAGACTGGGCTCTTTAACCTTGATTAGGCAACAAGTCTAGAAGAAGGAAGACTCTCAATTCAAACCTTTTTAACTCCATTTAATCATGGCTCTCAATATATGTATTTACGGCTGTAGAGCGGGCATTTTTCTTTTTCCTTTTTCCTTTTTTGTTTTTAAGTCCTCGTGCACGCCACACAGGTATGACTGCGCTACATTCCCGGAAGTGAACCAAGTCCTTTATCTACAATATATATCAATTTAATTCCCCCGAATCGAACAGGATGCCACGGATGATCAACTTTTACGTGACACACAGCTTGTTTGAATTAAGTTCGCGTTCTAGCACCAATATATGAAAAATGCGCGTCGTGTAATGATTAGAGTCGCGGTAAAATCTGTTTGCATATAGCTAATACCTTTGGAGAAGTTATGCATTATACTCTCCTAATAGCTATTGGTAAATAGCAGGTTAGAGTGGGCGCTTAAACATTGACTATGTAACCAGTCTAGGAAAAGCACAACTGAATCAATCCCCGCTTAAGAAATTGACCTTGTGTCACATCCTGTTCGTGCGAGGGTTCGATATATATATATATATATATATATATATATATATATAGTATTAAACGTGAGTATAGTTTATCCTAGGATTATTTACATATTGTTAATTGATAATTAGGACCGACAATTCTTCCAAGCCGAGGTTATAACCCTCACTAACAGGGTTGTTTATTAGTATAGTATTAAACGTGAGTATAGTTTATCCTAGAATTATTTACATATTGTTGATTGATAATTAGAAGCGAGATTCTTGTGTTTGTACGGCTGCACCACTTGGACCCTAATGAAGCGCTTAAAGAATAAACTAGATGAGAGTTGTAGAAGAATGATGCGTGCGGTTTAAACAAATCATGGAAACAATACCCCACAAGAAAGTTGCTATAGTTACCCCTATCACACAGCCTATCCGAGTAAGACGAGCAAAACATGCTGGACACTGCTGGAGAAGCAAGGATGAACTCATAAGTGATGTTTTCCCGTGGAAACCAGTACATGGAAACGCCAGTGTTGGTGGTCCAGTAAGGACCTACATCGATCAGCTTTGCGTGGAACCTCCTGGGGAAGATGATAGATAGGGATAGGTGGCAAGAGATTGTCATGACTATCAGTGCTGCCAGCACGACATGATGCTGATATTTATTAGACAGTCGTACCATTAATCCAAAGAGGCCTGACCTATCACTTGATGGGAGGGAGCATCTTTGATCGATTGGCAGAAGGAATGCACCGAACTGAAAAGTAGGCCAACTACTAAAGTGCGAGAATGAAAAATAAAAGTTTGATCAAAGATTTCAGTTGTTTGTTTTTGATATTTTTTACTGGCTGATTAAAAGGAGATTGGATGTTTGTGAATCATATTATTTATTTGATGATTGTTTAAATAAACAAGGGACGCCAATTCGAAGCTTCACAACACGAAATTAACTCATAAATCAAGTTGCACTTTTTATGTTTGTTAACCGTTTTATTTCGCGTAGAAAAAGATTTTGCACCATATTTATTTTGGGGTCTTTTTTTCTCTTCTTTTCGTACTCTCCCTGTTCCATCTCTCTATACCTTCTCAGTTGACTTTTTTTGTTATCTCTATCAAAATCTTCTCTCTCTCTCTCTCTCTCTCTCTCTCTCTCTCTCTCTCTCTCTCTCTCTCTCTCTCAATATCTCTTTATCCATTTTCTTTCTCTATTTCTCCTATGAAAGCCTTTCCTCGCCTTTTTTGCTCTTTATCAATATTTTTCTCGGTTTTCTCTCCCCATTTCTCTTTTGATTCTTTTTCTCTTTCTTTATATTCTTTTCTTCCCCTCTCTCTCTCTCTCTCTCTCTCTCTCTCTATATATATATATATATATATATATATATATATATATATATATATATATATATATATATATATATATATATATATATGAAAATTAATTAATTAATAATTAATGAATTAGGCAGGCATACCTATTCAAATGTAAGGCTAATTCATTAATTATTAATTAATTAATTTTCAAAAATTAGGTACTACTTCAATTAAGCACATATTCTCCCAAAAATTGTCGGCTAAAAAAGCCATATCAAAACACATTGTTTGTTTGTTTACTTCTCATATATATATATATATATATATATATATATATATATATATATAATATCAGTTTTAGTTATTTTCTATCGATTTATTTATCTATTTTTCTTTTGTTTGTCTTATTTTTGGGGTTTTTTTTGGTTGGTGCTGTTGTTTTCTGTTTGTTAGTAGTTTATTGCTTTTTCAGTTTAGAATACACCAACCTCTGATTTCATTTTGGATATCAGAGAGAAAGATAAATGAGTAGAATAAAAGGAGGAAAAGGATTCAATAAATGAAAAAAATAGATGAGGAATAAGAAAGAAGGAAAGAAAAAAAAACAAACAACAGCAAACAAAAAAAACAACAAAGAACGCAAAGATAGAAAAAAAAGACAGAAAGGAAGGGGTAAAAGAAAGAAAAAAAAGAAAAAAGAAAGAAAAGAAATAAATAATGTTAAGGAAGATAAAAAGAACAAAACCTGGATTCAAATCTGTTTACTACACTAACCGTCCAAAACACGACGGTACGCCCATCAATATATAACACTTCGTAATTGCAAGGCTGGGACTTCTTTCATATAATTTGAATGGTCCAGTCCGTATCATTGAACGTACGCCCTCTTGTGTCCTTCTTTTAAACACAAGCCCGTATGAATTGAATAAAATTCATCCTTTGGCCTATCGATCCGGTCCATCAAATATCACTCGATATTCGTCTGAAATTTCCATGTATTTCCTGACGCAACTTTGAAACTTTGGAATATTTTTCTCACTGAAAAAAGAAAGGTGGTAAAAGATCTGTGAAAGGACAGATGATTCAAATAGTTATCACATAGCATTTATAATATAAAACATTACTAAAAATTTAGTCAAGTGTTATTTTCTGGGTATTTTTTTTAAAATATTGCGCAATATTTTGTGAATATGAAGGTGTTTATCTGTGGGGATTAATAAAAATAAAATAAAAATATATAAGATAAAAATACAAAATTGAAATAGATATTAAATATTTTTTAAAAGACACAATATCCCAGGAGGCCTCAGACAAGAAGAATGGTAATTATGAACTTTTGTTTAGTAAATTAGGGTGTCCCATAAAACAAAGAACCAACAAAGAAACAAACAAAATAAACAGCAAACAACAAAACAAACAAAGAAAGAAAAACAAGAACAAAATACTTATTACAGAGCAAAACTTAATAGAGTAGATATATGTTTTTTTAAAGTACAATAAAAAAAACTGTATTAAGGGAAATGTAGATGAGTCTTTCGTGTTAATTATATTCTTGAAGAAGTTAAGACTTACATGTTAAGCATGTGTTCTTGTGTGTGGTGTGTTGCTTAGAGTTATGGGACAAGATTCCCCCTGTCAAGTAGATAGGAGATGCAAATATACGTATTACAATGTCGATGTAAAAACAGACAAAGAAATAAAAGAAACGGGAAAAAAGAAAGAAAAAGAAAAAGAATAAAAATAAAAGGGTGTAACACCATTTCCTAAAAAAGGGGATATCCTGGGTATGGCACTAACATCATCTGATGATGAGGCTCCGTTTAGAAATAGGCTTTATCGGAGGTAAAAAAAAGAAAAAAGATTTAGAAAAGATAAAAGATTAATGAGAGATGAATGAATTAATAATACCTAGCGTTAAGTGAAATGCAATTACCACGTCCAGGATTTGAACTCGGGGCGACAAGTCCATTTCCCAAGACTTTAACCATTACACCACGCGCTTCATTTTGCTACATAAGGTGTGCTGCAATACACCGCTTAAATTTATAGACTAAGTGAGGTCACGTGGTTTAAACCTCAGCCAATCAACAGCATGAATACGTGGTTGGTTAACTACTTAATCCTGATACTGACAGACGTTCATTGACGAAGGACCTGCAAGACCGAGGAGCACCAAGTAATAACCAAAGGATCATACCCAATATTAAGGACTATAAGGAGCAACCAAAGATTCTTCACTAAGGATTGCGCTCTGCTTAATACAAAGGATCTCCGCTGGACAGCGCTCTTGCTTGAAGCCTAAAGGATAGCCACAAAAATCGTAACACCCGTCTTTCATTGCTAATTTTTCCTAATTTATCTATTTAGTTAAAATAAGAAGTAAATAATAAAATTGCAGTTATTTTTTCTTGTTGATGGATTTTTTAAAAAAAGATTTATCCCCGTGACTTTTTGCTCGTAATAATTAAGATAAAACCAAACAATCAAAAATCAATAATACTAAGTACATATTTATTAAAATCCAATTTTAAATATCAATATTCAAATTAGCCTTCCGTTCACTGTAAACCGCTATTTTGTTGTATACATAAATAAAATTGCATGTTATTAGTATGCACATATGGTCAACAGTATTAATAATGAAAAATAATTTTATTAATAATTGAGATTTAAATAAAAATAAAATCACGGAGAATGTGATGTAAATAACTAAGGGACTTGTGACTTGGGAAGTAATATAGTTTCGGTTATAGACAGAAAGACACACATAAACTCCATTATAATAAGATGGAATACTTTATTTTTCTTATTTTCAACATACTATTGATTTATTTCCATATTTTACTACCCATTAAAATATTTATTAATGAATCAAATTTTGATAGTAAATGATCCATGAGGAGTTGATGTGCCGTTAAACAAATGAACCAAAAGAAACCAAATCTTTGTTTCATTCTTTTCTGTTTCTTTTATTCATTCATTCATTCATTCATTCATTTATTCATTCATCTCTCATTAATCTTTTATCTTTTCTAAATCTTTTTCTTTTTTTACCTCCGATAAAGCCTATTTCTAAACGGTCGTAGAAAAACGTTCTGAAATTTGCTTGGCAACAAGAATGACGTTTTTCTTCTTTACGACTGAGCTTTGGCCTGACCCAGAAATTAAGCATCAATCATTCCCCCCTCTGGACACAATTATCGATTTTACGACATTAGGACAATTTAAGTGCTCATACATTGAAACACTTAGCTATTAATGACCAAATGTGTAAATGCCCTATATTTATATCCTAGATATATCAACAAACTGGGAATTATGATATTTAGCCGGCAATACAAAGTGGGAGACCTATAAGTCTGTAGGCTGAGACATTTATTACTTTTACTTGCAAATATATGCACCATCCGGTGCAAGTATTTAAGTTTTAATAGAATATTATATTAAATTTGAAAGGCTAATGAAACTAAATAAGAATGCAGATAAAAGATTTGAAACAGAGGTGGATATAATCGAAAAATGAAACAACAGAAACTTACTCTTCCATCACTCTGGTCTTTCATTGCTAAATTTACCTAATTTAACTATTTAGTTAAAATAGGTAGTAAAAAAATAAAATTAAAGTTATTTCTTCTTGTTAATGGATTTCTTTTAAGATTCATCCCCAGATTTTTGCTCATATTCATTAAGATAAAACCAAACAATTGGAAATCAATAATACTAAGCACATTTTTATTAAAATCACATTTTTAATATCAATATGCAAATTAGCCCCTTCCCGTTCACATTGCAAACCGCTATTTTGTTGTATATATAAATACAATTGAATGTTATTAGTATGTAGATATGGTCAACATTATTAATAATGAAAAATAATTTTATTAATAATTGAAGTTTAAATAAAAATAAAACTATGGAGAATATGGCGTAACTAAATAAAGGGATTGTGACTTGGGTACTGATATAGTTTCGTTTACAGACAGACACACACATAATCTCCATTATAATAAGATATAAGGGTGCTCTCTGTGGATAAAAAGGTTAGTAGGATAGGTTGGTATAATATTATCAGTGAGTTTAATTCTCACTGGGTGCTCTATACTGCTGGGGGTGCGTGGTGTAATATTTACCGTCGTATGAAGTGGACAAGACGAGACGAGTTCAAATACTGGACGAGCTTCTTTGCATTTTCAGGGAGTGTTAATATCTTTGGAAAGGTATGAATCCAACTATTCTCTCTCCAAATATAGGTAAATAATAGGACAGACTAGGCCATTTAAACTTGGTTGAGCAACCAGTCTAAGAAAAGAGAAACTCGGAATTCATACGAGGTAATGCCAACAGAAAATACATTGGTCAAATATGCGATAGGGCCTTCAAAAGGAGTCACATAGGTAGTCTAACCGAATCGATAAGTCACTATACATATATACATATAGATGTGTGTGTGTGTGTGTGTGTGTGCTCGCTTGGAGAAAATATGATTGGTTTGTTTTGTTTTACGGCATATCAACCTCGGTGGGTCATTTAATGCCGACAAAATTGTGAAATAAATCAATTCTTAATGCATAATACAATTTTGTTTAAACTCATGTTTTTCTATTTAACCCATAGATGGGACCCTAACATGTACTACCACTCCTGGTCAAAGTGGACCAGGGAGCAATGGTGATGAAGGGGTTTCCACATTCCCAAAACCTCCAAAACTGGAACCTCACCATCATATAGAGTTTAACGTCATTCCCAGGACATGTAGACCCTCTGTCACCGCCTTCTAGCACCCATATGATAAAAAGGGGTTGGAGATTGCCATAAGGGCAATAGGGTTGCGAAAATCATATAGGTGCTAGGGCTTGACGTGACCAGCCGATTGATCGGAGGGGGCCTCTCCGACAGCCCCTCTAGCCTAAGGGCCAAAGTGGAGTATTGCAAGTCATGAACTGCTCATCCACCTGGGTTCTATCCTTAAGCATCACGGGTCGCCACCCACGGCCAACAGGTGGCCCCATTGGGGGAGTCTTACCCCTCTGCAGAGGTGCAGTCGGTGCATTCTAAAGCCCCAACCGACAGGAGAAAATATGAGGAAGCTGCATTACCCCTTTTTGACTCTAAAATGAGAAAAATAGAACTTGAAAATTATTAAGAAGAAAAATTCTGTTAGGATAGTGTATACACCTAGACTTGGTCTGATAATTGCACAGGTGAGAAACTGTCAGTCACCAAACATCACTAACTGTCTATTTACGCTATTCTATTTAAGATATACATGCTCTACACTGATACTAAGCACTTTTTATTCATAAGTTTTGCGATTATATATATCAATGTTCGGTGCACTACCCAAAGATTGGAGGTTAGAGTAAATCAATATATTCCCTCTGTTATAACTTGGACTACTCTACTCCACCGAGCAATCAAAATTCGTCCTCCTCCATCGGGCGACAATATAACCACATGCAGCATATAACCACTCAAAGCTCACTATATTGGCGACTTCAACCAACGAGTTACACTTAGCTGTACTCGAGGCCGTCCTCATCAAAAAATTCCTTCCTGCTCTTTCTGTAAAAAATAAATTTTATTCCTTACTCCTTTTTAGTCCTATGTTCTTAATCCCACCAACATAAAGAAATTATATATATATATATATATATATATATATATATATATGAAATATATATATATATATATATTATATATATATATATATATAATATGTGTGTGTGTGTGTGTGTGTATATATATATATATATATATATATATATATATATAAATATATATATATATATATATATATATATATATATATATATATATATATATATAAATTTAACATTTTGAAAAAACATAAGATGTTTGTTATGTGATTGCTGACAGAACTGTTTCGATCAAATCGATAAGTTGGTCTTCATCAAAGAGCGACATAGACGGGAAGAAAGATATCCGTTAAAAGACTGTTTACAGAAACGAACGCTGAATTCAACCGCTGAAATTTTGAATATATATATATATATATATATATATATATATATATATATATCGAATAATCATGACAAACAAATTCGGCGAATACCAGGTGCGACGTGAGGAACACTGTACAGCTGTTTCGACCTAATTCCCATCAGCAATATATATATTATATATATATATATATATATATATATATATATATATGGGGGGGGTAGAAAATATATATATATATATTATATATATTTATATATATCTTATTTCGAATATATATTTATGTATATATGTATATATATATATCTATATCTATATCTATCTCTCTTTCTCTCTCTCTCTCTCTCTCTCTCTCTCTCTCTCTCTCTCTCTCTCTCTCTCTCTCTCTCTCTCTACATATATATATATATATATATATATATATATATGGTAATCCAAATGACTCATTCTATTTATGATCTTGAAAATCTCACTGTACAACCATACTGTATGCTCTTATAGTTGCAAACATATATTCATACACGTATTTTTATGAATCCCTAAAAAACTAAATGTACAATAATCAATAAATTAAATTAGATACAGAGCTATATATATATAATATATATATATATATATATATATATATAATATATATATATATATATATATAATGTGTATAATATTTGTTGCTGTTGTATATTCACATTTCTGTTACAGAGTTGTAGATGTATTGTTAGTTATAAGTAATCGCTAATAATATATTTGTATAGTATAATGTTATCTTTGGTTTGAAAGAAAATCAAAATTCTATAAAGTAATTGTAGGGGTTTACTCATTTATTGGCTACAGTGTATTTTTCTACTTTCTCATTTTTCAGTTGGTTGTATTTAATTATTTATTTCTCTCATTAA
>CM042141.1:102627821-102652821 GCA_023376005.1 Doryteuthis pealeii | reverse complement strand
GCTAAAGCCATCCTTGTAGAATAATAGTCGTGGTACTATTTAACCCAAACTTATTGATAGCAACGTGTTTCAAAGTATGTGCTCTATATTTTCCTATTATTGTAGAAATCGATAATTGACTTTGTTTCGTGGGGGGGGGTTGATGAATATATAAAACAACCAAAGTATTGAGACCCGTATGTTACATCTGACGTTTTGCTGCCGTATACCCACTGTCTAAAACACCTCCCCTTTTTTTCTTTAAAAAAAGTCATCTTTCGAAATCTTGACGTTTTAATGTGATGTCTTGATCCCATCTTGAATTGATTTCTTTCTTCTTTTTTTTTTAGAGTGAATCTATAAAAAAAAATCAAAAAGATGTTCAAATCTTCCAGAAAAAAATAGATCAGCGTATTGATCGTTCTCTTTAAAAAAAAAGAAAACAGGAAAAAAAAAAGCTTTAAAAATAAGTTTATAATTGTTTATAGAAAAAAGAGAAAATAGAAGGTACTTTGACTTTTCTTTAAGAGAATCAATCTTTCAATAAATGAAAAGATGACTGATTCGCTTTGTGGTTCGTACATTCGATCAGATAAATAAAAACGTCAATTTAGTAAGAAAAAAGGTTTGAAGATGTTACTTTCAATAGATAAAGGTCATTGAATAGTAACAAAACAAATTATATACAAGCTCTCTCTCTCTCTCTCTCTCTCTCTCTCTCTCTCTCTCTCTCTCTGTCAGTGTGTGTGTGTGTGTGTGTGTATCAAGAGAAATTACGTACGTGGTAGCTAAAAGCGAGGCTCGAACATGTCTGGCGTGCAAAATGAGATCAGGGGAGGAATGTAGTTTGCGATTACAGAGATTGAAAGATGTTACTTTCAATATATAAAGGTCATTGAATAGTAACAAAACAAATGATATACAAGGTGTGTGTGTGTGTGTGTGTGTGTGTATGTGTGTGTGTGTGTGTGTGTGAGAAGAGAAATTACGTACGCGGTAGCTAAAAACAAGGCTCGAAAATGTCTGGCGTGCAAAATGAGATCAGGGGAGGAGTGTAGTGGGGATTACAGAGATTGAACTCGCATCCTCCTAATCGTGAGTCGGGGTTCGACGTGAGACTACGTCGTTGGCGCGTATTCAAATTCCTACACTGCGTGATTGACCCGGATGTGGGATCTTGGTCAGGGCAGTTAATGATTATTTCTTGCTGACGAAAACAGAGACGTGGGAACAAGAGGCGAGTGAGCTTTGGCGGGGGACTGCTAGAAAATTGGTGCAGGTGGCAAGGACTTGGTCAACGAACTTTGGCAGTTGGGAGGTCTTTTTGGTTGGAGAGATCTCGACGAATTTCTTATTATAGTGTGTCAAGAAAGTATCGATATTTTTTGTACTTTTGACACACCTTGTATTCAGAAACAATTAACGTTAACATTTATTGTTCATTTCTATCTTCGTAAATACAGCTTCAATCCCGATACTTCTATGACACACCTTGTACACATGTTAAGGCACATGATGTAATTGGCTATAGTCGTAGGAAATGGACGCGTCGACACGAGTTCAAATCCTGGACGAGACTGTTTACATTTTACATAATACTAATACCCTTGGAAAGGTATGCTTCAAACTGTAACATAAGATATATATATTATATAGAGAGAGAGAGAGAGAGAGTGAGAGAGAGAGAGAGAGAGAGAGAAAATAGAAAGCGCCAGTAGGTTAGCATGGAACATTTTAAAGGATGAATCAGAAAAACGCCACCTGGCATTTTTCTACTGGTCAAGAAGAGTTAAGTAGGAGAGAGGAGGAGTGAGAGGTGAGAATGTTAGGGGAGTGTGGAAATATGTGTTAACGGAGTGAGACGTGTGCTCTTGCTCAGGGCAGTTTTGACTGGGGGGGGATAAAAATCTATGAGAAAAAGAGAATTCGCCTTGTATTATTTCTAAAAACTATAACTGGCACAAGGCAAGATATCCTCCAGCACACCCAATTGGTTTCCAGACTCCAAACATCACAGAATTGCCAGTCAACTCAACATCAGCCCAGCATCCGGATTCCAGCATCTCCAGCGATAAGTATACGATGATTATTTCTATATGCCACATCATCGCTCTATTCAGATATGAGAGCCGTAATGTTACAAAACTACATTCCCCTTATCTATGGGTAAATAATAGAACAGACTGGGCTCTTTAACCTTTCCTAAGTAACCAGTCTAGGAAAAGGAAATCTCTGAATTCAAACTTCCCATTAGCCACTACGATACGGAATCTTCTCGCTTTCTTTTGCACACATTAATTCAACATTTCACAGACGATATACTCGTATTATAGACGGTACGGAGTGGTGAGCTGGAGATTTTAGGGGGTCTTACCCACCCCGAGGGGCCGGTTTAGCTTAGTCGGTAGAGCACCCGCCAAGGAATCGCAAGGTTGGACCCCTCCAACGCTGTGTATGAGTAGCACAGATTGGGTAATGTGATATGTGCGGTAAAGTAGGGAACTGACGGTAGGTGTGGCGCTCCACCTCATCAGGAGAGAACAAAAATGTCTATCGCAATAGCCAACATTCAAATAATAACCGACGCTTCTCTCGTGTGCATTTATGTTTCGCTGGTTTTTATAGCTCTACTAAGGATAACAACAATAACAGAAATCGAAGTGTATTTGTCCTTTTCTGTCAAAATTCTTTTTATGGTGTATTTTCTTACATACTACATCTACCGCTGTGGTTTACATATGAAAAGATGTATTCATATATTATTTATATACGAGGTCTGCCATAAAAGGATCCCGCAATTCTAACCGAATCCGATTTTCGCGTTCCATAAACATGGTAATTGGTGTGTAATATTGAGATTAGAGGGTATTAAAGGAGAGTGACAAAACTAACAAAAAGAGTAAAATGTTACAGTTACAAGGAGTGTTTGGAGAAATTTCGATTAACTGCTTTATTAGAGTCCATGTGATACAACCATTCAGTAGCAATATGACTGAACCATTCTAATGAAACGTTTGGAGATAAAACTTGACGGGAACTGTACAATAATGATGCGTGCTGTCTTGAGCAAATCCTGGAAGCATCCTACAACAAAGAAGATTTACGGCCACTTACCTTCTATCCCACAAACCATCCGGTTAATACAGACAAGACGCATGGACATACAAGTGTGGGTCAGACAGCATAAAC
This sequence comes from Doryteuthis pealeii, assembly GCA_023376005.1. Taxonomy (NCBI): domain Eukaryota; kingdom Metazoa; phylum Mollusca; class Cephalopoda; order Myopsida; family Loliginidae; genus Doryteuthis; species Doryteuthis pealeii. The sequence continues at coordinate 102,649,653 of CM042141.1, read as the reverse complement.
CTACATGAATAATCTGTGCACGGACCTTTCAGAAGCGACGGACGATAGGGACATGTGGCGAGGAAGAGTCATGGAGATCCATGTTGTACGCACGACTTGATGATGATGATGATGATGATGAGGGGGAGGAGGATGATGATGATGATAATTTTACTAGAAAGAAGAATTGGGTTAAACTTCTTAAAACTGTCAATATGATTAATGGACTTTCTATTTATGGTAGAATTGTTTAAAATATATTTCTCTTCAAACTGAAAATTTACTTCTAGGTAAATTTAAAAAAATAATTCTATTAATTAAATTTTTTTTTTGTTGTTGTTTTGTTTTGTTTTGGGAGGTTTTCGTGGTTTTGTGTGGGTTTTCTGGGGGGGGTCTTTTTTTGTTTTTTGTTTGTTTGTTTTTTTGCCAATAGAGTAATATATTTCTTGAAGAAATTCTTTAATTTGATTTAAAAAAAGCAATAGCAAAGAAAATTTTCAGATAACCTTGTATGAATTCAGAAATAATAGTAAGAACAATAAATTGAGGTAATTTTAAGAAACTATTGGATAGAATAATTTGATCTGTATATAGATTCCTTTCCTTTTAGAAATCCTTCGCAGACGACGATGACGTCACTCCATGTCTTCTACAGCTGGCTAGTTAGTCCAATTCTGGACTTGCAGATGAGGTCACACACATTGCAAGGGAAATTCCCATCTTCATTTGGTGGTTCATGACGACGAAGACGTCGCCACTCTGCGGCCCTGTTAATCTCGATATTGAGCCGCTTAGCTCCTGTGCGGCAGGCGTCTTGACAACCCTGTCTGTTGGAGGCCAAATCTTTCAGGCTTGAAGGTGTGATTGGTGCATTTCTTCAGCGTTGTCTTTGAACCACTTTTGGGCGGCACCTGTCCTTCGCGTGCCAACTGCGAGTTCACCGTAAAGTATTTTACGGGGGAGTCTGTCTGCAGGCATGCGGATGGTGTGACCCAACCATCGCATTGACCCAACCATTACATTGACCCAATTGAGACCATCCTGTACATAGATATTGTATTAATATTGTACATATTTTGTGCAAAGATTTTCTTTTCTTTTAAAGGTATGAGAAGATAATAAAAAGTGGAGATGCCCAAGGAGGCATGATAAGCAAATAAATATTGTCATAGCTTAATAGCTCTAGTTTATTGCTAAGGGAGACATTTGATGTGGACTCAGATATCATTGACCTAGACTGGTTACAAAATGATATACTGTGAGTTAATTTACAGAAAAACATCATAATCACGTTTTATTATTACATATTATTTATTTAAAAGTAAATTATTTATATTATTTTGTTTTAATGTGAATCGATCGTATTCATACTGTGGTGTATAATCACATGATAATATGGAAGTACACGTGACACTCACACTAGGATATATATATATATATATATATATATATATATATATATAGAGAGAGAGAGAGAGAGAGAGAGTGAGAGAGAGAGAGAGAGATATGAATAAATAAATGAACAAATAAAAGGTTTAGCTTTTAATTATTATCATAGGAACGACCTTTACGACCGAGCGGTTTCATGCTAGTGGATTCGTCAGGATTCGTCATTTTGAAAATGAAAGAAATGTTACAAATGGTTAAACGTGTGTGTTTTTGAACTGTATCCTCGTGTTGCATGTTTACGTGTTTACGTGATGTCGGATGCGCCTTTTTATTTTTACGTGTGCGTATTTGTCATGCGCGTGCGCATGAAAATGCTTTTAGACTGTGATGTTATGATCGTATCCTTGCGCGTGTGTGCGTATGAATATGCGTATTTGTGTTTGTAATCCTTGTTACGCATGTTTTGTGCGATTAATAGAATGTATTTTTAGTACGCTGTTAATAATAATTATGTGTGTATGCAATGACCGTGTTATGTAGTGTGTTATTGATGCAATGAGAACATTATATTTGTATAATATTATTGTATATATATATATATATATATATTATATATATATATATATCTGAGATACTACACAATCAAAATACATTTGTTACCATTGGTTTCAAAGTAGCGTATCAGCCGCTTATCATCAGGAAGAATCGCCATGGATAATGACGGTAAATGTTAATTCAGTTATATAGAGAGGTGGACTATTCTTGTTGTAATCATTCCGGCATTACATCTCCTCTCGCATTCAACTATGACACAAAATATATAAACAAAAAATATCCTATTCTCTTCATAGAGTATATTGTTATATTTTTCTGTACCGCCCTTGAATCTGATGCTGAATCAAGTCATTTTGATAAACAAAGTACGCAGGTTGCTTACAATACTACTGTTGCTTAAGTAGTCACCCAATTAAGCATTGAAATGATCTTCGCTGCTTAACTTCGGTGCTCTAGCGGGAACCGGTGCTTTCTGCGGGACTCTCTCTCTCTCTCTCTCTCTCTCTCTCTCTCTCACTCTCTCTCTCTCTCTCTCTCTATATATATATATATATATATATATATATATATATATATATATAATATATATATCTGTGTGCGTGTGTGTGTTATTTTCTATTTTAATAGCAGTCATGTCGGCTTCAGAATACACCAACTGTTGGACATGAGTAGCGACCAGTGATGCTTAAGGATGGAATCCTGGTGGCTGGAGACATGCAACACTCCACTTAGGCCCTTATGCTAGACGGGCGGTCGTAAAGGTCTCCTCCGATCAATCGGGTGGGCGCGCCAAGCCCTAGCACCTATATGATTGTCCCGACCCTATAGCCCGTATGGCCAGCCCCAACCCTTTTTATCATATATGTGCTAGAAGGAGGTGGCTGAGGGTTAGTGTCCTGGGTATGACGATAAACTGTGTTTAGTGTTGAAGTTCCCGTTCCGGAGATCTGGGGAAAGTAGAGTACCCCTTCATTACTATTACTCCCAGGTCCACTCTAACCCAGAGTGGTAGTACCTATTAAAGTCCCACTATGGGTTAAATAGAAAAATGAGTTTAAAAAACGTGTTTAAATAAAATTGAGTTTTCAAAAATTGAGTACCCATCAAGAATGAATATAATAAAATGTCATCGGCATAAAATAACCCAATGGGTTGACATGCCGTAAAATCCAACAACCAAACAACCAATTTTTAAAAGAATTCTCCTCTTATGGAATCTACTTGGTCGTCTGGCATAGCACAAACTTGTCATCCTTTTCGCCATATTTGCCTTATGTCATACTTAATAAGTATATGAAGAAAATTGTTCTTCTTTTATGATTTCTGAGCAACTAGAGAGACATTTTTTCTTTCTACTCCTGGACTTTGACGCTACCCAGAAACAAGTATAAATCAACCCGCTCTTAAATCGGCACAGCTATCGATTTTACGACAACAGCAAAATTTAACTGCTTGCACTTGGAAACACTTAGCTATCAATGACCATCTGCGCATGTGCGTTGCAATTAAATTCAGTTTGTATTATATGCTCGTATATAAGTTGATCGTCTGTGTAGGTCGACCCTTGACTGATGATCAGAGATATTTAATTGGTGGATTTAATTACTGAAGCCAACACTTTATCTTTAGTCCTTTCTTTTATGTCGTCATTTCAATCTTATGACCATTTACCATCAGGGGGATACTCTATTTTTCTATTCTCATTGCATAGAAAATCTTGTTTTTTTTTAATTCTATTTATTTACCTTTATTTTACTTATATCTTAGGAAACCTTCGGTATACAGCTGTAACTCAATTTAATGTGTTTTTAAGATATTTAATTTAATTTTTTATTGGGAAGAAAAATATATTTTTTTAAATATTTAGCATTATTTATTACTCAATTATTTTTAACAGACATATTAAACACCGTTGAAAACCATAAAATATATCTCGATCGGATTTAATTGTTCCTTATTAAACCAGCGTTGGAATAATTATCTTTAACCTTGAATATGAGATTGGTTTTATAAATACTATTTTACAGAGCTTTTTTATATTCATATTTGTTCTTGTTGAATATATTAATTTTAGAATAATTTCTTGATAATCAAGTAATAATACAACTGGGGACTTGTTTAAACATCTGCTTCAGGTAATAAGAACAGGGTATTAGTATTACATTTTTTGCTTGTTTTTTTTAATTTTTTTTTAATGGGGACATCATTAAGGTTTAAGGAGATATATTGTAAAATAAACTGAACCCCTACAAAGGTAAAATACCCCCAATTAGGCCGCCTGTTGGGCCTGGGTCGAGCACAGGATCGAGGTTGTTGAGTGGTATGCGACCGGGGTACTAAGTGGTCCCCTGAAATGCCACAGCCCATTTCGGCCTTGCTTCGACTAGAGCAAGGGTCACCAAACTAGGAACCGCGGGCTGTATTCGGCTCGCGAAGGTATTTTGTCTAGCCCGCCGACGGTACTTGAATTTGTTATTTATGGCATCAGTGTTTGGAACCACTTTTGTATGCGAGCAAGCCTTTTCAAAATGGAAATATGTGAAATCAACCCATCGAACGAAATTGACTGATAAACATTTGAAAGCAATTCTCTTGATTGGATATTGACTATATCTTGAAAGACAAACTTCACTTTCACAATCTCACTAAACCTTTCTGCTAATGTTGCGTTCTTTGATAATGTTTTGAAAATAAATATGTTGGTTAAATTTGTTTCTGCGCATCTTACGCCACTCATTCATGAATATAACATGGAAAGGTAAATTTTTTTAAATTTTTTTTTTTTCAGAGCTTTTGTTCTGGCAAGCAAGTATTGAACACAATAATAATGTGACCTGCGCTCGTTATGTTTTCAATTATCCGGAGAAAAAAGTTTGGTGATTTCCGACCGTCCATCTAGTGATTAGATTGTCGGTCGGAGAGGTCCGATCGATCAATCAGCTGTTCATGTCAAGCCCTAGCACCTATATAATTCACCGATCATATTCTTCAAATTCCTGTCATGGCAAACACCCAACACTTTTTACCATATAGAAGATCAATCACCAGTTTATTAATTCTACTAATTAATACTCATTTATTAATTTTACTAAACAACGAACTATTAAAAATATATACCTACAAACTATTTGCTTACCAATCATACATACATACACACATAAACACACACACACACACACACAAACACTCATATATATATATATATATATATATATATATATATATGCAAGGTGTGCCAAAAGTATCGCGATTTTTTTACTCTTGACACACCTTGTATTCTGAAAAATTAATGTTCCATTCATTGTTCATTTCTATATTGGTAAATACAGCTTCCAAGTCAGCACTTTTATGACACACCTTATATATATATATATATATATATATATATATATATGGTATTTGTGGAAAAGGTGACTTACCGGTGAAACAGGTCACAATGGTTAGTTGATGCAAGATTCACAATGATAAGGCAGCGATATAACAAATATAAAGGGCTCAAAACGTTGGTAGAGCAAATTTATTATTATAATGGTACACGTACGGTAATAACCTACTCGACTTTCACCATAAGGATTTTCAGGGTTAAATCCACTGGATTAATCAAGATATTGATTAATTGCAGTTGATTACACATGTGTATTTTTTGCGATATATATATATATATATATATATATATATATATATATATATTTATATATATATCATCATCATCATGACGCACAGTTTGCACGGATATCCATGACGATCTCTCACCAACCTTCTTTATCATTCATCGACTCTGGGAACTCCTACACGCAGCAGCCAGCATCCCTACATAGTTGGTCAATGTAGGTTCTGGCTGGGCGGCCCACATTAGCGTGCCCATGTGCTGGCTTCCACAGTTGTACGTCGCTTACGAGCTTCTCCAGCAGTGTCCTGCATGCCTAGCCCGTCTTAATCGTATGGTTTGTGAGAGAAGGGGCAGGTGGCCATACAGTTGCTTTTTTGTAGGGTGCTGCTTCCACGACTTATTCAGGACTGCTCGCAGCATTCTCGTGCAGCTTCCATCTAGCTTTATATATATATATATATATATATATATATATATATATATATATATATATATATACAAAATTAAATGCCATCGATATATATATATATATATATATATATATATATATATATACAAAATTAAATGCATCGATATATATATATATATATATATATATATATATACATATATATGTACAAAATTACATGCCATCATTAGGATATATTAATGTTTTGATGTATTTGTTTCATAATTCCTACTTGTTATATATGGAATCACGAACGGGAATAAAAGTTTTGATATATTTCATAATAGATCACGGCTTGTTTATGTATGAAATCATTAGTGTGAATTCAAGTTGAAATGAATCTGTTTAATAAATTCTACTTGTTATCTACATCATTATAAGCGTTAATGCAAGTTGTGATGAAGCTACTCGTTATATACGTAATCATTAGAATTGATTGAACGAAAGTTTTGATGTATTTGTTTAATAAATTGCATCTTGTTATATTGTTATATATGAAATCATTAAAGCGAATGAATCCTTTGACGTATTTGTTCAATATCTCTTCCAGGTTTATATATATAATGTATACATGTATATATATATATATGTGTGTGTGTGTGTGTGTAATAATTACAATGAATGAAAATCTTGTATATTTTTTAAAGAAATATTAATCATGCTATCAGATTACTCAAGAGCTTATAAGTAAATAATTAAACTACTTTTCATCAATTGCGTTTACTTCTTTTTCTTTTTTCTTTTTCTTTTGCAATAAAATGAAACTAATTTTATGAAAATGTGTTATTTGTAATTTTACAGAAAATCGATTTTTCTCAGCAAGAATGTGTTTGAAAATAATTATTTCCTAAGGCAAGTTTCTTATCAATGTTTAATTATCCAATGCAGATATTCATTAACTTTTAGTTTTTGTGACTTTTAACATCATTATGATTTGCTTTAAGCTCGTCTGCATATATTTCTCATCTAAAAGAGTTTTTTTTTCTTTTTTTTATATTTTACAATTGATCTTAGCTCATATGTTAGTATCTACGCATTTATGTTGGTTCTTTTCTGTCTTGCATAATCTTGGCAGCTTTATTTACAATTCCAAAGCTATCTATCTATCTATCTATCTATCTAATCTTACTATATTTTTAAATATCTATATATGTATCAATCTCACTATTATCTATCTATCTATTTATATATCTATCTATCTATCGATCTTACTATATTTTTAAATATCTATATATGTATCAATCTCACTATTATCTATCTATCTATCTATCTCTCTCTTTATAATATATATATATATATATATATATATGTATATAATATCTTTATATATATATATATATATATATATGTGTGTGTGTGTGTGTGTTGTGTGTGTGTGTGTATCTTTATATATATATATATATATATATATATATATATATATATATATATATATATGTGTGTGTGTATATATATATATATATTTTTGGGAGAATATGTGCTTAATTGAAGTCGTACCTAATTTTGAAAGTTAATTGATTAATAATTAATTAATTAGGCGGGCATACCTATTTAAATGTAAGGCTAAACAAATCGAGAAAATCAATCTCTGTATGTACATTTCGGCCTATTAGGCCTCATCAGCAGAGCTATAGATAGGAAGACCGCCTTGTGCGTGATCCGAAACCCGACTGTCAAGCTGACAGGTGAGCGCCGTAACCCCAACACCAACCGGACTTTCTTTAGATTTTTCGTTTTGTTTAGAAGTAGGTTTCTATTCCTCTTATAGTGACTTCTTCTACACGACAGTATGAGAAGTAAATACACAAGCGATGTGTTTATGATATGGCTTTTTTTAGCCGACAATTAACTTTCAAAATTAGGTACGACTGCAATTAAGCACATATTCTCCCAAAGATTGTCGGCTAAAAAAGCCATATCAAAACACATCGCTTGTGTATTTACTTCTCATATATATATATATATATATATATATATATATATATATATATATATATATATATGCGTGTGTGTGTGTGTGTGTGTAAGTTGAAAAATGGAATTGAATATGATAATTATGTTGAAATATAAATGGAAAGAAAATGTTGTATAGATAAAAATTATTTATTGGAATGCCAACACGTGTTTCAACCAAGGGTTTGACCTTGTATACGATGCATACAAGAACAAACTCTTGATCGAAACACTTGTCGGCATTCCAATAAATACATTTTTCCATACAACATTTTCTTTACATTTATTTTTCAACATATATATATATACACCAAACCCTTCTGCACGAGAAGGACGTGACAGAAGGTCAATTTCTTAAGCTGAGTTTAACAGGTTTGAATTCAGAGTTTCCATCTCCTATACTGGTTACCTAAACCCAGGTTTAAAAAGACCAATCCGTCCAATTCTTTACCTATAGCTGGAGGGAGAGTTGTTGAATGCATACCTTTCCCATGGGTATTAATACAATGTGAAATGCAAACAGCTTCATCCAGTATTTTACCTCGGGTTGAGAGTCCATTGCCTACGGTTAACCTATACATATGTGTGCGTGTGTGTGTGTGTGTGTGTGTGTAGTATAGTGAGAAATTTGAAAAAACACAGGTTTAAATAAAATCAGTGGTAAGTTTATTGGCTGACGCTGCAGTGTTTCGATCTGTTAAGTAGATCTTCTTCAGGGCTTTTGTTGATATAAGGAAGAGTAAAAAAAAATTATCACAGAATAATGAGAAACGCTGGAAAGGTAGACTGTTTGAAATATGACGTCAAATATTCTTCTTTTATGGTGTGTGCGTGAGTGTGTTTTTACTCTTCCTTATATCAACAAAAGCCCTGAAGAAGATCTACTTAACAGATCGAAACACTGCAAATAAACTTACCACTCATTTTATTTAAACCTGTGGTTTTTTTTTAAATTTCTCACTATACGACATACCGTCGGATTCACTTCATTTGTCTTCACACACACACACACACACACACACACACATATATATATATATATATATATATATATATATATATATATATATATATTATAAGTAAAAAAGTAAAGTCATCGGAGTGGCCTAAAGTCGGTATCAGCCCATCAGCGAGGGAGTCTATCCCCTTTTCACTAGCGCTAGACCAAGGAGATTGTTTTGTGTCTGAGGTGGAGCGTTACATCTACCATCAGCTCCTTTACCACACAGATCCCTGTGCTACTCATACGCTGAGTTGGCGAGTGTCAGTATCGAACTAGAAACTTTGGGATTTCTAGTCGAACGCTCTACCGACTGATTAAGCTTATTGAGTCATGTATTTAACGGCGCTTGGTAACGGACTCCTATGCGATTTTTATGCACACACACAGACACATACACACACACATATATATATATATATATATATATATATATGTGTGTGTGTGTGTGTGTGTGTGTTTGTATTTGAGTGGGAGGTGTAATAAAATCGCGTAGGCAAGAAACGGACGTGATCACCTACGCACGGACACACCTGTGTGGGTAGGCCAGCAAAAACCTACATTAATCAGTCTATTCAAACCTATCTATCTATCTATCTGTCTATCTATCTATAAACAAGGTCTGATCAAACAATTTTGAGACCTAATCTTTAATTTGTATTTTTCATGTTAATATCTAACTAAATACGTACATGGATAAGCAAATTACATATTAAAGAAACGTTGTCGAGAAGTGACAGCTTAGGTGGTGGGTTAATTTGCTGATTGGTTGGATTTTACGGCATGTCAACCCTAAGATTGTTGTCAATAACCAGAACTTATCCTAATTTTTAAAATACAAAATGAACAATATGAATTTTCTGTCGGTTTCTTTGCCTAGGATTGTTAAATAATATATTAGCCGTTTCTACTATTTTGAGAGTAGTATAGAATTTGAAAAGTGAAATAGAAATTGTACTCGGAGACATTGGGTCAAATGGGTGTGAATGCCAGGTGATGACCCCAGGATCAATTTGGAAACTCAGTTGGTCCCGAGAAGTTGGGATGCACATATTGTTCCAACATTGTACATTATGTGATATTGCATAGTCGTCTTCTTAAATTATTTTCTAATTATCTTCCGAGCGTCTGTGTTCCACACATCCAGTTTCTGCTCCTATACCCTTGTTGTATTTTCAAGACGACATCCATTTTTTCTATACATACACACATACGCACACAAACACACATATATATTGTTCATTTGCGCCTTATGTAGTAATATCTCATCTACAGAAAGCAATGTCAATGTGCGCATGAGAAAGACATTGACTGCTACAGACATATTATTGATCTTGTGGAAATCTGATCTGATAAAGCATGAATTCTTCGAAGCTGCCGCCCTGTCACTGCCACTAAATTACTTGGCCTCTAACGACACGCTTGGAGAAAAGAAAAAGGTAGATGGGACCTGTACAAGGATGCTGGGAAGGGGTCGGTAAATACATATATGCCACTATTCTCGCCGCAGATAAACGATGTTGATTTAACGCCGGAGGAGGAGGTTTGTTTTTGTTTCGTTGTTGTTTTCCATTTAAAAATAATTGAATGTCGCTTTATATCACTTGGAATTTTCAATAAGAAACATCCATTGATCGTGTTGTATGGTTTTAAAGGAATGACAACAACGATATTGATATGAATTTCTTGATTTAACGAGTGAAGTGATCAGAATACAAGGGAGAAGAAAGATGAGAGGCAACCTGACTCTCTGTGACTACACATTCCATTACCCTCTTTTTTTTTTTCTTTTTTTTTTTTAGTTTTCTGTAGATGAGATATTACTACATAAGGCGCAAATGAACAAAAATATATGTGTGTTTGTGTGCGTATGTGTGTATGTATAGAAAAAATGGATGTCGTCTTGAAAATACAACAAGGGTATAGGAGCAGAAACTGGATGTGTGGAACACAGACGCTCGGAAGATCATTAGAAAATAATTTAAGAAGGCGACTATGCAATATCACATAATGTACAATGTTGGAACAATATGTGCATCCCAACTTCTCGGGACCAACTGAGTTTCCAAATTGATCCTGGGGTCATCACCTGGCATTCACACCCATTTGACCCAATGTCTCCGAGTACAATTTCTATTTCACTTTTCAAATTCTATACTACTCTCAAAATAATAGAAACGGCTAATCTATTATTTAACAATCCTAGGCAGAAATCATGGACTAACAAAGAAACCGACAGAAAATTCATATTGTTCATTTTGTATTTTAAAAATTTAGTATAAGTTCTGGTTATTGACAACAATCTTAGGGTTGACATGCCGAAAAATCCAACCAATCAGCAAATCAACCCATCACCCAAGCTGTCACTTCTCGACAACCTTTCTTTAATATGTAATTTGCTTATCCATTTTTTAGCGATGATTATCATCCTGAATTCTAGTTTTCTTGTAGATTTTCGCATATATTTATAATATTTTTTAACGAGATAATGCTAAAAAGAAAATATATTTACCCTGTTTTATATTTCGTATCGTTTTTCAAGGCCACTTCACTTTTTATCGTACCGCATATTTTGGTAAATAGTAGGACGGACATAAGCATAAGTAAATGCACACTACGAGATTGGTTGAAATTAAAGTGCATTTGCATTTCACATAGTGATAGAGAGACAGAAAGAACGTTAGAAAGAGAGAATAAAAAGGGTATGAAGGACAAAGAAAGATAGTGATAGAGGGACAGAGAAAAAAAAAGAGAGAGAGAGAGAGAGAATAGCATTGAAAGTATAGGATGAAGAAAGTCAGAAAAATTAATAGAAAATGAAAAATATAGAGACAAAGGGGAGACACAAAAGAAAGAAAGAAGAAAGAAAGAAAGAAAGAAAGAAAGTGATGTAATGAATGTGTAAATACCTTGGTGCCCTCTCACAATAATCTGATTGGACAGTGTCATGTATAAGGCACCTACACCTACAACCCGTCCTTCGGGACGGGGGTCCAGTGCGCTTCGGCCACTGGACCGGTGAGATGGTAAATTAATAGCGTCGATCCCAGAGGGCCATCCCTCCAGGCAATACCTGCCCCCTTGACTTAAAGGGGCAGGGCTGGGTTTATTGCCCAGCGCCTGAGGCGCCCCCCTTTAGGGGGAATGCCGATGGGATCGATGCAATTTTTCTACCCGCCACCCATGAGTCTCGGCTTGTGGGTGGTCCCACATAAATAGGGCCTTCGTGCCTGACTCGGTACGAGTGGGGTACTGGGAAAATAAACCTAAGCCTAAAGTTACTCGCCAGACTACACCACGACTGCTCGGAAGACGTGCTGCTATTCGACGCACCAACTAATACTGCGATAATATACCAAATACCAACTTCATAATATATCCCTTAACCCGGATATATCAGAAAGAAAGATAGAAAAGGAAAAATGGAACCGAGAAAGAGACAGATAGAAAGAGAATGACCTTGAGAAAAAAGAAAGGAAGTTTGAGAGACAGAAAGAAAGTGAGAATAACACATAGAAAGAGAAAAAGAACGATAGAGATTGGGAAAAGCATATATTGAACAATTCTTCCTCAATCTATTGGTAAATAATAGGGCAGACTGTGATTCTTAATTTTAGTTGGACAACCGTTCTAGGAAAGAGAAAACACTGAAATCAAACTTGTTAAACCCTCTTAAAAAATGATCTCGTGTCACATCACGTAGAGAGGTTGTGTAAATACATACATTCTCTTTTCACTGGGTGCTCAATATTTCTAGCCTTAAGCCAAATTAAGCTAGGTTTAGTGAATGATTTTCAAAGACGTCAGTGCAATTAACTAATTTCAGTGTAGTAAAGTAAAGCAATTAAAAGATTACTATTATTTTGCCACAGAACAGAAAAGAGCTCTCTAGCTTTCAGGTCGGATTCTAAGTGTACTATATATTCCTCCTCCTTCTCCTCCCCCTCCCCCTTTCCTCCTCCTTTTCCTCCTCCTCCACCTGATAACTATCCTGACTAATGGACAAAGCTCTGCAACACCAATGGTAAGAAGTGTGTCGACTGCAAGGAGAAAAATGTAGAAAAATAAACCTCATTTGGTCACCTTCCATAAGAGTATCTTGGTTAGACTATGAACTTTTCAGCCAACCCTCATATATAAAATCATTAAAATAATAAATTTATCATTTTAACATATAGCCCATGAATTAGAAAAAATTGAACCAAAATTTATTAATCCTTTTATATGAGTTAGGACCGGTTTAGATCCGTCGGTAAAGGGTCCAGACGCAGAAACAATCTCCTTGGTCTATCGCTAGTGAAAAGAGGAAAGACTCCCTCGCTGTCTGGCTGATACCAAATTTTGGCAACCCCGACGACTTTACGTTTTTACTTATTTTATTTACAGTAGATGCTGTTGCTTAAATAGTCACCCATCTATGTACTGAACATCCTCATCGGTGCTCATAATTTAGTGAATGATTTTCAAAAGTAAGTAAAGTGAAGTCGTCGGGGCGGCCTAAAGTCGGTATCAGCCAATCAGCGAGGAAGTCTATCCCCTTTTCAATAGCGCTAGACCAAGGAGATTGTTTTTGCGTCTGAGGTGGAGCGCCACACCTACCATCAGCTCCTTACTTTACCGCACAGATCCCTGTGCTACTCATACGCTGAGTTGGCGAGGGCCGGTATCAAACTAGGAACCTTGTGGTTTCTAGCCCAACGCTCTACCGACTGAGCTAACCCGCAATTAAGTGATTTTAGTGCCGTAAAGGAAAAGCAGTGAAAAGAACATTACTTTCTAATTAAGCCCGCTAACCAAACACAAGTTAACCGAGAAGATTTGGCGTCAGCGAATTATAATTTTCTTGACAGTTATATTCATCAAATTTAATGTTAGCAATAATGGAATCTCAACAATAAAAAAAAGAACTTTCACACAAGGGTATTCAAACAAAGACCATCTAACGATGTCGCGTGATTCTGGGGAACAAAAAGAGATGGCTTCCTTTTTTCCTCGTATCAGCAAAAGTAACACGGGATCTTAACACCTCTGATGACGAAAACAACTGTAATCACATCATCATCATCATCATCATTGACATGATCAATTTCACGCTGTTGACATATATTTATTTTTCTTTTTTTCTTTTTTTGCTGTGTCACGAAAGAAAGAAAGAAATGAACTCCATTAGTTCTACAGCTACCCAATCTAAGATTGTGCCATTAGTGGTCCGTGAAGCCCTTCTCCAGAGGTTTAATCGCTTCATATGTACAGGTTTCCTTTTCTCATAATTAAAATCTATCATTTTTTCCACATTCGTCCCACGTCAACTCACTCTGTACTTTATACTCTGACTTTAACACACACTATTATTTTAAATTTGCCCGGGATTTAAAAAGGTAAAACTGAATCTATCATACAGAGAGAAAGAATATATATATATATATATATATATATATATATATATATATATATATACTTTGGTGCGGTACCAAGTTTCTTGGTACAAGGTGATTCTAGGTGGGTCCTAATTCTCTACCAGTAGTTTGTTGTAGAGTTCAGGTTCCGTATGAGAGCTCAATGTTTAATTATTGTAAACGTAGCAAAGTTATTTGGGAATAAAAGGCCTTAAATACCATGGGTATCGTGGTTATGGACCATTTCCACTCGCGAGTATGCACACGAGCTTCTTCAGACCACTGATATCTTTTATTTAGACAGGTACATGGCCAAACTCATTTCATATTCATTTTGGCCATGTGCATGTCTAAATAAAAGATATCAGTGGTCTGAAGAAGCTCGTGGGCATACTCGCGAGTGGAAATGGTCCATAATCATGATACCCATGGTATTTAAGGCCTTTTATTCCGATATATATATATATATTATATATATATATATATATATATATATATACTCACACTGCTTACTGAATATAATGCAATAAAAATCTTTGAGTTGCGATAAGGAGCCAATGAAATCAAAATGAATGAAATACTTGTTAAAAAGAAGTTGTATTTGGTGAAATGGCTATCGTCGTCTGAAATGGAATAGGCGATCCAAGTTCAAATCCTGGATAAATGTGTTTGTGTTCAACTTTACCTTGGGAAAGGCATGAATCCATCTGTTCTACCCCCACCCCCTCTCAGCTATAGATAAATTTCGCTGCATGCTCCTCACATGCAACATTGTGTTTACATCCTATCCGTGGTGATCGGGTTGTGTAAAAGGACAGTCCCATCGTGGTGTAATGCTTAGCAAGCTTATCTCGCAGATCTATTACAACTAAATAGTGAGTCTGGTCCTAGCTGGATGCTCCATACTTGCAGCCTTGTGTCACATCTTCCACGTGGCGAACGGGTTGGGTAAATACCGACATAACAATCTAACAATCAATTTCAATTTCTTTTGTTTTTCACATTTTTTTTCAAATTTCATTAATTAAATAAGAAAAAACGTAAAGTCGGCATGTTACGATTTTTGTGGCCATTTTTTGGCTTCAAGTGAGAGCACTTGACAGAGCAGATCCCTTGTGTTAAGCAGTGGTTCATCCTTAGTGAATAATCCTTTGATTGTTCCTCGGTGTTCCTTAGTGTTGGTTAGAATCCTTTGGTTGTTCCTCGGTGTCCCTTAGTGTTGGGTAGAATCTTTTGGTTGTTCCTCGGTGTTCCTTAGTGTTGGGTAGAATCCTTTTGTTATACCTCGGTGTCTCTTGGTGTTGGGTAGAATTCTTTGGTTGCATATCCATTCGTCCGTGTCGTATACGTGCAAACGGCTTTCAAGATCGGCGATTAAATAGTTAACTAACCACATATTCGAGCTGTTGATTGGCTGGCTTTAATCCACGCGCCCATGCAGAATCTATAAGTTTAACCTTATATGCCGCCGATAATCCAACACGACAGAGTGGCCAATTGTAGGTATCAGCCGTATACTCTTTTTGTTAGCGCTAGAGACTGTTTTGGCGACTGGAGGGAGGGCCATACCTACGGGTAACTCCCCATTTTACCGCAGATATATACGTTCTCATGCTGGCGAGTATCGGTATGATACCAGGAACCTTGTGAGTCCGAAGCGGATATTCTACCGAGTGAGCTAAAATGATTATATAACACACACACATATATATATTATATATATATATATATATATATATATATAAACAATATCCACAAAAAATCGATTGAAAAAAATCGTTTTGTTTAATCTTTTCTGTTTTAAGTAAACTAGCAAAAAAAATATACCCTCTGGGCACAAGTATTTAAATTTTAATATAATTAAATATCATACTGAATTAGAAAGATTAACGAAATCAAATAGAACACAAAAAGATTATTCTTATTCTTACTTTATTCTAATTGATTTCAATATAAAATTATAACATAGGATTGATTTTAATACGTTAGAGAACAAAACAATAATTTTAGAAATCAATAATACCAAGTAGTTATTTACTGAACACGGTTGCAAGTTAATCATACCATGTAATACTATGTAAACATTTATTTCTCAATAATATATGACACACATTGCAGGATTTTAAAGACATTAATAATATGGACTGTTCTGAGGAAAATTTATCTCGGCTAGATCTTTATAGAGACATTGTTAATAGATAAGATGATAATTAAGATTAAATAATGATTATTTCATAACCATTGAGAATATAATGTAAATAACTAACGGAATTCTCGTTGGTGGTGATGTAGTTTCAGTTACAGATTGACAGAAATATTATAATAACATTTGCTTTACAGTATACAATATATACTATGCCGAAACACGAATTTCCAATCATGGTCTAATGATTAGCAAGCTTGTCTCGCAGATGTATTACTACTGAATACCGAGTTCGATCCTCAAGAGTTGACCCATACTTGCGACCTTATGTCACAGCCTACCCGTAGCGAACGGGTTGGATAAATAACTAGTCGTAAGATAATCTTTTGAATACGAACAGGGTGGTTGTTACTGATGCACTATCTTCATGATCGATTACGGGTTCTTGTGCATCATATTAGCTCCGATATCAACCCAACTTGAATCCGGCATCTGCAAGCTGCCACCCTATAAGTTACGTGCTGCTAGCCATGACATTTTGCTACGAATGAAACTACAAAAACTCGACTTCTTAAATCGAGAAACCACAGTTAGTGTGAACCATTGAAAAGGCCTACTAATATTTAATGGAATCATCTGTTCATCCCAGTTTCGGTTTAATTTACCTTCCACGAATTCCGCTGGCTGTGAGTTCGCCCCTTCTATGAACTTAATTGATTTTATCTATTCTAACTTACTTCCTTCTGTGTACTTACTAACCTGATCCCCAACCATTACACAATGAACTAGTGTTACGTACTGGCCACAAATGTCTATATGTTATATAGCGGCTTCTAATTCACGCTTGCTAAATCGTATATGTTAGTAGTGGCCTTATTCGCTACTCTAAATCGTGTAACTAAGTAGTCGTTGCGGGTATATAGGGTCACACAGCGGAGTACGTAGTAGTCGGACTTAGAAAATCACAACACATGGGTATTGTAAAAACTTTGAGTTTATTTCTTTCTTCCGCGCATGGTGGGTGGCGAGCGTTGACAATGACTACTACTATTGTTGGGATGACTGGCGATGTTGAGGTAAAGGTGTGGCTGGTGGCGTCTCACCGCCCTTGGCCGCGACGGACCGTGAGCGTCGGTCACTCACTGTTCTCTGTCCGCTGTCCGCTGTCTGACTGACCTGTCGGCTCGAACCCTCAGGCCTTTTATATTGATAGATACTCCTACGCATCTTTATCTCTTGATCTGATAACGGGCATTTGTTATATATTTCTTTATATTCTCCCTGCTTCTTTGACCGGAAAGCCTCGCTTACGTTTTCCCCTTTTTTAAATATAAATTTTTATATTTCTCTTTGTCTTTTTGCTGGAAGCTTCGTTTTCCGGCCGAGGACAATACAACAATAGTTTTATTACTTCCCATGAAAAACAAATAGACACATAACTAGTAGTCTATTTCAATACATGCGTGCGAACTTCATAACCGAGTTAATTACTTAAACCACTAATATTGTTAATTACACGCTTGTTAATAAGTCACAATGAATACGACCATCTTGTGAAAAGGATCATTTCTTAAATAATTAAAGTTAATATAATATTTCGGAGATATCTACACTGATGGCTTATATATATATATATATATATATAATATATTATATATATATATATATATAGAGAGAGAGAGAGAGAGAGAGAGAGAGAGAGAGACTCGAACCCACATACACCGAGACGTAATAATCTGCTTATCTTTTTACAAACTCATCTATATTAGCATCTAAAAGATAGACTTATATCTATTAGGTTGAACCAAATCCTCCAAGAGACAATTTTTCACAATATTTAGGAAATCTTAGAAGTTTCTCTGAACTGTTGGAGATTAATTTTCTCAAGCTGTGAATTTTCTCTGACTATGAATAATTGCCTTTACGTTGTTGGCGAAGAGTGTACTGTAATCTCGAATCTTGCCTTCACTTATACGAATTGGAAACTATAGTTGCTCTTTCTCTCTCTCTCTCTCTCTCTCTATATATATATATATATATATATATATATATATATATATATCTGTCTATCTGTCTATCTTTCTCTCTAGATATATATTATATATTATATACATATAATTTTTTATTTATTTATATAGTCAGCGGAGTGGTCTATTGTTGTTAACAGGCGATCAACGAGGTAGTGCCTTTTAAACCAACGCTAGACTAACGGGCATTTTTTGCATCAGAGGTTGAACTCCACACCTACGATAAGATCTCCCATATATCTATATATATAAAAGAAAGTTTTTTGTATGTACGTGTCGATCTATAACTCAGAAAAGAGGAGTCACTCAGATTCGAAATATTTCATATAACTAAGAAATACACCAAATTTGGTTGTTGATTTTTACTGATTAAGGGACATAATTAATTAATCATACAAAACTCAAACGATTTTCGGAAAGTATCGTAAGCTGCTCCAGCAGATACACCATCAGATTAAATTAACTGACTACCGGGGGGGGGGTTAACAAATACTATGAAAAATGAAAATATGTTTAAAATAGGATTTCTTTCTTAAAATATGTTAGGGGACATATTTTTGCGATTAGTATATTTTATGAAATCTGGAAAAAAATAAACAGATAAAAAATTGATTTTTAATTTTTTTTCTATAAAGATGATAGTTATAATAAATAATTATATCAGATTTTTATAAGTTTCTATACGGGATTTTATTTTAGTAAACATGATTTCTGAATTCTACTAAAAAAATGTCAATATTATAACATAAAATTGTTTCAAAACACTCAAAAATACAGGATTACATTTTTTTTAAATATTTTCAATGCTTAAAAAAAAATTCCCCAAAATAAACACTGTAATACATAAATTTTCGGTGATTTTTTAAAATTGTTCCTAAAAAATGTTTTCGTCCGGTTTTTAA
This sequence comes from Doryteuthis pealeii, assembly GCA_023376005.1. NCBI lineage: Eukaryota > Metazoa > Mollusca > Cephalopoda > Myopsida > Loliginidae > Doryteuthis > Doryteuthis pealeii. The sequence goes on along the minus strand of CM042141.1, from coordinate 102,630,251 downwards.
AAAATGTATTTAAAACATTAGTTAAAAATATTTAATTAGCAAACAAGAATGAGTAAAAGAAAAATGTATTTGGCAGAAAATACCCCAATTGTTGACATACCGTAAAATCCAACGAACAAAGCAACCAGCCAAGTTACCAAACCGACTCCGGTGTCATCACCTGTCACTCACACCTGTTAGACTTAATGTCTGAGATTAGGTTTCCAAAATTCTTCAAAATAATAGACACAGTTAATTATTTAACACATTATAAAATAGTGTTAACTTGAAATAAATATTACCTTAAAGAACGAACACAGGCGCTAATTTTTGAGAGATTACAGTACCAACCTTCGTTACACGGTGTTTGTAATATCGTTTGTGGCGAATCCAGACAGAAGGAGCAAGAGCTTCACAACTTATATCTAATCTTTTGATTGAATCTGACTTAATCTTATGAGTTTCGAAAAGACTAACACAGATAATTTCAAGAGTCTTTTCTCTTTTTCTTTTTTTAATTTTGCTTTTATCCACGACAGCCACATTTTATTGATTACAGGCGAGTGTAAACGCCAAGACGTCTGGCAAATTCTTTGGAATTTAATAAAAGAAAAGTCTTATAAACAGAAGATTTTACGGTATAAAAATTTTCTGCAGAAATAATTTCCGAGATCAAACATAGAAAAATCCTCCGAACCTTGAAGCGGCAAATCGATTAGCATTAATACAATTATCTAAGAATATATATATATATATATATATATATTATATATATTTGCTCTTCCTATATATATATATATATATATATATATATATATATATATATATATAGGAAGAGCAAAAATAGAAAGGGATATATGGAACAGGCTGAGATAGAAAGAAAATGTTCAGACTCAGATAGATAAATGAGTTGATAGAAAATGATCAGACTGAATAAATAAATGAGAAGATAGAGAATTAACAGACTGCGATAGATAGATAGATAGATAGATAGATAGATAATGAGCAGACTGCGATAGATAGATAGATAGATAGATAGATAGATAGATGAGCAGACTGCGATAGATAGATAGATAGATAGATAGATAGATAATGAGACTGCGATAGATAGATAGATAGATAGATAGATAATGAGCAGACTGCGATAGATAGATAGATAGATAGATGATAGATAGATAATGATTAGATAGATAGATAGATAGATAGATAATGATGCGATAGATAGATAGATAGATAGATAATGAGCAGACTGCGATAGATAGATAGATAGATGAGCAGACTGCGATAGATAGATAGATAGATAGATAGATAGATAGAGCAGACTGAGATAGATAGATAGATAGATAGATAGATAGATAGATAGATAGATAGATAGATAATGAGCAGACTGAGATAGATAGATAGATAGATAGATAGATAATGAGCAGACTGAGATAGATAGATAGATAGATAGATAATGAGCAGACTGAGATAGATTGATCCCGCAGATAGATAATGAGAAAAAAAGAAAGAGAGGAAATGAAGAGACTGTGATAGATAAATAGATAGGTAGATAGATATTGAGAGAGAGAGAGAGAGAAAATGGTGAGACAGAGTTTCATAGACCTTAGTAAATAACAACAGTCATATAGAAGTATTACTATATATATATTTACCAACTCCTCCGCACGAGTAGGATGTGACACAAGGTCAATTTCTTAAGCGGAGTTTAATAAGTTTGAATTCAGAGTTTTCCTTCTCTTAGACCGGTTGCCTAACCAAGCTTAAAGAGCCCAGTCTGCCCTACTATTTATCCATAGCTGGAGGGAGAGTAGAATTCGTACCTTTCCCAAGGGTATTAGCGCTAAAGTGAAATGCAATTACCACCTCCAGGAATCGAACTCGGGGCGACGAGTCCATTTCCTATGACTTTAACCATTACACCACACCACGAAGTATTACTATATATATAACTTTATATATGTGTAGTTATTTTACTGTCTTAAAAGTAACGAGACTGCGTGTGGTGTGTGATTTATAGACGAAAGAGGGAAAAGCGTATTGTGTTACCATCTAACATATGAGCTTTTTTTACTGTAATCTTAGCTTTCTGGAACCATTGAATTTTTTCCCATGTTTTTGTTTATACCTTCTATGTTTTCAGGTTGTTCACTTTGGAGCACTGGGGAAGAAAACGATGAACACCAAGCAACTAATAAACTTGAAAGTCTCACATCCATTCTGGGGAAACTGCATCACAAGAATTTGTAATCCTACAGCAAGTGTATGGCGAAAACAGCATGTCACATACTCGTGTTTTAAGAGTCACAAGAGGTTAAAAAGGGGGAAGAGGGGTGAAAGATTACTCTAGTAGCGGGAGACCTTCAACAAGCACAACTGAGAGTAACGCCGAGCGTGTAGGACAGGTTGATGTGTGGTGATCGTCGATCGACTGTTCGAATGATCGCAAGT
>CM042141.1:102565321-102622821 GCA_023376005.1 Doryteuthis pealeii | reverse complement strand
TTTGAGTGTTTTGAAACATAATTCTATTTTTCAAAAACTGTTTCGTACATATGACAAAAACTTAAATTCAGTTCCTAATTGCTTGTATTTCTTAATTGTTTGTTGCATTAAAGTGATAAAAAATATTAATTTAATTTATTTTCTTTTTACCCCTAAAAAGTAACAATTAATGTGAGCTAAGTATTAAACATGTGTCCTTATTTATTTAGCTCTATCGGCTGTGGCTGTACAATATACCGATAGCACCTCTGCTGAGTAAAACCACTTTCCAATTGGGCCACCTGTTGGCCGTAGATGACGACGCGTAATGTTTTCCGAGCAGTCCAGGGTATGCACCGTTACTTGGGCTAGACGGGCGGTCGGAGAGGTCCCTCCAATCAATCGGCTAGTCATATCAACCCTAGCAACTATATGATTGTCCTTACCGTATTGCTCTCATGATAAAACTGAATCTAGTGGTGAGGTTCCAGTTATAGAGTTCTGGGAAGTATGGAGTACCGCTTCACTGCCATTACTCCCAGGACCACATTGACCCAGAGTGGTAGTACTTGTTAGGCCCACCAAGTACGACCACTCCAGATCCCATCTATTGGTTAAATAGATAAAAAAAAGAATTTAAAAAATATGTTTAAAAATGAATTAGAAATAATTTGAATATCCAGTAATAATGAATAAAACAAACATGACTTCAGCATAAATTGTTTTCAAATCTCAATAACGTTTTTGTTTTAGTACGTATTTTTACTTCAGACAAAGAGTCCGTTTTCGTAAATTTTTTGGCAGAATTTAATGTTTAAAATTTATCAAAAATGAATTACATATGTAATATCATTTTGCTTTTTTACTGATTCTCATTATGTTACTACTTTTTGTCGTAAACAAAAATGTTACCTTATATAATCTATTTAATTCATTTTAATTTGTTTTTTAAAGAAAAATTGGCGCTTGAATTGTCGATACTTAATAAAAATACATATCAGTAAATATCATTTGCCTTTCTACAACCACATGCTTTGAATAGAATTATTTTAGAAATAAAAAAAATCGTCTTTTTTTATACAGTAAGGGTCTGTTTTAAAGCAAGTTTAAAACTTATGCTGATGAGTGGGGTGGAATGTTTGTTCTATTTATTCTAGAACTCGTCTTTTTTATTACAGTTAAGAACCGTGTAGGCTGTCTTAACGCTACTTCGAAGCTCGATTTGTCCTGACGTAAGATGGGGTGGAAGGGTCTCTTTAACGGTAGTTTTTTTTGTTTTTTTTAGAAATGAACATTCGTATTTTTTCATACAGTAAGAGACCGGGTCTACTTTCTGGGAAGTTCAAAACTAAACTCATGTCAACGTGAGTAGGCTGGGGGTGGAGGGGTTTGTGTATACCGTTTTTTAAATTTTTTTCTTAATTATTGAATTAAATCGCTTAATTATTAAAAAATCAAAAGACAAATGTTGTGTATTTCTTAGTTAAAAGCATATCAAGTAGTATGCGAGATTTCAAATCTGAATGATCTCTCGTTTGTGAGTTATAAGTCGACACGTACATACCAGATTATATCAAACTTCCTTATATATATATATATATATATATATATATATATATATATATATATGAAACGCCTTTAGGTTATCAGATTATGAATTCATTTCAGCTTTACGCTTATTTCAGCTTTACGCTTCTTCAGAATTACCACTCAATTGACAGGAAGGAATGGAATCGGAGGGGGTAAATGCGGAAGATATATATGCACACACAAAAACACATATTTAGCCACGTACAAACACACACACACACACACACGCACGCACACTCACGCACACACACTCACACACACACACACACATATATATATATATATATATATATATATATAGAGAGAGAGAGAGAGAGAGAGAGAGATGAAAAGCCTTTAGGTTATTAAATAATGAATTTATTTCAGCTTTACGCTTCTTCAGATTTGACCACATAATAAATAAACAAACATCAATGGGTAGAGATGAATGGGGGGGGGGAGTTTGTTATAAGATATGTTGAAATATCTAAGAATTTTCAAATATGGTTCATCATATTTTCCAAACGCCGGTTTGTGTGCTAGTTCTGTTAGATGGAGAAACCACGCCTACACACGTGAAAGTCAAATGTTAAACTTCATGCCTTTCCTACATCTACTATATCTGCGTGTTTACGCATCTTAGATCTTGATGCAAAAAAAAGGCTGGCACACCCGCCCACGTATACACACAACGAAAATGTATTTCATACAAGTTTAAATCTAGTATGGTGTCAGCACTTAAAAATAAATGAAGCTCTGTCGGCTGGGGCTTTAGAATACATCGACTACATCTCTGAAGAAAGGCAATACCTCCCTCCAATAGGGGGGTTAGCCGTGGGTGCCAACAGGTGATGCTTAAGGAGGGAACCCTGGAGGCTGAGCAGTCCATGACATTCAACTCTCCAATTTGGTCCTTACCTAGGTAGACAGGTGGTCACGTCAAGCCTTAGCACCTATATGATTGTCCTAACCCTATTGCCATTATAGCAAGGTCCAAACAGTTTTTGACATGCAATACTCCACTTTGGCCCTATCTTGGGCTAGACGGGCGGTCGGAGAGGCCCCCTCCGATCAATCGGCTGGTCACGTCAAGCCCTAGCACCTATATGATTTTCCCAACCCTATTGCCCTTATGGCAAGCCCCAACCCCTTTTATCATATGGGTGCTAGAAGGCGGTGGCTACGGGTCTACATGTCCTGGGAATGACGTTAAACTCTATCTGATGGTGAGGTTCCAGTTTTGGAGGTTTGGGGAATGTGGAGCACCCCTTCATCACCATTGCTCCCAGGTCCACTCCGACCCGGAGTGGTAGTACTTGTTAGGGTCCCATCTATGGGTTAAATAGAAAAATGTATTTATAAAAGAAAAATTGTATTATCCATTAAGAATTGATTTATTTCAAAACTTTATCGGCATTAAATGACCCACTGAGGTTGATATGCCGTAAAACAAAACAAAACCAAACCAAAAAACAAACCGTTTTATCATATATGTGCTAGAAGGCAGTGGCTGGGGGTATGACATTAAACTCTATCTGATGATGAGGTTCTAGTTCTGGAGCTCTGTGGAATATAGAGTACCCCTTCATCACTATTGTTCGCAGGTCTACCCTAACCCAAAGTGGTAGTACCTGTTAGGGTCCTACCTATGGGTTAAATATAACAAAATGAGTTCTAAAAAAATTGTTCACAAAATTGAGTTTAAAAAAATTGAGTACCCATCTAGAATGAATAAAACACAACGTCTTCAGCGTAAAATAACCCAACAAGGGTTGCCATGCCGTAAAATCTTATAAATCGACTAAAAATGAATGATAAATGAGTTTGGTCACTGACATCTCCAATAATTTGAAGGATCTCATAAATAGTTTTACACAACAGACCTACATAAGTAGATACAGTGGTACTTTGAATTACGAGTTCAATTCGTTCTGCCCGTAACTCAAATTCTTCTTATATCAAATCAATTTTTCCCACTGAAATAAACTGAAATGCTATACATCTGTTCCAGTCCTCACCGATATGAAAGAACTCAATATCCTTAACGTTTTTTATTGTATTAAATCATAATAAAATACAATATAGGGAATTATGTCCTATAATATCTTTTAATGTTTATCTTATTATAATGGAGATTGCGTGTTTTTCTGTCTGTAACCGAAACTATATTCCTACTCAAGTCACAATTCTCTTAGTTATTGACATCACATTCTCCATGATTTTATTTTTATCTAAACCTCAATTATTAATAAAATTGTCATACATTATTAATACTGTTAACTATGTCTACATACTGACAACATGCAATTATATTTATATATACAACAAATAGCGATTTACAGTGTGAACGGGAAGGCTAATTTGCTATTAATATTAAAAAAATTGAATTTAATAAATATGTGCTTAGTATTATTGATTTCTAACTGTTTGGTTTTATTTTAATGAATATAAGCAAAAATCTATTCAATGAATCTTAAATGAAATCCATAAACAAGATGAAATAACTGTCATTTTATTATTTACTTCCTCTTTTAACTAAATACTTAAATTAGAAAAAATAACAATGAAAGACGAGAGTGATGGAAGAGTAAGTTTCAGTTGTTCCATTTTTTATTATACTCCCTCTGTTTCAAATCTTTTATTATACTCCCTCTGTTTCAAATCTTTTTATCTGTATTCTTATTTAGTTTCATTAGCCTTTCTAATTTAATACAATATTTTATTACATTAAACTTAAATACTTGCACCCGGAGGGTGCATATATTTGCTAGTTTTTATAAATAATATTTTTGGGTGTAATAAGTTTGTAACGTAAATGTTTTGAGTGAATTTATTAACATGACCGTAACACAAAATTTCAACTCTCAACTCAAATCAAAAAATCGACCGAGTGAAAGATCGTACTTGGAAAACTCGTACATTGGTGCATTCGTAAGTCAAAATATCACTGGAAATTTTTTTTTTTTGGGGGGGGGGCGTAATTAATTTGAAAACTTAAATGTTTTAGTGAACTTATCACCATAAGCATATCTGAAGCCCACTCGTATCTCAAACTTAAGCTCTGAAAACAAAGCAAAAAATCAACCGATTAACAGCTCGTAACTCAGAAAACTCGTTAGGTGGAGCACTCGTAAGTCGAATTATCACTGCGTACAATTACTAGAATGTGCAGATGATTTTCAGAAAATACATACATGCATTCGCCTTATTGTTGAAATAATTATATATTCATGCTCTCTGCATTACTTTATAGAATAGGATTTACACAATTAGTGAAATTGTAGCCAGTAGCGACACGTATGCATTCTATCACTGATGGAATATATTAAAGAATTGTCAGATTAATTGAATCGATAAACACGGCGAAAAGGTTTCTGCCATTAAACTCGGTTGATGGCCGCACACCACCGTCTATCGATCGTAAATGTAATAAATTGCTCTATTAGATCAACCCCTGATGTCTGCGCCGGCAACAAATGTTGTCGATGAATGACTTTCCTTCGATTTTGCCTTTATAACCAACTGCTCTGCACAGAATGAGTGATAGTCCTACATAGTCCTACATAGTTCTTCGTTTGCCTAATGGAAGAAAAGACGCGTGTATGTGCATAATTAATTTTTGATAGTTGTTGCTATGCCTCTGTATATTCCGCCCTGTCGACTGGGGCTGTAGAATACACTGACTGCACATCTGCAGAGGGATAAAAATCCTCCAAAGGGGCCACCTGTTACGGTGTGTGTCAGCCCGTGATTTTTGGTAGTTCAGGCGGAAGAGCGTCCGGCTAGGAACCTCGATCTTCGATACCGGTCCTCGCCAACTCTATGAGTAGCAAAGGGATATGTGCGGTGATGGTAGGTTTGGTGCTCCACCTCTGACGCAAAAGCAATCTCCTTGGACTAGCACTAGTAAAAAATGGATAGACTCCTTCACTATCTGGCTGATACCGACTTTAGGCCACCCCGAAGACTTTACTTTTACTTATTGTTATATAGTCGACTAAGAAAAGTTATTCGATCTTAGAATAGTCTTTTATTCGCAGTGCTCAACGAACAGACTTGATCTCGTATGAGAACTGTCCCGTCGGTTAGGCCTACAGAATACGACGACTGCCTCTCTATAGAAGGATAAAATCCCACCACCAATGGGGCAACCTGTTGGATTCCTAGTGGCTGAGCAGTCCATGAGATGCAACACTCCAATTTTGCTCTTACTTAGTCTAGACGTGCAGTCGAAGAGGCCCCTTACGATCAATCGGCTGGTCACGACAAGCCCTAGCACTTATATAACTGTCCCAACCGTATTATAAACCGCAAGCCTTTTTATAATATATGTGCCAGAAGGCAGTGGCTGATGGTCTTGGTGTCCTGGGTATGAGGTTAAACTGCATCTAGTGGTGAGGTTCAAAGAAAGAGTGGAGGGCCCCTTCTCCCCATTACTATCAGATCCAATCTGACCCGGATGGGGTAGTGTATGTTAGGGTCCTATCTATGGGTTAAGTAGATCAGACAATGAGTTTTACGTCACAAAACTATCAACAAAAATACACCTGTAAAGCAGAATTGATTATCAACAGTTATTTTGCATTCTAACAATTTGTTTAAAGATTAGATATTCCCTTATAAATCATATATACAATAAAATCAAATATAAAGGGTAATTCCATTTCAAATCATCCAGAAAAAAGTAAAATTGTCACCCACACCCTTCACCCTTTTTTCTAAAAAAATTTTCAGGTGTGGACTATTTTAACGTTAGGCAATCCCCAAAATTTTAGATTTCCTGGGACAAGAATACTTTTATAAACCAATTTTTACGAGTATGAGAGCTCTGGCATTTATTTTACTGACAAAAGTAGGTTACAAAAAGTCGCCATTTTTCGTGTCCCCCTCAAATTTGGAGAGCTAGAAATCGACATAACTCCGACAATTTTTGGAATTGGAAACTCAAATTTTGGGGATTGTCTAACTTCAATATAGTCCACGCTTGGACAAAATTTCAGAAAAATTAAAGTGGGCGAGTGACGTGGCCTGGATGATTTGACATGGAATTTCCCAATATATGAAATAACATTCTAGCATATATATATGATAAAAATGATTGAGGGTTTGCCATAAGAGGAATTGTGGAATACGGTTCGGACAATCATATAGGAGCTAGGGATTGTCGTGACCAGCATTGACTGGATGTGATCTCATCAACCAACCGTCTAGCCTAAGTAAGGTCCATAGTGGAATGCTATAAGTCATGGCCTGCTCAACCACCAGGATTCAGTCATTAAGCCTCATGGGTTACTACCCACGTCCAACAGGTGGGCCTAAATGTGGATCTTACCCCTCTGCAGAAAAGCAGTCAGAGTATTCTGTATCTCCAACCGACATGGCCGTTCTCCCACCAGATCACGTCTGTCCGTTGAGCACTGCGACTAAATGAGTATTCTAAGAACGAACAACTTTTCCTACCCGACTATATAACAATAGGAGGTTATGTCAGAAAAGTTCCAGGACTGGTGTCACAAAAAATGTATTTCAAATCCAAACTACAACCTACAAGCTATCCCCTTCAAAGTAATCCCCCTGGAGTCTAATGCATTTTCCCATCCGTTCTCTGTCACGCTTGCATTCACTCCTGGAAGTATTCTTCCGGGATTTTCCATAGCTCTGTCGTCACGGCCTTTTTGATGGCGTGCACATCTTCAAAACGGGTTCCCCTGATCACCCCCTTGAGCTTTGGGAAGTGGAAAAAAATCACATGGAGCCAGGTTGGGCGAGTAGGGAAGGTGCTCCAGCAGAGTGATAATCTTCTGAACCAGGAACTCTAGAATACTCAGGGTAACTTGGGCGGTGCGTTGTCATGGTGAAGCATCCTCGAGTTGTTCTGCCACATCTCTCGCCTCTTCTCACGCACTGAACGAAGCAAACGCCGCAGTATCTCATGTTCATGCTTGCTGATCGTCTGACAAGAATTCGCAGTGTACGTTGAACCCTCACATCAAAGTTTTCTGAATACTGGACCTTTTCTGACATACTTCGTAGAAATATCAAAAACATTAATATACATTGATAGCAATATTCCAGATGCTTATAGAAATGACCGTCTTCTACTTATGACACATAGGGAGCCCACGTCCCGTGTTCGCACGTCGTCGTGTCGTTTTGCTGTGTCACTTCACCACTGTTGTTCAAGTTGTCTGGGAAAATATCGATTACCACCAATAGCAGTCTCCCAGAACGATACTCTGAATCGTTGCGTACAGAACATCCGAAGGGAATATTGACGAGCAATAGCAGTTTGTCCGGATCGATCTCTGTCGCTGGCCGTCTCATCGTTAAAAGTCAACCCCCACGCCGTGTCCGGGAACGCACCCATATGTAATAAGTGTAACAAAAATAAATCGCCAAAAACAAAGAGAGACGGACAAGGCAGGTTAGAGTGAAGAGTCCAAGTGGTTAGGAAGAGATCATGGCACCAGGCGGTTCTATTCTGCTACTCTATCATCGTTGGGTCCAGTCGAATAGGAGGGAGAGAGTCCAAATACTTGCCTCGGCTCTTAGTCCAACTCTGCCCAACTCCCTCTGCAAACTCAACCAACTCGACTGCCGACTGAACTGAACTCGACTGCCTTTCGACTTCTACTCCGAAACTTCAACTGCCCCTAACTGAACTTGACTATATATATATATATATATATATATATATATATATATATATATATTATATATATTATATATAATTCCCCCATCATCTCCTTGGCCTGGTTAACCCTTGACTATTGTTTTGTTTGAAATAAAAAAAACTACAACAATCACAATACTAGCAGAAAGTTAATTCCAGACTTATAGTCTCCGGTATTAAAGACTAACAATAACAAGTACAATATCCCTTGTAACTAAAACCTTACTCTAAATAAATAATTTATATTACAAACAAAACAAATCATCACAGATTGTATATCATATGCGTGCAAGTGCACCAAACTGAAAAGCACTAGATCAAAGTGCTACAACTTAATTTAAATAATTTTAGAATATGACGTTTTAATTTCTAAATGCATAGACATTACAATAAAGCATTCAGCTGGACTAACATTGAAAAACATCAAATCAATTTAGTTTTTGAATAATGGACAGTAAGAGTAAATTGTGTATCACTTTCACTGCCGAGTTCAACAATAGTCGAATTCCTAGCACTTCTTTAGGTGATTTGGTTTCTTCGTTTTCATAGCTTATTGATAAACGTATGTTGGTTGAATATATTGTTTCCACGTACGGAATAAATACAAGAAAAATTCACGACAAAGTGATGACAATGATATCTTATTGCTAGAGCAAACTTAATAGAAGAGAATACAGACATGACAGAAGATACAAAGAAGAGACACAGTTTGCTGATTTAACCGCAAATGTGGAATTAACAAGAGTTAAAAACAGGTGGGGATTGCTATAATTAACGGCGTCGATCCCAGGGGGCTATCCCCCTGGCAACACCTTCCCCCTCGATTTAAAGGGACAGGGCTGGGTTTATTGCCCAGCGCATGAGGCGCCCCCATGAGAACGCCGACGGGATCGACGCAATTTTTCACCCGCCACCCATGAGCTTCGGTTTGTGGGTGGTCCCACGTTAATAGGGCCTTGTGCCTAACCCGTACAAGTGGGGTACGAGGTAAATAAAATGAATAGAACTTGGAATTTCATATAACACAGTATTATTATATTATACAAGAAATATACCGGTAATAATTTCTGTTGCAAACGAGGGTATTGTCTGCGGAAAATATCAATTATACACATAAACTGAATTCAATTCCACTTAACTGAGTGATTGGCAATGTTTATGGAAAATATCGTACTGACGACGGACCTTTTCTATAACTGCTGAATTATTAGGAGCGAATATTTTTACGTCAGACTCCATGAGATGCTGGTGCAAAAAAGAGAAGATGTCTATCTTCAATTTATGCCGTCAAAAATTGCAGGCTTGTGATTGGTTGGATTAAAAAGGGGTACGTTGACCAAGAGAGACATCCCACCTTTCTTAGATATATTTTTATAATAAGGTTTAGATATGTCTCTGTATACAAATCTAACGCTGGGTGCCTCACGTAGTGTAATTTTTAGCAAGCCAGACTAGCATACAGACTAGAATACAAATAATTTGCACACAGCTGTATGATTTCAAGTATTCCTATCTAACACTAATAATTTATCCTCAGTAGTTTTAAGTGTCTTTTAAATAATAATCGTCTCTGGTTTTTCACACAATCTTTTGGTTTTAAGTAACTAATAATAATTATTCATCTATTAGTAATGGAAATTAGGTCTCTATTTGTCTGTAACCAAAACTAGGTCACCGCTAACGTCACATTAATCAAAATCGTCATAACATAGAATAAATACACTCAAAATTTGAGAATGCAACCTTAGACGATCCTGATTGTTTTTTAAAACTAATTTTGATGCATTCATGCCCGGTATCATATATCTATATACAGTTTGTTTTATTTTTATATATATTTAAAGTTATCAGAACTAAGTTTCCATTTCAAATTGTTTTATTTTTTACTTCTTTAATAAATTTGATTATTTTACTTACTTATGGTACACACTCGCTGACATTTAATTTTTAATCCCCACACTCTCAGAAACTTTTTTTTCTATAAATAATTTGCAATTATATGAAACATGTTCGTGTGTTTTTGTAGGTATAATATTTTTTGAATACTTAAAAAGAGTAGATGCATAAATAAAGCCATGAGCACAGATATGATTATTCATTTTAAAATCAGTAGACTTTATCTGTTCTTAGTTTAAACCTTTCTTTTTTCTTTCCTTTTTTCTTATATTTTTTCTTTTCTTTTATTTTTTTAATGTATTTGCCCGTAGCCATATTAATACTGAAGACGACTGACATATCTGCATATATTAGTAGTAGTAGTATTCAGGGTTTTTTTTTTCTTACTGCTTATTACGCTTCTCAATGTGTTTTACTGGAGTCGGAGCTCTCCAGACACCGTCTTGCTTGAGAGTCTGTTGGTCGTTCAAATTAATGCAAGTGAAAAATCAATATCAAAAATCAAAATCCCATCTTTACCTGAGATCACGTGCTGTTCAGATGCTAGTTTTCACGTCTCCAAAACTTTGGCGATGTCTACGACTCACAATGATATAAAAATTGAATTAAACGCCTTGCACTTTGAGAGTGATCTGCGATATCTTCTATTGTGTTTACAAGTGTTTTTGAAAGGAAAGAGATCTGCGAATTCTTTTTTCGAAAAGGAGAGATATGTGAATACATTTTCGAAAAGGAAAGAGATCTGGGAATTCTTTTTTTCGAAAAGAAAGAGATCTGTGAATTCTTTTTCGAAAGGAAAGAGATCTGTGAATTCTTTTTCGAAAGGAAAGAGACTTGTGAATTCTTATCCGAAAGGAAAGAGATCTGTGAATTATTTTTCGAAAGGAAGGAGATCTGTGAATTCTTATCCGAAAGGAAAGAGATCCGTGAACACTTATTCGAAAGGAAAGAGATATGTGAATACTTTTTCGAAAGTGGTGAGGTTTCATTTCTGGACCTGAGGAGTGTGAAGAACCTCTTCATTGCCATTACTTCTAGGTCCACCCTGAGCTCGAGGGATAGTACCCATAGATGGGATCACCCGTTATGGTGATCCCATCTATGGGTTGAATAGATTGAAAATGAGTTTTTAAAAATGTTTCCTAAAAAAATTTTTTTAAAATACCTAACAAGAATGAATAAAACACAGATGTCTTCAGCATAAAATTTATTGCTTAAATAGTAAAATGAGTTTTAAGAAGTGTGTTTAAAAACATTGAATTTTAAAAAGAATGAATATCCATCAAGTATGTTTAGATCAAAACGTCTTCGGCATAAAATAACCCAAACATTCTGTAAAGTACAACAAACCAAACCAAACCAAACCATTGTGTATAAATTATTAGTTTTAGATAGAAATACTTGAAACCATAAAGCTATGTGCAAATTATTTGTATTCTATAGAAATATTTTATGAGGAAGAATGAATAAAGAAAAGAAAGAACAGAATGGATAATAAAAGATGAATTTAATCAATATCACTTACACATGTGTTTCGGTCAGTTCATCTGTGTGAATATATTTTATTTTGAATGAAAAAATTCGTTGTGGAAAAACGGATTCAAAATACAATTTCACTCTGACGAAGGTCGAATCTTCTCTGTGTGCGGAATATTTTCACACAGATGAACTGACCGAAACACATGTGTAAGTGATATTGATTAAATTCATCTTTTATTATCCATTCTGTTCTTTCTTTTCTTTATTCATTCTTCCTAATATTGTCGGATTCATGTCCAATTTCCATTTTTAAATATTTTATATATAAATGTGTGCAAAACTCTCAAGAAACATATACACAAATGTAAGTGTGAACGTACAATGAACACTTTTACGTAACCTCTAGGCATAAAAAAAAACGTTAGATGGTTTTATATACCGTTAGAATAATTAACCAATAAATTATATATGATAGTTTGTCTTGACTTTACAGCTATACTTCCTGTCCACGTTCATGTTTAATGTTTGGCATCGTCATTCAACGAATACAGCATTAAATTAACACTTGATTGCTGTGCGCATATATTGGGTTGAGTCATAGATAATTTCCGTTTTTAAAATCCCCAATGTTTTACACGGCACAGGAAATAAACTAATTAGAGTGTGTATAGGCATAAGGAAATGCGTATTACGAGATGAGTTCAAATCCTGGACGAGTCTGTTTGCATTTCATATAACACTAATATCCTTAGGAAAAGTATACGCTGAACTATTCTCCTTTAGTCTATCGGTAAATTGTAGGGCAATATGGGCTCTTTAACCTTGGTATGGCGACTAGTCTTGTAGAAGGAAAATTCTGAATTCAAACCTGTTAGACTCTGCCTGAGAAATTGACCTTGTGTCAAATCCTACTCGTACAGAGGGGTTAATAAATATCTATATTGACGTCACTTCCTGTAGATGAGATTTTACTACCTAGATATGTGAAGTGGTCTACTAATTTTAGAAGCTTACTATCCATTAAAGAGATGTTTTCATCTTGTATAAATTACATGAACTTAGTTTTAACTCTTTTCACATAAAGATCAATGTCTCTTGCCGCCTTCTATAGGTTATGCAAGTGATTCAGCTTGTGCAGGTGGATTTGCGAGAAGCGCTTGATCTGATATATCAGGGGGTCAAAGTTTAGGTATCGGATATGTATGCTGAAAGGTGTGGGGGTAAAGAAAAAATTATCATATTGTAAAAAGTACTTGGTACCTATTACTTAAGCATAACGTTTATTATCTAGACTAGAAAATATATGCACCCTCCGGGTGCAATTATTTAAGGTTTAATGTAATAAAATATTATATTGAATTAGAAAGGTTAATGTAACTAAATAAGAATGCATATAAAAGATTTAAAACAGAGGGGAACGACTGAAATATACTCTTCCTTCACACCCGTCTTTCATTGCAAAATTCCCTAAATTAACTATTTAGTTAAAATAGGAAGCACATAATAAAATTACAGTTATTTCTTCTTGTTAATGAATTTCTTTTAAGATTTATCCGCGAGATTTTTGCTCATATTCATTAAGATAAAACCAAACAATTAGAAATCAATTATACTAAGCACATTTATTAATATCACATTTTTAAAGTCAATATGCAAATTAACTTACCTTTTCTCTGTTAAGCGCTATTTTCTTGTATATATAAATACAATTGCATGTCATTAGTATGTAGATCTGGCCAACAGTGGCTTCGGCCCCTGGACCATTGATATAATTAACGGCGTCGATCCCAGGGGGCTATCCCCCAGGCAACACCTGCCCCCTCGATTTAAAGGGGCAGGGCTGGGTTTATTGCCCAGCGCCTGAGGCGCCCCCCTTGAGGGCGAATGCTGACGGGATCGACGCAATTTTTCACCCGCCACCCCATGAGCTTCGGCTTGTAGGTGGTCCCACATAAATAGGGCCTTGTGCCTGACCCGTTCAAGTGGGGTACGTGGAAAATATCATGTAGATATGGTCAACAGTGGCTTCGGCCTCTGGACCATTGCTATAATTAACGGCGTCGATCCCAGGGGGCCATCCCCCCAGGCAACACCTGCCCCCTTGATTTAAAGGGGCAGGGCTGGGTTTATTGTCCAGCGCCTGAGGCGCCCCCCTTGAGGGGGAATGCCGACGGAATCGACGCAATTTTTCACCCGCCACCCCATGAGTCTCGGCTTGTGGGTGGTCCCACATAAATAGGGCCTTTGTGCCTGACCCGTACAAGTGGGGTACGTGGAAAATATCATGTAGATATGGTCAGCAGTATTAATAACGTAAAAAAAATATTAGTAGTTGAGGTTTAGATAAAATTAAATTATAGAGAAAGTGACGTAAATAATCAAGGGTATTGTGACTTGAGTAGTAATATAGTTTCGGTTACAGGAAAACAAATACACAATCTCCATTATAATAAGATGTAGATATCATTCATCATCATAATCATTTCGCGCTAGTTATGGAAATCCGATCTCCCCGACAAGCTAAAGAGACGATTCTTCCAGGTTGTAGTTGTATCGGTACTGCTGTATAGCTGTACCACCTGGATCCTAACGAAGCGCCTTGAGAATAAAATAGATGGGAGCTGCACCAGAATGCTGCGAGCGGTCCTGAATAAGTCGAGGAAGCAGCACCCCACAAAAGAGCAACTGTATGGCCACCTACTCCCCATCTCACAAACCATACGAGTAAGACAGGCTAGACATGCAGGACACTGCTGGAGAAGCAGGGATGAGATCGTAAGAGACGTACTACTGTGAAAGCCAGCACATGGGCACGCTAATGTGGGCCGCCCAGCCAGAACCTACATTGACCAACTATGTAGGGATACTGGCTGCTGCGCGGAGAAGCTCTCAGAATCGATGAATGATAGGGAAGGTTGGCGAGAGATCGTCATAGATATCCGTGCAAATTGCACGACATGATGATGGTTAAATTACAAAAATAATAAAAGTACCGAGAACTCGCTTGGTTACCTGATTTTAGGAATGCCATTCTCCCTTTAGATGTACGATACATCTTTTATAATATCACAATATTTCCTTAAAGGGACCCCTTCTCGGCATTATCGCCGGTACCAAAACTTTGACACCCACTCCCTGGTGTAAACTGGTCTACTAATTTCTTGCTATCCATTTGTCTGAATTTATCTGAATTCTTTTAGTTGAGGTTTGATAATTTGTATTATTTGGAGTACTCGGACTGTTGTCCTCATCTTTATTGTTATATACACAAAGTCTCGGACGATGTGCCTTCCGCCCTTCTTTGCGTATTTCTTGTCGAACCTAGGAACCTCCTTGAACTCGGGAACCTTCACTTCGAACTCGGGAGCATTCATGTTGTAATCGGGAGCCTTCATGGAACTTCGAACCCTTTATTGAATCCACTGGAGTAGACTGTTAACTCATTCCGTTAACCCTGACCGAGTACAAATGTTAAGTATTCTGTTATAATCGCCCTTGACCAGGATTGAATCTGCAACGTATAGATGATTGTCACATAGAATTGTATTAACTCAACCCTTATATATGTTGGCAAGGTTCTCTATCTTGTTTAAAATACATAAACTCCGTTTTGCGTGAGTTCACATAGAGGCCAATGTCTCTTGCCGTCTCCTCCCAGCTATATATCAGTGATTTGGTCTATGCAGATGTATCTTCGAGAAGTGCTTCATTTGATATATCGATGTTAATTTCTCTTAGTAACAGTACCATATCAGCTAGAATTGATAAAATGACAAATACAATGTTCTTAGTGTTACCATTATTTTTTTACCAGTTTTGATCAAATAATTCTTTATAATCTCCATAGCTGAAATCATAGAATTATTAATATGATCGAAAAAAAACACATCTATTATTTTACTTACCATAGCTATTATCAAGTTTCTCAAAAGAAAAAAGTGTCAGTAATATTTTTTGTAGACAAAAAATTACCTATGAGTAATTTCAATTTATTTTCCTTGTCAGATGAAAATGGATTTCTCGGAGAGGAAAAAAATCGTCCCCTCTGCCATCAACAACTTACAAAAAATTTTGATTGATGTAATTTCCCTAAAGAACAGCGTAGGCAGAAACGGCTCAGAAGATTGATTGAAAAAAGACCGAACCCGACTTTAGTGAAACATGGATGAAGCGGTGAACACGATGGCAGTTATATAAACATGACATTTCCTCTTAAGCCGTAATTAAATTGCAGACAAAAGAAAAGTAGCCTGGCAAGCGTAGTCTCCGAGCTCAGACAGCTTAATTACTCGCTGTAAGATAACTAATTCTCAATCACGACTTTCGTTTTTTATTCATATTAATAAAATCAATTTGTATTATTTGAATTCTTCTGACTATTGTCCTCATATTTATTGTTATATATACAACGTTTCGACCGATATGTCCACTGGCCTTCTTCAGGTGTTTTTTGTTGAACTCGGTAAATTCTTGTTGAACTCAGGAGCAGTTGGACACATGGTATAACGGATATAAGGTTTGAGATAATAAAGTTCTAAGTGACAATCATCAGTCGGTTGCAGGTTCAATCCTGACCAAGGGTCATAATAACATAGAATACTTAATATAGCTTAATACTTGTATCCGGTTATGGTTAGTGGAATGAGAACAGTCTACCCCGGTGGTATGAATAAAGGTTTCGGTTTTAAGTTCCCTGAAGGCTCACAATTACGTCATGAAGACTCCCGAGTTCGACAAGGAGTTTTCCAAGTTCGACAAGAAACATCTGAGGAATACTGGAGGGCACATCGGCTGAAACATTGCGCATATAACAATAAAGATGAGGACAACAGTCCAAAAATCCAAATAATACAAATTATCAAGCCTCATCTCAAAAATTCAGACAAATAAAATCAATATTAAGAAATAGAATTCTTTTTTAATTCTGACGATGACGAAATATTATTTTTTTTATTAGATTTTTTGTGACTACTTTAATACGATTTTATTTCTTATATATATATATATATATATATATATATATATATATATATATATATATATATATTGCTAATAAATTTGAAATTTGCCCAATTTCTAAGTAATGATTAGTTTGCTTTACTTTGCTTTGCTTTGCTTTGATTTTACGCCATGCAAAGTCTTGTTGGGTTATTTTATTCCGAAGGTGTTTTTGTTTATGCTGTTTCCGAGCAAAAATAGCTTAATAACTCGCTGTAAGATTACAATGTTAATATTGATAATATTTTTGCTATATATATATATATATATATATATATATATATATATATATATATATAGGAAAAGTGTTATATGCATTTTAAAATGTGATTACTGCACTGGAAATTAATTTTGTTTAAGGATGGTTCGTATTGTTTTATGTATAGAGCTTCTAGTATTTGGAGTTTTCCTATCAATTCTCTTCCTTCCAGCCTCCACATCCATTAATATATTTTGAAAAACTGGAGCACATAACCCCTGATGATAGCACTTCGAAGTGCCGAAAGTACTCGGGACATGAACTTTGGTGGCCTAATCCACGGATTCTATCCAAATATTAAAAAGTTGGCCAGAAAACTTGAAAAAATCAGAAATAAAATTGTTAAACAGTAGATGTGTCTCTTGTTTAAGTCACCATGCACATATATTATATATATATATATATTATATATATATATATATATATATATATATATATATATATGTTTGTGTGTGTGTGTGTGTGTTATGTATAAACTTTGTTCTGGTAAACGTTGTTTTTTTTTTGGGGGGGGGGTTGAAGCGTGGAAAAAACAGAACAAAAACAATATATATATATATATATACTAGCAAATATATGCACCCTCCGGGTGCAAGTATTTAAGTTTAATGCAATAAAATATTGTATTAAATTAGAAAGGCTAATTAAACTAAATAAGAATACAGATAAAAAGATTTGAAACAGAGGGAGTATAATAAAATATTTGAAACAGAGGGAGTATAATAAAAAATAGAACAACTGAAACTTACTCTTCCATCACTCTCGTCTTTCATTGTTATTTTTTCTAATTTAAGTATTTAGTTATAAGAGGAAGTAAAGAATAAAATGACAGTTATTTTATCTTGTTAATGGATTTCATTTAAGATTCATTGAAGAGATGTTTGCTTATATTCATTAAAATAAAACCAAACAGTTAGAAATCAATAATACTAAGCACATATTTATTAAAATCACATTTTTAATATTAATATGCAAATTAGCCTTCCCGTTTACACTGCAAACCGCTATTTTGTTGTATATATAAATATAATTGCATGTTGTCAGTATGTAGACATAGTTAACAGTATTAATAATGTAAGACAATTTTATTAATAATTGAGGTAAAATAAAAATAAAATCATGCAGAATGTGATGTCAATAACTAAGAGAATTGTGACTTGAGTAGAAATATAGTTTCGGTTACAGACAGAAAAACACACAATCTCCATTATAATAAGATATATATATATATAGATAGAGAGAGAGAGAGAATTTCGTAGACTAATTATAAAAAGGCAGCAATTTTATACTGAAATAAATATTTACAACATAAGAAGGTTTTATATGTATGTACGTATGTATGTATCTATGTATATATCTCTGTGTGTATGTGTATTTGCATATGTGTGCGTGTATATACATGTGTGTTTATCCAGTTTGAGCGATCTTTCCTGCTTTACACTCCACATTCAAAATGTAATAACAATTCTATTTCTATAAATGTTATTTCTAACCCCGAACCTAAACTCTCCATCTTTTCCATTGGAAATTGCTTTTAAAAACTTTTTGAAAGTTTCAAGTCGTCTGCATCTCTCTTGACGCAAACCAAACAAATTCATAGCCCCGCCGCCATCCCAGTCCCGCCTCCTCGTCTCCCTGATGACTCCTCACAAGAGTCACCTTGCGTTGCGGTCGCATTAGCGAGGCTTCTGTATTTTTAACAAGGCTGTACCGGATGTCTCTGAGACTATTCACTTTCTCTTGGCGGCCGCCACTCGAATTTCAAAAGGATACCAGGTAGCCGAGGCATATTCTTCAATCTGTCGTATACATTCTCTCTCCCGGATATTTTTCTGAAGTTATAACGTGTCAGTCGTTCAATGTTTACAGTGGAATATATTTGGGAAGGTGATATGTTGAAATACTTTATGACTGTTTGATAAATTCATATGCTTTGAAAGTCCCTGTCAGGAATGACATCGGTAGACGTACATGTGTGTAGATGAGTGTGAGAGAGAAGGAGAGAAAGAGAGAGATAGGGAGATAAAGAGAGAGAAAGGAGGGAAGAAATTATAAACAGAAAGAAGTAGAGAGAGTAGCTGTCTGTGAGAGAGGGAAGAGAGATCGTATGTGTCTGTTGAAGGAGAAAGAGATAGAGAAAACTTACGTGCCTGGAGAGAGAGAGAGAGAGAAGAGAGAGAGAGAGAGAGAGCGAGAAAGCGTACGTGCCAGTGAAGAGACTGAGTGTAGGTGTCTGTTAAGAGAGAGAGAGAGAGAGAGAGAAAGAGAGTAAGAGAGAGAAAGAGAGAACGAATGTGTACGGCTCTGTGGAGAAAGAAAGGGGACAGAGCGTACGTGCCTGGAGAGAGAGAGAGAGAGAGAGAGAGAGAGAGAGGGAGTGAGAAAGCGTACGTGCCAATGAAGAGACTGAGTGTAGGTGTCTGTTAAGAGAGAGAAAGAGAGAGAGAGAGAAGAGAGAGAGAGAGAGCGTACGTGTCTCTGGAGAGAGAGAGGGTGGAGAGGGGCGGGTAAATGGCTGCGGAGAGAGACAGGAAGGGAAAGAGAGATACCGCAGGTGTCTTTTAAGAGAGAGAAAGAAAGAGGGCGTACGTGTATATGAACAGAGAAAAAGAACGTACTTGTCTGTGCAGAGAGAGAGAGAGAGAGAGAGAGAGAGAGAGAGAGAGAGAGAGAATGGGTACATGTCTGTGGAGAAAGAAGATTTGAAAGAGAGAGATATCATAGGTGTCTTTTAAGAGAGAGAAAGAAAGACGGTGTACGTATCTATGAACAGAGAAAAAAAAAGTAGGTGTCTGTGGAGAGAGAAATATTAAGAGAGGACGTGTACATGTCTGTGAAGTGAGAGGAAGTGAGAGAGAGAGAGAAAGAGAGAGAGACAGAGAGAGAGAGAGTAGGTGTCTTTTAAGCGAGAGAGAGAAAGAGGGCGTTCGTATCTATGAACAGAGAATAGATAAATAGATAGATAGATAGATAGATATACATAGAGAGAGATAGAGAGAAAGGGAGAGAGAGCGTAAGTGTACGTGGAGTGAGAAAGAGGAATATAGAGCGTAGATGTTCGTAAAGAAATAGAGTGATATATATACATATATATATATATATATTATATATATAATATATATATATATATATAATATATATAGAGAGAGAGAGAGAGAGAGAGAGAGAATGAGATAGAGAGAAGTGAAGACCCACAAAAGACGTATAATCTAGTATGAATAATTATGTGATAGGTTTTGAGTTGTGTGTTGAAATATCTGCTTAAATATTCAATGACCTTTTCAGGTATCCATTTTGTCCATCTTTTTGAGTTTTCATTTTTTATGTCATTTGTCTGAAACCCTAGCAATCTTAGAATTTTGATTTATTAGGTTCCAGTATTATATATCAGACAAAATGACTAATTCGGAATGAATCTGTTTTAATCTACATATTACAAAGCCGAAATATATATATATATATATATATATATATATATGATTCGAACTCTGACTGTCAAGCTGACAGGCGGGGACTCTAACCAGTACACCAGCTGGCCTTTTTCCCAGATTTTACGTTTGTTTAGAAGTAGGTTATATACCACTTATGGTGACTTTACTACACGACAGTATGAGGAGTAAACAAACAAACAATGTGTTTTGATAAGGCTTTTCTAGCCGACAATTTTTGGAAGAATATGTATTTAATTGAAGTCGTACCTAATTTTGAAAATTAATTAATTAATAATTAATGAATTAGGGGGGCATACCTATTCAAATGTAAGGCTAAACAAATCGAGAAAAATCAATCTCTGTATGTACATTTAGGCCTATTAGGCCTCATCGGCAGAGCTATAGACGGGAAGACCGCTTTGTATGTGATTCGAACCCTGACTATATGTATATTGAAAAAAACAAGGTGTTCAGATGTCAGAGCCGTCGTTATAATGTTTCGGTTAGTCTAGCAAACCATGATCAGGGCATTTATTTATACGGAAAAAAATTAAAAACAATGGTTTGTAAGTTTTGGTTTTTGTGTTGCAGCTTCCGAATATAACTCTAGTAGGAAAAAGAGATTGTACTTAGTGCCATTAGTATTCCATTTCAAATTGTGTGACGCAATTCGTTCGAAATTACTTTGGATTTTTTTTTTTTTTGTTATTACCTTACATGATTGTTTATTTGTGTAATATTTGAAATTTATTCCAACTTTAAATTATAAGTATTAAGCGAAATTGTAACATTTAAACAGAAGTTTGACTAAGGAAGGGGATAATAACAAGAAACAACTTAAGAAGGCTGGAGGGCACATAAAAACCGGGTCTCTTTTTAATAGTGACACAGTAAAAAAAAATGCTAGATTTAAAGATTTTCTGATGTTTTGGTGTGTATATCAACTAACATTTTGTACTCTTTGAAATTAAAATAGTCATTAGTTTTCAGAATGTGCTTCGTTAATGCATTGTTCAATTGACCTTTTTATGGCTCTTTTGTGTTCGTAGATTCGTTTTATGTATTGTTTTTATAATTTGAATATTTGATAGAATATACATCTGCATCAGATTGAATGTGTGTATGGTTGTTTTTAGTATTGATGTTTCTGGTTGTTTTGGGGGATTTTGTAACTATTTTGATTCTAAGGACATTTATGAACACCAAAAAGACATAAATCATCATCATCATCATCATCTAGACGTGCTGACAGCACATATTTTCATGTCTCTCTCGCGTCACCTGTCCCTATCGGTTATTGCTCCTAGCAGGTCTTCCTCTCCTGGAAGGTCCTCTGAACAGCATCCAGTGCCTGCTCAGAGCTGATTGATGTATGTTTTTTACTGATCGGCATACACTGATGTGTCCATGTGTAGGTGTTCACAGAAGAACGTCTCCTATGAGTTCGTCCTTACTTCTCCTGATGTGACCAACATGTCTTGTTAGTTTTACTTTGGAGGTTTGGGCGATAGGGGTTAAGTGGCCGTACAGTTGGGTTTTTTGTGGGGTTCTCCTTCAATTCAAGACAGTACGCAGCACCCTTGTACAGCTTACATCAATCTTTTTCTCCAAGCCATTCGTTAACTCCAAATGGTGTTGCCACACAGTAGCACTAACACGGCTTCAAATTAAAAGAATTCACGCGTGGAAGCGAGGCACGCTCAAGAACGGACATAACTAATATAAGTGTTAAAAATAGAAAGTTAGTTGGTTAGTTAAGCTTCGGCTTAGTTAAGGGTCAGGATTGATGGATTGATTGATTTTAACTGCATGTCCATCTATCCAGGGTTATGTTATGCCTAGGGGTTAGAGAATTGGGTACATTTTAAAGCATGTTGGTTGGTTTCCATGGATTTTACGGCATAGGTTATTTTATGCTGAAGACGTTTATGTTTTATTTATTCTTGTGGGGTATTAAAATTTTCAAATTTTTTAACGCATTTCTAAAATCATTTTTATCTATTTAAGCCAAGATAGGACCCTAACATCTACAAACACTCATGGTCAGAGTTGACCTGGGAGTAATGTCAGTGAAGGTTACTCCACATTCCTTTTTTAAAAAAAACTATGAGGACTGTCTAATGTTGCATGTTCAAATTTTCAGTTATTACGATTTTGGGTAATGTGACGTAAGCAGTGACGTAATTTGTGTTACAGACAAAAACCGGAAGCGAATCTCCATTATTAATAGAAAGATATATACAAAATACCTATCTATCTCAATCTGCTCTTACCTATCTATCTTTACACATATATCTAAAGTGATTCCAATCTGTCTCCAAATTAAATATAATTTGTATAGTTTCTTTGAAGTGAAAGTTAATGAGACTTGAAAGGTTTGTTGATCTAATACTCAGTTATTTACTTCTTGAATGGCCCAATACAAAGTAAAATAAAAATAAAATCGGAGGCCTAAATTTCTCGTCATTTATGCTACTCCTGACATAAGACCGCCCTGTCGGTTGGGGATGTAGAATACACCGACTGCACCTCTGCAAAGGGGTAAGATCCCACAAATGAGCCCATCTGTTGGATTTGAGTGGCGATCCGTGATGCTTAAGTACGAAATCCTGGTGGCTGAGCAGTCCATGACATGCAACACTCCACTTTGACTCTTACTTCGGCTAGATGGACAGTCGGAGATGCCCCATCCAATCAATCGGATGGTCATGTCAAGCCCTAGCACTTACATTATCCTAATCCTATTGCCCTTATAGGAACCCCCCAACCCTGGATGTGGAGTACCCCTTAATCGAGATTACTCCCAGGCCCACTGTTTGATCCTGAGTGGTAGTACCTATAACGGTCCCATTTACGTGTTAAATAGAAGAAAATGAGTTTGAAAAAAACGTTTTTGAATAAGAATTGAGTTTTTAAAAAATGAATACCCATCAAGAATGTATAAAACGTCTTCGGCATAAAATAACCCAAAAAGGGTTGACATGCCGGAAAATTCAACCAACCAACCAACCAACCTACGTAAGATTGGTTAGTCATTTTGTATTACGGCATATCAACACTTTTAGGGTCATTGCTCAGTTGATAGAGCTTCCTAAGCTTAACTGTCCTCAAATCAATTACTGGTGGAACTTTCTGTTAGGAAAACATATCTTTGGATTATCACTAAATTCGAAATCAGCATCAAAAACGCTAACAACCCCTGGCATAGCATCGTGTCGCTGATAAACGCATATTCGTTTCTCTGACCATAAATATAAAAAAAATATTTTGAAAAAACGTTCATTAAAAGAAATTGAGTTTAAAAAAATGAATACCCATCAAATATGTATTTTTAAAAAAGGTTTTAAGCATAAAATAACACAAAAAAGGGTTGACATGCAGACCTAATTTTGTCTTTATGTCTACCAAACGATAAATAGTGCAGATCTCACGATACATAGGTAGTTTTAATGATCCCGTGAAAAGTGACCACGCTACGGCCATAGCTTCAGAATTAGAGCAGAAACTATCTTTTTGGTACAAATAATGTTCAATATATGTGAAATAATAATAGAAAAAAATATTGACATAGATGCAGTGTCACATCGGGATATTGATCTTGCTATGAACATTTTTTTTTAAAATTATCAATGACTTAAAATTGGTTAACTTTCAGACGTTTCTGATAGCATGTTTGGATTCCATGTGCAGAATTACTTTTATAACCCAATTTTCAGTAGTAGGGAAGCTCTAGAACTCATTTTACAGACAAAAATAAATTACAAAAAGTCGCCATTTTTCGCGACCTCCTTCAAATACGGAGAGCTAAAAATCGAGATATCTCCAGCAATTTTTGGAATTGGAAGTTCAGATTTTTGGGATTGCCTGATGTTAGCATACTCCACCTCTGTACAAGATTTCAGAAAAGTTGGAGGGGTGAGTGACATACCCCTAAGACTGTCATAAACGTTTCCCTGTCACAAGGCATCCGATAATTTTCCCCCTGTCTACTAAACGAGAAGTAGTAGGTCCCCACGGTGCATAGGTTATTTTAGTAAACCCGTGACAAGTAACCACGTTATAGCCAGAACCCCAGCTGTATAGCCTCACAATCAGATGCAGCTTAGTGTCATAGATTAATTTCATTCTTGAAACATATTCGTCTTTTTTCTGTTCGTGTCAATTCTCTTTCAACACGCTAATGCAATTAAGTGTCTATTTGCTTATCTAAATGTATATCAGTCTTTCATTTCTTTCTTCTTCATGTGTTTTATTTAATGCATTATGCAACTTACAATATACATGTATATGTACGTCAATACGAAAACGATTGCACACAAATTCATAATTTTACAGATAGCTGATCCTATATCGGTAAATCTAATTTTTATGACTGTAGATATCTTCCTGATTTTTTCTATGCGTGACTTGAAAAGAAATTATACTATTAATTTAATCTAGTTTATTCAATATATATTTTATGAAGCAAAAATGTTCAGCTATTAAATAATAAAAGAAATTGCGTTTTACCTGTTATTAATTTATTTCCTGGGAAATGAGAAAAACCAAGGTGAATATTCGCAGCGTTCTAATTCAATACGTTTTGCCAGGAGCTGTATATATATATATATATATATATATATATACTGGAAAAAACGTGACACGTTGGATCACCCATTGAGCCCGGGTTAGATTGTTGGAAAAATCACATGATAATATTATTTCGCTAATTTAAGTTTTTCCAAACTTTCCAAATAAGCTATTTAAACTGGAGTAAACATTTTCATTTAACCAAAGGAAAAACAAAAAAAAATGGTCACTTAGTTAATTTCTAATTACAGGTAATTAGGATTTTAATCATGGATATCCATGACAATCTCTCGCCAGCCTTACCCTATCATTTATTGCTCTCAAGAGGTCCTCTGCACAGCATCCAGTTTCTGCGCAGAGTTGGTCAATGTACATCTTTACTCAACGGTCCACACTGACATGCCTGTGTGCTGGTTTCCATAGAAAAATGTCACTTACGAGTTTGTCCTTGAGCCTCCAGCAGTGTCCGACATGTCTTGTTCATCTTATTCGGATTGTTTGTGTGATAAGAGGCAAGTGGCCATATAGTTATTTTCTCGAAAACAAAAACAAAAACAAAACAGAAAAACAGCGTGCTAAGATTAGGAATTAATACGGATAAAATAGTCGCTGCAGAAACACCAAAAAAGAAAAGGAATATCTTCTGGTGGCATTGTAAGTAGGATTGAGAGTAAGCTAATTTAATTAAAAAAATAATTAAAAAAATGTAAATACTTATTGTTGTGGGGTTTTAAGGGGTCAAATAAGAACAAAACGACGGGTAACAAATGTAGGAAAATGTATAAACAAAAGAGTAGACAATTACAGTACAGAAAAGTGGGAATTACGTCCGACAAATAGAGTTATGAGCTGACTGGCATTGGCTTACTCTACAAGCCATAATTGTCCCTTTTACTTATTTTAACCGTCGGCGCATTCCATTAGTCTATAGGGTATATCACCTATAACACTTATAAATGTGCTTACAAGTATAAGTAAAGGAAATTATTAATAATGTAAGTTTTAATTCAGTAATTCTGGTGATGAGCTTTGTATAACGTTTTGTCTACTGTGCAGCAAACTATACTGAGTTGGGTACTGTCTGTAAAGAGAACAGAACCATGAAGAAATTCACTCCTCTAGAAATTTGAAAACGGCATACATAAACGACGAAAGCTCCAATGCAAAGGCTTTAGAATGTTTCGGTATAAATCAGAGCACAGTGCAGAGGATTTGAAAAGAGTTCGATGGATCCAATGGTGATTACAGATGTATGGTAGCTCGGAAGTCTCACTCTGGTCGTTCTAATAAGAAAATAACTTCCGAGTTTATTGCGGAGATCCAGGCCATGATTAACAATGATCCCAGCACGTTAATCAGGTTCATAGCCAGGGATATTGAAGTGTCTGAATTTCTTATAAGCCACTTATTGCATGAAGACATTCTCTATTTCTCAAGATGTGAAAGGGGCAATTCTTATCAAAGACCATAAAAGACACGTGGTAAGTCTACGCATCAAAGCTTTTCAACAAACCCAAGCATCCTTCTAACAGAACATGTTTGCATTATTTTCATTATTGTTATCTGTACAGCGTTTCGGCCGATGTGCCCTACAGCCTTTTTTAGGTATTTCATGTCAGATTCGGAAATAGCTTAACACCTGTACCCCAGCTATGGTTAGCGGAATGAGAACAGGATACCGTCGTGGATTGAATAAATGGTTGAGTTCAAAGTTCCGTGATGGCTCCCGATTACGACAAGAAGGTTACCGAATTCGAAAAGAAGGTTCCCGAGTTTGAGAAGGTTCCTGAGTCCGACAAGAAATACCCCAAGAAGGTCGGAGGGTACATCGACCGAAACGTTGTACAGATAACTATAAAGATGAGGACAATAGTCCGAATAATCCAAATAATACTAATTATCAAGCCTCATCTGAAAAATTCAGAGAAAAGGAACATGTTTGTTTTAATAACGATTATTGTTAGTTACTTGAAACCATGTAACTGTGCAAGAATGTAGTGGCTAAGGATTTTAGTTTATTGGGCATGATGTTAAACTGCATCTAATGTTCGAATTCTGGAGCTATGAGGAGTGTGGAGTACCCCTTCCCCCTTCATCACCATATCTCCGGCATCCACTCTAACCCAGAGTGGTGGTACCTGTTAAGTTCCCAATCTATGGGTTAAATAGGAAAAATGAGTTTTAAAAATTTATAATAAATATTGATTAAGAAAAAGTTTGTATACCCATCATGAATGAATAAAACAAAATACCTTCGACATAAAATAACCCATCAAATGTTGAGATGCCGTAAAATCCAACCATCTAACCAACCATATAACTGCGTGCAAACAAATGGAGTCAGAGCACCTGGGATATCATCCTCTAGTATAAAGGGAAGGTTCTGCTGCAGCACTGGAATCTCCTGTACCAATTGCGTATGCATGTTTATCTTTTTAGTACCTTCCTCCCGCTTGAAGACGCAATAACACAAGGCTTTTTTTTTAAATGTTCAATGTGGGAGTAGGTATCATATACGATGCTGATACGCACTTGCGAAACGAATATGAACGTATCCGATGCAGTTTACGGTGGCTTTGATATCTTGGTTGAAGAGTTCAGTTAATCCGATGCATCTGTTCACAACTCATCGATAAATGAAGCGCCATCCTTTCACATCGTCACGTAACTTGATCCTAGATTCTATGAAACACGAAACAACCGCTCAACAAACTGTATATTTCCTCATCGGCTGTATCCTCTTACATGAGTGATCATACTTCGGGTTAATTCACTTTACGAAAGCGGCAATGAAATGGCAAATGTCTATGAGGTAATTGGCTGTTCACGGATAGAATCTCATTCGATCGATATCGAAGAGAAAACTAAGAAATACACATATCATTTAAGTAACAAAAATAAAGAGAATTCTGTACAGTTATACGTGCCCATAAGGAGGTTCACGAAATAAAACTACAGTTAATTTATCAACATTACTTTGTTGCCATTTAAGGCACTTATGTACCTGACAGGTTGGTACCGTAAAATTTGTATAATTCTGCAACTAGATGTAAAAGAAATGTTCTTCCATAGATACACTGCGGTGAATTCTTAAAGTGAAAAATCCAAACGTGTAGAAGTTAACATTAAAAACAGCAAAAAAAAACCGCATGTGTGACAGATTTTCATAGAAAAATGTGATAAAAATAAACTCCGAATTTTTTTTTTAATTTACAATTGAAATTACGTTATTACGCTATTCTATTTTTGAGGCTTTTGTTGAATTTTAATTCTTGAGGTTGTCAAGAAACGCGTGAAAATTTGGCTATACATTGTGAAGTTAATAACAAATTGAATTTCAAAGACTACCTCGTATTTTCCGTACATCTATGTGTATATGGATAAAATTGTAGTTCTTGCCTATCTGTGATTTTGGATGTTCACGAACTTCTTTTGGAGATAAACCCCATAACCATATATTGTGAGGCTCAAAGGGATATGCTAAAAGTTTCCTTGAGATTTTACATAGGTTATAATAAATTAGGCGAAGTGGTCTATAATTGGTAGGTAATGTTTACCCTCCTAGGAAAAGGCCTCAACGAGACGTATTTCATATAGCGTTAATACTCTTGTGAAGGTACGGATATGACTATTCTCCCTCCAGCTATGGGTAAATAGTAGGACAAACAGGACTCTTTAACCTTGCTTAGGCAACTAACTAATACTAAAAAGAAAACTGGGTTCAAACCTGTTAAACTCCGCTTGAGAAATTGACATTGTGTCACATCCTGCTCGTGCGGAGGGTTTGGAAAATATATATGATTGGCATCAGCTGGACAGCGAGGGAGTCTATACACTTTCACTAGCGCTATTCCATGGATTTTGTTTGTTCGTCTGAAGTGGAGAATCACACCTACAATCAGCTCCCCACTTTACCGCACAGAGCAAGGCTGTGTTACTCATGCGCTAAGTTGGTGAGATTCGGTATCGAACCCGAAACATAGTGGTTCCGAGGCGCAAGTAACTATTCTTATTACATATCATTTGCATTTTAATTATATCAAGTATTCCTATCTAATACGAAGGATTTGACACAATTCTATGTGTTCAAGTATTCCTGATTTGTAAGGTTTCATCAAATTATTTCAATATAGCTCCAAGTAATTGATAACAATCCTTAGTAAACGATAATAGTTTTAAATAGGTATTCTTTATGCAAATAATTTACAGATAAATGATATAAATGATATCAAATATTCTTTTCTAATACGAATAATTTACACATAATTGTAAGGTTTCAAGTATTCCTATCTAATACTAATAATTGTATATTTTCAACTACTTATTTTTAATAATAATCATGTTTGCACACAGGTACATGCTTTCAGATAACTAATAGTAATCGTTAGTAAACAATTTTAGCTTCAAGTGAATAACCTTAATACATATATTTTACAGTTGTATGATATCAAATATTCTTATATAAAACGAATCATTTCAGAGAAGTTCTATGGTTCGAAGCATTCCTCTCTAATACTAATAGTTATATGGTTTCTACTAATTATTTCTGTTTAATAATAGTGTTTTATTTGCACACAGTTATATGGTCCCAAGTAACTAATAATACTCCTAAGTAAACGATTACAGTATAACTATTCTTAATACAAATTATTTACAATATATTATGTCAATATAATAATTTCCACACAATTGTATAGTTTCAAGTGTTTTTATCTAATACTAATATTTTAACAGCTTTTTTTAACCATAGATGAGACACGTGGACTATCACTCCATGTCTAAGTTGACTTGGGAGTAATAGCAATGAAGTTGTACTGAACAATCTGCAGAATTCCAGAAAACTGAATATCATCAGCGTCATAGTCAGACCACCCCTTTTTGTGGTGGATCTACGGGTGACATAGAACGTATTCGAAACCACGCTTACAGGATAGGCGGATTTTTCAAATTCCTGAAGATATTAAAATCTTTTATTTTCGATATTTAGGGAATGATATATACGATGAAGAATGAAGAATTTATTGAACGAAACAGTTATGAAACTAACAATAATATCAATCGGAAAATCCCGCGGAATGATAGGGATGTATTTAAATCTAAAAAAATATCCAGCTATGGATTTTAGCGTTCTTTATTCTAATTTACTAAGCCGCAACCAAGCTGTGACGGCTGGGGCAGAAGAATACACCGACTGTACCTCTGCAGAGGAGTAACCCTCTGCCCATGAGACTGTTGACTGTGGGTGATGACCCATGATGCTTAAGGACCGGGTCCTGGTAAAGGAACAGTTCATGTCATGCAACACTCCCCTTTGGCTCTTACTTAAGCTAGAAGGGCGGTCGCATATGCCCCCTCCGATCCATTAGCTGATCACGTCTAGCATTATCACTTATATGATTGTTGCAATCCTATTGCCCTTCTGGTAAATCCCCCAACCTTTTTATCAAATATGTGCTAGAAGGTGGTAATTACGGGTCTTATTGTCCTGGATATGGCATTAAACTGCATTTAATGGTGAATATCCAGTTCTGGAACTCTAGAGAGTGTGGTGTATACATTCATCACCCTTATACCCAGGCCCACCCTAACCTGGAATGGTAGTACCTTTTAGGGTCAGTATTAATCCGTATTAAAATGTTTTAAAAAAATTGAATTTGAGAAAAGATTGAATACTCAACAAGAATGAATAAAACAAAATGTTTTCAGCATAAAATATCCCGACAAGGGTTGACATGTCGTAAAATCCAACAAATCAATCAACCAATCTGCAAACTTTTTCATTCCTACCCTAACTATCACGGTATGGAAAGTGGGTGAATATTTTGGCACTGGTCAGTTTTCTGTCCCATCTTGTTTAATTATCAACTGCTGACTGATAATCTTATGATCAGCTCCTGATCTTGGCGACCCACTACTAATTAATATCCAAGATTCGAACTGGAGAACACACGTGATGTAATGGTTATCGTCGCATGAAATGGGCACGGTGACACTAGCTATTCAGTATTAATGGATCTACGAAACTTCCTTGCTAACTATTATACCTGGATGGAATGCTATAACCGTGAGAAAGATATGCATCCAATCACCCCAGCTATGGGTAAATAGTAGGGCAGACTGGAATCTTTAACCTTTGCCTAGGCAACCGATATAGGAGAAGGAAAACGCCGAATTCAAACTCCCCTTAAAAATTGACGTAGTGTCACATCCCAATCTTGCGAAGGGGTTGATAAATACATTCCCAAGACGCTAACTGTCACTACTCTGTGCAATGGCCAACCCCTAACTGCTTGTGTCTTTGTGTCATTACACGAACCGCTCGATTGAATCTATGGAGACCCGACTACCGGAAAAGAAAACCGCCTCTCTTG
Source organism: Doryteuthis pealeii (assembly GCA_023376005.1). Taxonomy (NCBI): domain Eukaryota; kingdom Metazoa; phylum Mollusca; class Cephalopoda; order Myopsida; family Loliginidae; genus Doryteuthis; species Doryteuthis pealeii. The sequence continues at coordinate 102,591,597 of CM042141.1, read as the reverse complement.
TGTGGAATTCCTAAACTAAAATACATGTTTCAAAATCGGATCCCAATCTACTGATCCCTAAGTGTACTCGTGCCAAAGACTTCAGTCTATTATGTACATTAAACTAACGACCCTTTCATTCCCACGGTGAAATACTCCCCTTTCTATTGTATCATCTTATCGAAAACAAAAGCAACTTTGAATCTCATTAAAATGTATTATAATCAATGCAACTATTATGAACTGCCGTTGGAATAACTAAAAGAATACATTTACCGTAACAAAAACTATTAAATGTATAAACTTTGATGGTGTTGAAATCCATGCCTAAAAGCAATATTATTTATCAAAATGATTACAACGTTAACAAGTGGTCGTTAATCTTTAGTAAATAGAATCTTCTGATGGCTTTTTTATAGATTTTCAATTGGATTTAGATCCAGACTGTTCACTGCTTATGTCATTGATTTTATATGCCTTTCCGGAAGAAAAGCTTTAATTCCGTTAGCTCTATGATAAGATGCATTGTCCTAAAAATAAGTTCATCATAACCGAACCAATTTTCTATTGATGGAATGAGAAAATTATCCAGGATTTCAATGTACACATTGACACAGTTGGATGTAGTCGTAATGATTGTCATGTGGAACATAAGAAAGTAACTGTCATTCAGACACTTATCCATATCTTGTAACTTATTAAGGGACTCATTTTTTATTTATTAGAATAGGTTGTGGACACATAGACAGGATGCGATACAACATCAGTTTTAAGGGTCATTCTTTCTCTTAGATCGCTTGCCGTGGTAGGGTTAATGAGCCCAGTCTGCCTTACCAATTACCAATTAGCTAGAAGGACAAAGAAATGGATTTATGCTTTTCTCAAGCTCATTAGCATGAAGTAAAGTAAAACAAAACGATTTAAACTCAGATTTCGCGTCCATTTCGTACGATGATAATCGTTACACTATTTGTGCCTGTATACTTATGGAGGCGCGTCGCCTAATGGTTAGGAGTCGTAGGAAATGGACCAGTCGACCTGAGTTCAAATCCTAAACAAGGCTGTTTGCATTTCACATAGCGCTAATACCCTTTGGAAAGGTATGAATCAATATATTCTCCCTCCAGCTATGGATAAAACTGTAGGGCAGTTTGGACCCGTTAATATTGGATAGGTAACTAGTCTAGGAGAAGAAAAACTCTGAATTTGGAAAACTGAGGTCAGTTGTTAATTGGGTTTGTGACATTCCTTGTGCACCAATTCTTTCCTATCGACTGTGCCAAAAAGTGCGGAATGGTCCTACACAAGCCTTCACCACTATAAATAAAACACTGTGTGGCTTGTTCATTGCATGAACCCTCATGCGTCGAAATCAACGAGAGAGTCCAGTCTTAGTACCTCCAGGTTGACTATCAGGAGTTATCAAATGCGTTAACCCTTTATGAAATTTTGGAATTAGAGGACATGATACTTAAAATCCATCTCTGACTTTGTTTATCTACCCAACCGCTTCTGCATGAGTAGGATGTGAAATGCAATCAGCCTCATCCAGGACTTGAACTCGTGTCAGTGTTCATTCCCTGCGCAATAACAACAGATATGGAAAATTAATCAATATGTTCACAGAGCCGTTGTAGAGAACCGAATCGGTAACAGAGAATAAGTACCCAAGGTTCTCCGAGAAGGATATTCAGGAACATATTGACCGAGTTTTCCTGAAGATTGTTCTCAGTGAAACCTGGATAGTTAACCTCTATTTATATATTAATGGGTATGCGTGTGTGCGCATGCGTGTGCCTGCACGGAATTGCACGTGTATGTTTCATATATATAGGAATACATATATATATAATTTAAAAGATATACATGTATATGAATATATAGAGAGAAATAAATAAATATATATGTATAAATATATGAATTTATATATATGAATATATATATATATATATATATATATATATGTATCAAATTGTACCTCAGATATTAAAATTAGAAAATCTCCTAATGTTCCAAGATTAATTATCTTAGATAATCGATTGGCTCATGTGAAGATTACATGAAAAAGTTATTGACCGAGTAACTAGCCAATGGGAATCATTCTTAGAGAACAAGAAGATCTACATACATCCATCCATATATATATATATATATATATATATATATATATATATGAGGTTTGTCAAAAAGTATCGAGATTTTTTGTATTTTTGTCACACCTTGTATTCTGAAAAAATAACGTTTTATTCATTCTTCATTTCTGTCTTGGTAGATATAGCTTTAAACTTAATATACTATTTTGACACACATTGTATTGTGAAAAATAATGAATGGAACGTTATTTATTTTCAGAATACAAGGTGTGTCAAAGAGTACAAAAAATCTCGATACTTTTTTGACAGTCGTTGTATATATATATATATATATATATATATATATATATATATATACTTAAATTTAGTCAGACACTACCTTCCACGCTTTCGCCTTAAGGAACTTCAGGATATATTATTATTAATTTATTTCCTGGGAAATGAAAAAACCAAGGTGAATATCCGCGTTTTCCAGGATATATATATATATATATATATATATATATATATATATATATATATATATATCCTGGAAAAACGTATAGAATTAGGACACTGCGGATATTCACCTTGGTTTTTCTCATTTCGCAGGAAATAAATTAATAACAGGTAAAACGCAATTTCTTTTATTATTTAATAGCTGAACGTTTTGGCTTCATAAAATATATATATTGAATAAACTTATGTAAATAGATTGTATAAAATGTAATTTATTGTGTGTACATTCATCTTATGAAAAAGATATTTCTTTTGTTTATGGCGCTTCAGAAAAACTTTCGCAGGAAAACTTTCAGCAGAAAGTCTGAATGTAGTTTGGTTGGTTGGTTGGTTGGTTGGTTTCCCAGTTTCGTTGGGTTATTTTATGCCGAAAACGCTTTGTTTTATTCATTCTTGTTGTGTGTGTTTGTTGTTTCCAAACTTAAATTTTTAACAAATTTTTAAAACTCATTTTATATCTATTTAACCTATAGATAATACACTTACCGGTACTACTACTCCGGTTCAAGGTGGACCTGGGAACAATGGTAATGAATGGGTACTCCACACTCCCCAAGCTTCAAATTAGTACTTCAACATTAGACGCAGTTTAACGTCATACCCAGTACCCTAAGACCCTCAGTCATCGCCTTCCAGCACATATATATTTTTCCAACCCCTCCACACGAGCAGGATGCGACACAAGGTCAATTTCTTAAGCGGAGTTCAGCAGGTTTGAATTCAAATTTTCCTTCTCCTAGACCGGTTGCCTAACCAAGGGTAAAGAGCCCAGTCTGCCCTACTATTTACCCATAGCTGGAGGGAGAGTAGGATTCATACCTTTCCCAATGATATTAGCGCTAAATGAAATTTAATTACCACGTCCAGGATTTGAACTCGGGGCGACGAGTCCATTTCCCATGACGTTAACCATTACACCACGCGCTTCCAGCACATATATGATAAAACGGATTGGGGGGTTTGCCCTAAGAGCAATAGGGTCGGAACAATCATATTGATGCTTGACTTGACTATCCGATTGATCGCAGGGACCTCACTGACCGCCCCTCTAGCCTAAGTAAGGGCCAAAGTGCATGTCATGGACAGCTGAGCCACCAGGATTCTGCCCTTAAGCATCATGGGTCGCTACCCACAGCAATAGTTGGCACTATTGACTATTGAAATCAGCATTTTGATTGATTGATCGAGCAAGTAATGTTTAATTGTTTGAATGCATGTTAGATGGAATGTATTGTCTGATTCTGTTTTCAAACCTCTGTGTGGTACTTCCGATATAACGAATGTCACATTCGCATTTAAATTGATAGATTTTGAAGCTTTTATGATGAAGGGGCACATCTTTTGAAAATTGACTTGGATTTGTGAACAAGACTCTAGTTGATTGCAGGAAAACAATGGTTGGCAGTTCTTTTGATTTGTTCAATCAAACGTGCAGAATTCTTGCATTGCCAAGATTTATTGCAGACTTCTAATTTGATTTCTCTGACGAAATTTACTCTGAAGAGTTCTAAGCGAAAAAAGATATTTTCAGAAGTATAATCATCTTTTAAATGCAATATATATATATATATATATATATATATATATATATATAATTTAATATACCAAACTTGTTGGTAAATCCTCGCGGTGAGAAAAAACCCAGCATATTTGTTTGATTGTAAAAATATACTACCAAACATTACCTGGGGAAAAAACATTTTGGAAAAAAGAAAAGACCAAGATAATCGTACTAATCAAAAATAATCTATTGGTACAATATTTGGCCAAAAGCAAAAGCAATTCATATATATATATATATATATATATATATATATATATATATATATATATATATTATTCATACAAAACCGCCAGGAAACTAAAGCTAATAAGTAAAAAGCAAATAAGTAAAAAGAAACTCAATGCCTACGTAGAGCAAATAATAAAGATAAACTTAATGGGTCAGATAAACCTACTAAAAGTCTCGCTAAATGCTCTTCAGGGCTAAGATCCGACTAAAGAGATTTGGAGCAAACTCACATTTATACAAACCTACTACCTAGGCACAAATGAATTAGCATAGACTAAACTAACCAATAAAAGAAAAAAACAAAAGACGGAACACCATATAAATCTATTATTTTATTTATTGATAAAATGAATAGAATAATAGATTTATATGGGAGAGAGAGAAAGAAAAAAAGTTAGTTAGACCAGAAGTGATATTTGACGACTGCTGTGTTTGGGGGTGTCAGGAAGTGAGAGTAACGTGCTCAGTTGGTAGAGACTGTGCTGAAGACGAAAGGAATTACATTTCGTTTGCTAGTGTTAGGGAGAATCCTTGGTTGTTCCTCAGGGAAGAATCCTTGATTGTTTCTCAGTGTTAAGCAGAGTCCTCTGTTGTTAATCCGTTCGTCCGTGTCGAATACTAGCACTGAATTGCTTTCAAGATCTGCGATAGAATAGTTAACTAACCATGAATTCGAGTGTGTTGATTGGTTGATTGAATCCATGCGGTTATGTAGAGTCTATAAGTTTAAGTAGTGGCCTATTGCACACCTTATATGCCGAAATAATCCAACATAATTGCTATGTGAAATGCAAATAATCTCTTTCAGTATTTGAACTCGGTTCGCCGTGTCCATTTTCTATAACGATAACCATTACATAACAAACGCCTACACGAATATATACAGTATCTTCCTACTGACTATGTATGTTTTTCTTTATTCAGTCGACAGTTTAGTAACACAGACATTAGCAATGGAGGTCAATAACAGATGTTTCTGTAGAAAACATTTTTAACGTGGGAGTATGTATTATATACTAAGCCAAAGAATACTTGTGAAGCGATTATGCATACGTAATTACTAACCCATTCACCATGGGTAGGGTTTGACAAAAGGTCACAACGAAGCAGGCAGCGAGGATCGAACTAGCTTTTCAGTAGTAATGGATCCGCGAGACTATCTTGTTAACCGTTACCCTACGATGGGACGTCCTTTTTTATCTAATCCTTTCTCCACGGGTTGGATGTGACAAAGGATGCAAGTATGGGGTATTCAACGAGGATCAGTAGTAATGGATCTGCGAGACTAGCTTGCTAAGCCATACATCAGGACGGGATGCTAAAGTAGATATTTATGTAAGAAGTAAAATGTGAACAGGATCTCCAGTATGTGGTATCCATCAAGGATCGAAATCGTTTTCAATAGTTATGGATCTGCGAGACAAGCTTGCTAACGATTACACCACGATGAGATGCCCTATATTTACCAACCTCTTTCGCGAATTTCAAGTATTAAATATTACAGACCAGGTATTTTATTTATATTTAGTTTGTTTAATATATATATATATATATATATATATATATATATATATATATATATATTATTAAAATGTTATATCATAATATTCTATAATATTTTTATATAATTAATTTTTTAATTATATATATATGTAACTAAAATTTTATATTTTCATGATAATTTTTTATTATTATATTTTTTTAATTATATATATATATATATATATATATAATATATAATATATTAAAATTTCATATTATAATATTTTTATAATATTTTAATAGGTGACACAAGGTCAAAAGTACGGAGCATCCAGCAAGGATCGAAATCCTTTTCAGTATTAATGGATCTGCGAGACTAGATTGCTATTCATTCTTCCATGATATGGCGCCCTTCATTCCGCTAAGTATTGAGTGTTCAATTCATCCCGACCCTTCTTACTATTCACAATCAGTCCTAGATAAATTAATAAATAGGTATTTACCCAACCCATCCACCACGAATAATGCGAGAAAACAAGGTTGCAAGTATAGGGCACCGAGCGAGATTCGATCTCGCTTTTCAATAGTGATGGATCTGCTTAGCTTGCTAACCATTACACCACAATTGGACGGCTTTGAAACGAATATGAGCGAATATCAAAAAGGGTTTACGCTTCTTTGAACAGTTTAGATCAAACGTATCAGGGAATAAATTTTGTAAATTAATATTAGCTGCTTGTGAAATCATTATGCCTAAAGTAATCCTCAAATTAATTTCTGCTTCAAGTCATTAAAATATATGGAAATTATCGTTGGCATCTTTCCATCTACTTGTCATTATATATATATATATATATATATATATATATATATATATATATAATATATTAATAATTTGAAGGCAAATACAATGCGTATGAAAAATAAAAACAAAAAGATGTTATTTTTGTCTTATCGATTTCTAAGCATAAACTTCATCATCAGAGGTTCGCATCATTTTTGTGATACGAACCTCTGATGATGAAGTTTATGCTTCGAAATCGATAAGACAAAAATAACAACTTTTTGTTTTTATTTTTCATACGCATTGCATTTGCCTTCAAATTATTAATATATTATAACATACTTAACAATGCTTCAAGCCAATTACCAATTACTTTTATATATATATATATATATATATATATATATATATATATATATATATATATATATATCAATTCGAAATCGAGAAAATGTCAATCCCTGAAGGTCGAAATGTACATTCAGGGATTGACATTTACTCGATATGTTTAGCCTTACATTTGAACCTATATGCCCGCCTAAATTCATTAATTATTAACCAATTAATTTTCAAAATTAGGTATGACTTCAATTAAGCACATATCCTCCAAATAATAAATATATCTCCTACATCTACTTGTTTAAGTTATAAGTAGATGTAGGAGATATATTTCGTTCCGCGTTAAGCGGGATTTCATCATCAGTTTTTTAAAGCGTAGTACATACATTTGTATCTATAGAAGAGAAAGTGGGTGTGGGAGAGTTTGGTGATGGATTCATGAGGAAGGGAATAGTTTATGAAGTTTCTGTTGTTCAGAGGACATCTATCATGGAAAGTGGAGGGGGAACGATCAAAAGATTGGAATTTGTTCGCAGTGATATATATATATATATATATATATATATATATATATATTGGTTGGGAGGTTGATTTTGAAGGCTATCACAATGCAGGTGTAAAGAATAAGGTAACAATGGTGTTGTGTGTTAACCTGTATTTTATTCTTGAATTTTCGAGATTTCTTGAAAATGCCACCACAAGACGACTTCAGTTCCAGTGATCTTCTGAAAAAGAAATTTTATCTCGAAAATTCAAGAATAAAATACAGGGTAACACACAACACCATTGTTACCTTATTCTTTACATCTGCATTGTGATAGCCTTCAAAATCAACCTCCAAACCAATATATACACAATGCTTCAAGCAAATTATAAAACTCTCTTTATATATATATATATATATATATATATATATATATATATAAAATAAAAAATAAAAATCTGTTTTCAAATGCCTTTAAAGTAATAAAGATTTCATCATTAGCATCTGATGAGTCGGGAGAGTTAGACACTTTGTCTAAGCTCCCTGAAATAGACTATAAAGCTCAATCTCTAAGTCTTTTGTTATTTCTTCACTTATATATTTGCTCTGTGACTCTAACATTAAGAGCACACATTGAGCTCTCAAACTGCGACAGTTTTTTAAATATAACTATTGTGTTGTAGGGAAGATTTCTTCTCTGGACTTTTGGATTATATATATTATATATATATATATATATATATATATATATATATATATATGAATTATAAATGAATATATATATGAAATATATATGAATATATATGTCTGTTCCTGTGGCTGTGTTTGTGTTGTCTGATATATTTATTTCTCTAATGGATTCTAAATAATAATATTTCCGTTATTGATATATCAGTCTACAAGTGTCATTCCCTGCATAATGTAAATGTTCTAAATGTGCTGGCTTTAGATTTCATGAAGAAATTTTATAAATTGCCACTGACAGGAAATATAATATCCCCGATCAGAGAGATGTACTTCAAATCTATGCAAATGAAAGGATTTTTATTACTTTTGACAAATTCTATACTTAATATTTAGACTTATATTTCTGTCAGCGAAATAATTTGATTCAAAGAAAATAGATTTTCTCCTCGTTAATAAAAAAAAAATAGTACTAGCAGGACCTGCGGATATACCACAGTATGATAATTTAATTATTACAACGCTTAGTATGTTTACTTAAGAGCTATTGCTAAATATTTCAATATGTAAAAAGTATAATAATATTGATTTAACTCACTCTAATAGCAGGACTGTGGATATACCACAATATGATAATTTAATTATTACAACGTGTGATATGTTTACTTAGGAGATATTGCTAAATACTTGAATATGTAAAAAGTATAATAATATTGATTTAACTCACTCTACTAGCAGGACCTGTGGATATACCACAGTATGATAATTTAATTATTACAACGTTTTGTACGTTTACTTAAGAGCTATTGCTAAATACTTTAATATGTAAAAAGTATAATAATACTGATTTAACTCACTCTACTAGCAGGACCTGTGGATATACCACAGTATGATAATTTAATTATTACAACGCTTAGTATGTTTACTTAAGAGCTATTGCTAAATATTTCAATATGTAAAAAGTATAATAATATTGATTTAACTCACTCTACTAACAGGACCTGTGGATATACCACAGTATGATAATTTAATTATTACAACGTGTGATATGTTTACTTAAGAGCTATTGCTAAATACTTCAATATGTAAAAATTATAATAATCTTGATTTAACTCACTCTACTGGCAGGACCTGCCAGTAGCGTGAGTTATACCACAGCAATCTAATTTAATTATTACAACGTTGTGATATGTTTACTTAAGTGCTATTGCTAAATAGTTCAATATGTAAATAGTAATCTTGATTTAATCTCTCTCTCTCTCTCTCTCTCTCTCTCTCTCTCTCTCTCTCTCTCTCTCTCTCTCTCTCTCTCTCTCTCTCTCAGATTTTTTGTACATTTATCCGGAAATGGACAAAATATACAAGAAATCCAGAATCACTGAAATAACACAGACGAGATCAACAAAATGTCTCCATAAAGACAATAAAGATGAGGACAATAGTCAGAATAATCCAAATAATACTAATTACCAAGCTTCATCTAAAAAAAAATTAGAGAAATAGAATGTCTCCACTAAACAGTCATATGATTAACACTTTCACTAATCACTTACATCCTTACTTATGCTAATCCCTCTGATCCTTCTATCGCTACGTGGATGTGTTGGACTACCTACATTGTGGCAAACCCTTTTACGTCCTCTGATACTTCTATCGCTACGCCCACACACACACGCCCACACACACAAAACACGCACATGTAAGCAATATCCTTCAAAAGCACTTAGAGTAAAAAGCCATTTCCATTCGAGTTTTGAGAGATTTGATAATTTTTGCGGGGTTTGTACACGCGCTGAAACTCATTTTCTCCTCAAACAAACTATTTTACTTCTTCCCAAAGATGTTTGTCTCCATATGTATTTGGATTTTCTCAGGCGGTATATATATATATATATATATAATATATATATATATATATGTGTGTGTGTGTGTGTGTGTGTGTGTGTGTGTGCGTGTGTGTGTGTGTGTGTGAGTTTATGAGTTTATATATGTGTATATACATGTGATATATGTGAATATATATGTATGTTTATGCGTATGAATATATATATATAGTATATATGTGTATATATATTATATATATGTGTGTGTGTGTGTGTGTGTGTGTGTGTGTGTGTGTGTGTGTCTGCGTGTGTGTCACGTGGATTGCAGCAAATGAGTAATTAAAAGTTTTCACCGAAAGGAATGTTTTTCTGAATATTGATTTGAGAAAATAGCAACAAAAGAATTTAAATTGAAAAAACAAATGTGAATGGATAAAATAAATGAATTCAGGATTATTTCGGATTTTTTGTGTCATTTTATTTTGCATTTGTCACTATTTTCTGATTAATTGTGAAATCATTAAATATGAATGGTGCATCGAAATATAGAATTTCTGTAAGGGTCATCATGGAAGGATTATCAAGGAAAGAAAGAAAAAAAAGTGAACAAAAGGAAGAATAATCTATCAGAGAAAGAGAAGGATCTTTCAGGAGATATAGAAAGAAGAAAAGAAAGAAAGAAAGAAAGAAAGAAAGAACGAAAAGAACTGATGAGTTATCTATTAGAGACAGAGAAAAAAAGATAGAAAGAGTAAGCGATAGAAAGCATTATCTATCAGAGAAGAAAGAAAAGAAAGAAAGAAAGAAAGAAGAGTGAACGAAACCAAGATTGAACTATCAGAGAAAGAGCAAGAAAGTTCTACCAGAAAGAAATGGGGATAAAAGAAAAAAGTGCACGAAAGAAAAAGCATCGATCAGAAAAAAAAGGCTTCTTGAATTTCACATAGCACTAATACCTTTGGGAAAGGTTTGCATCCACATATTAACCCTCCAGAGATGCTTAAATACTAGGACTGACTGAGCTCTTTAAGCTTGGTGTGGTAATCGATCTAGGATAAGGAAAATTCTCTATGCAAAGATCTTAAACTCCGCAAAAATGAAGTTCTATCAAATCCTACTCGTGCAGAGGGGTTGTTAAATATACGTATTGCTATCATAGCTCCTCTTAGTCTGACACAAGGTTTGTTAGACTAAATTGCCAAAGTAAGCTCTAAGGTATATATATATATATATATATATATATATATATATATATATATATATATATATATATATATATATATATATATATATATATATAATTTATATAATAGCTTAATCTCTGATAATAGATGCGAATGCTCGTAAGTCTGAGTACCACTTTTTTTCAATTTTACTTCTAGAAGTCGTATCTTAACATATCATTCCATTTTGGAATCAGGCCGAATTTGTGAGCAAATTGAAAATATTCCGGGTCGAATCCGGACCTGCAATCCTGAAACTTCAGATTATCGATTTTAATTACTGTGATAGTTTTCTGTGATTTTTTGTAACGAATTTTTTTTTTTTTTTTCGTACATGAAATAAAAACATGCTATTTATACTGACCCCGAATAGGGAAACCAAAAATGTTCATCATACAGATTTGCACTAAGATTGAAATGGACAAATCATATGATTGCTTTGATGAAGACTGTTAATTCTTTGAAAAGTATTTTTACAGTTTAATAAAATGTAATATGTACTCAATGCATGTATTGCCATTGATTGGTCGAATCTCCAAGTGGTCTGGAGTATTAGAATACACTGATTGAACCTCTGCAGAGGGTAAAATCCCTTCAATGAGTTTACCTGTTGGCCTTGAGTGGCGACCCATGATTCTTGAAAAAGTAACTCTGAGTTGTTTATGACTTGCAACTTTCATCTTTGGTTCTTACTTAGGCTACATCGGCTGGTCAACCAAAGCCCTAGCGCCTATATGATTGTCCTGTAGGAAGCGCGTGGTGTAATGGTTAAAGTCATGGGAAATGGACTCGTCGCCCCGAGTTCAAATCCTGGACGTGTTAATTGCATTTCACTTAGTGCTAATACCTTTGGGAAAGGTATGAATCCTACTATCCTCCAGCTATGGGTAAATAGCAGGACAGACTGGGTTCGTTAACCATGGCTAGGTAACCAGTCTTGGAGAAGGAAAACTCGAATTCAAACCTGTTGAACTCCGCTTAAGAAATTGACCTTGTGTCACATCCTGCTCGTGCAGAGGGTTGGTAAATATATATATGATTGTCCCGACCCTATTGCCCTTATGGCACACCCACAACAATGTGCTAGAAAGCGGTGCTTGAGAGTCCGAGTGTCCTGGGTATGACGTTAAACTCCATCTAATGGTGAAGTTCCAATTCTAGAGCTCTAGCGTGGAGTACCCCATTACGCCATTACTCTCGGTTCCACTCTGACCCGGAGTGGTAGTACCTGTTAGGGTCCCATCTAGTGTTAAATAGACAAATAAGCTTGAAGAAAACTGTGTTTAAAAAATTGAATGACAAGAATGAAAATCTAAACGTCTTCAGCATAAGATAACCCACTGGGTTGAGATGCCATAAAATCGAACCAAACAGTCGGATCCACAGGAGCTAGCTTAATTGCCACCTAATAGACGGCTTTTAAGCTAGTCACTTAATAAGCTAAGATTTGTACATCAATAAAGCAATTAGTTTTAGGTAAATCTTTACGATAATTAGGATGTGAATCAATTATACTAATCAGATCAGGTTTAATGGATGCTCATCTAAATCTTTAATCCGACCACTAATCAGATTAAAAGAGAGTTAATGGGATTTTGAAAAGGGGAAACGAGATAGTGAAAAGAGAAATCCTAAAGAGAAATGGCGATATTGTAAATTCTAATAGAATTATAGAAATTACCTAGACACTTGATTTTCACAACCGTTAATCTGTTTAGGATAAAAAGTTCATAAGTCATTGGATAAGTCATAGCAGAATCAATTGGTAGTATCTTATATTACACTTCAATCTAAATGGTTTACAGATATATATATATATATATATATATATATATATATATATATATATATATATATATATATATAAAGTATATTTAACCTCTTCTGCATGCTTACACTCTCTTTTCTTTTTGTTTTTCTTCTTGTTTTTTCTTTCTTTCTTATTCTATTCCTACCTATTTCTTCTCATTCACTCTCATATTCAATGAGTTTCTTCTTCTTCTTCTTCTTCTCCTTCTTCTTCTTCTTCTTCTTCTTCTTCTTCTTCTTCTTCTTCTTCTTCTTTCATTCTTTCTTTCTTTCTTTCTTTCTTTCTTTCTTTCTTTCTTTCTTTCTTTCTTTCACTCATTTTCAATGAATCTTAGATTTTTCTTTCCATTCAACCGTTTCATTCTCTTAATTCTTTCTTCTTCATGTTCTTTTTTTTTTCTTTCTTTCTTTATTCTACTCTTCCTTTTATTGACTCTAAGGCAGAAGAATACACCGACTGCGTCTCTGCAGAGGGGTAATATCCCCCCCCAATGAGGGTACCTGTTGGCCGTGTGTGGTGACCCGTGAATCTTAAGGACGAAATCCTGGTGGCTGAGCGGTGCATGACATTCAGCAAACCACTTTAACCTTACTTAGGCTAGACGTATGCTCAGAGAGATCTGTTATTACCTACTAATTTATTGGCTGAATAAAAAGATGATTCTTTTTAAAAATATATTTAAAAAACTGAGTTAAAAAATTGAATATTCCTCCAGTCTGAATATGCCGTAAAATCCCCAAAAAGCAAAAGATATTAATATTTTGAAAATATTGTTCCAGGTTAATAAAATAAAACTGAGAGTGAGAGAAAAGGAAAAAATGCAGATAGATAGATAGATAGATAGATAGATAAGAACACAATAACAGATAGAGAGACAGACATATATAGATTATGAGAGAGGTTGTGTTTGAAAGTGAGAGAAACGGAACAAATGCATATATATATATATATATATATATATATATATATATATATAATAAAGTAATCCACAGACACGTGTTTCGAGGTATCACCTCTCATCAGTGTGGTTATACCGTTTAACAGCTACCTCTGGCTGGGTTCGAGCCCCGAATGAACTTTCGTTCGCCAATTTTCTTACCCGTACGGCCACAGGCAGCTATCAAATATAGGAGACTATTTAATCGCTACATTTCTAAGCGGAAATGAATTCACTAGAGGCCTCAAACTTATATAAACAAAGCTAGGCTTAGCTGTGCGCCGAATACGGTGAATTTTGCAATTAAATCCCTTTCTAATTTAAGTGCTCGACCAAATTGGGAGCATATAATAAAGTAATCCATAGACACGTGTTTCGAGGTATCACCTCTCATCAGTGTGGTTATACCGTTTAACAGCTACCTCTGGCCCGGTTCGAGACCCGAATGTATATATATATATATATATATATATATATATATATATATATATATATATGATATCAGAATAACATAGATAAATAGATAGATACATATATATAGAGAGAGATAGAGATAGATAGATATACATAGATAGAGAGAGAGGGGGAGAGAGGGGGAGAGATATAACAACAGAATAACATTAACATATAGATATATATATATAGATACATAAATACATAGCATGACATATGATTTATTTCATTAAAAAAATAAGCTCATTCTTTTTGTTTTTTAAGCTCAAGCTTTTGTGGTCTGTCCCAAGTGCTCTAACTATAATTGGTATCACCATCACTAATCCACAACTAATTCAGATCTCTGACAAGGCTCAGGTGTTTGTCCAGTTTCTTGCTTTTTTTCATTTCACTCTAATGACAGATGAAACGGCAAAATCCAGTAGATAACACGTACTTTACTTCTTGATAATTAAAGTCATGACTAGTCTGTGCAGGTCTGGAATGAATGATCCGTTTAGATCTCAACATCTAAGAGAATCTTATGCGTCTCATTTCTCGCACAGATTCTGGTTTATGCATATACCATTTTCAGTATGATTTAAATATCTGCCTCTTCCACAATTCCCAGTCGTTCCCCTTTCCAACCCAATTATCAAAAATCAAACGGACAGAAACATTCTGTCAACTTAAATGAGACCTGTCTGAATATATATATATATTGAGCACTCTATTTAGAAGGTATATAATTGCAGATTCACCGTATTCGGCTCGGCCAAATCTCACTTTGTTTACAAAGTTTAGAGACCTCTAGGTGAAGGTCATTTCCCCTTAGAATATAGCAATTAAATAGCCTGCTATACTTGGCGACTGACTGTGGATGTGTGGGTAAGAAGCTTGGCGAGCGTAAGTTCGTTCGGGTTTCGAACCCAGCTAGAGGCAGCTGCTAAAACCGTATAGAGAAGGTGATACCTCGAAACACGTGTCTATAGTTTACCTATATATATATATATATATATATATATATATATATATATATATAGAGAGAGAGAGAGAGAGAGAGAGAGAGGTAGATATAGATAGATATAGATAGATAGATATATAGATAGATATAGATGAGAGGTATCCAAAACTTGGTAATAAGGGATGATTCTATATGTGATTTCTAAGATATACTGTATTATTATTGTATGATCCAGTATGTATAAATACAGTGAATATTTAAATCACTAAAAAGAGCTCAATGTATAATAAACATTTTAAATTATATACAGAGCAATATTTATCTTTGAAAGGAAGGAAAAACTCAACACCGTTATTCCATAATAATAGGGGATAGGTAGATAGATACAGAATAACATAGATAGATAGATAATGAGTGGGTTTGAGAAAGAGAGAGAGAGAAAAAAAAGATAGCGAGAGAAAGAGAGAGGAGAAAAACAAAATCCGATGCATTGATTTTCAAGGGAGAAATCTCTTCTTCATTTAGATGATAAGCGAAATGCATATCTTAGTTTGCAAACAAATTAATTAAACAAATTAAACTCTATTCAATATATTCAAGACTCGATTGCTGACCACGTGTTCAAATTTGAGACACCTTTTTAGCTTAATCATAAAGCTATGTTAGCGTGGAACTCTGGGAAGATCAAGCTCACTGAACTTCTAATCAATCGCACTATGATAATCATCCTAAAAATCCTTAATTGAACCTTGAGAAGTTTTTCCTTAACATTATGTAATATAACACCTAATGTTTTTCTGTTACAATTTATGAGCAGCCATAAATTGTGAACGTACCTGTTGTTAGAATTTTAAATAAAGTTCGTTAGACTTAAAAGCGGAAGTGGATAATTTTCCATACCCGTTTGGGATTATGAGTGACGTTTAGTTGATCCCAGCTTCACCTTCCGGTAGAAAACGTGCCATTACAGACGCGTGAGAATAATTTTAGATAGTAGATTCGGTCCGGCTTTCAAGGCGCGTATACGTGTTGTTATCTCCCGGGTTCCATCTCACTCGCGGCGGAATCATGGGCTAAGAAAATAAAGCAATATTATATATATATTTACCAACCCCTCCTCCGCACGAGTAGGATGTGACATAAGGTCAATTTCTTAAGTGGAGTTCAACAGGTTTGATGTCAGAGTTTTCCTTCTCCTAGACCTGTGGCCTAAACAAGGTTAAAGAGCCCAGTCTGCCCTACTATTTATCCATAGCTGGAGGGAGAGTAGGATTTATACCTTTACCAAGGGTATTAACGCTAACTGAAATGCAATTACCACATCCAGGATTTGAAATCGGGGCGACGAGTCCATTTCCCATAACTTAAACCATTACTCCACGCGCTTCCATTAAAGCTTTATTATAAGAATACAAAGTCTTGTTACTAATTAAATGTTAAGACAATGACCAGACCAGTCCAGTAAAAAAATTAACAAAGAAAATCAACTCCCAACAAATAGAAGTTAGACCAGAGAAGATGGCGGACGACGAGTTAGATAACCTAGACGAGCAATCAGCAAGCAGAGTAATCAAGTATGATCACTTAGCATTTAATATATCTCTCCGTCTCTGTCTCGCTCAACCCGAGAACTCTCTCCATCGATTATATACACCCGAATAAAGGGGTATCTAACATTTCTTTAAAACCACTACCCATCTACTATCGCAACAGGGTGGACACAGATTATTAATACTGGTACCATTGTTACATAAGTATTATATACCTAATGATTATGGCAATAGTGTAGAAATCATAATGGCGATTAGTGCAGCTGATGGCCTTGAGAGTGAGTGACAGCGCTTAACCTCCCTCTCACCTTGCTTTGCGGGGATGAACCGTGAGAACCGGAACCCCCATAGAAGGCCCTGTTCCGGTTTAAGGATACTAAGTAACTCAGTTAGTCAGTTAGAAGTTAGAAGCCGGGCTAGCAAGATGTAAGGATCTGCGCAGACGTCTGGTTTGGGGATTTATAAATAAAGTAATATCAACGTAAATCGAACTCTTGTGTTTATTACCTAAAAACTAACAATGACACAGGGCTTCTGATAACGAGAAATCCCAACAGAAACCAGACCCGAAGTCCTCAATGGAAGACCAGACCTTAGCAGATATACCAGACTAAGATATAGAAGAAGTAAAGAAGTAAAGAAAGGTATATAACATTATATTGATTTGGTACTGTGAAAACGCCAGTACGTAACACCATTGCAGAAGCCCAGTAGATGAAAGAACATGGCCGCCGAGGTAGAATCGACAAGTAGATAAAGAGTAAGCAAGTAATATCTCCTATTATCAACTATCATCTCTAATATATCTAACCGTCTCTCTACCCGTTTATATGTTGAAGTATATAACACGTGGACACAGATTATTAATACTGGTACCATGAAAGTTTTGGCAAGTTATTTTTGATAATTGAATCACTGACAACACTTATATACATCAAGCTGGTTAAGTCAGCCTCCGCTTTACTCGACAACATACAGCGAAGATGTCTGCACGTAATTTGAGCTTAATTTCCTTTTGTAGTCGAATCGATCATCTGATCCGGATCAAATGTCGAGTAATTAATGAATCGGACAGTCAACTATTAGTTTGTCTAATTCGTAGTTGATACCGATCGATTTTTGCCTTAACTTCAATTTGAAGCGAAATTTATTTCTAGTTTAAAACGTATCACTTGTCTACCATTGGAAACAAATCACAATACAAAGTACAAACAGATAAATAAAAAGACGGTCGTATATCTCAAAAGCCAAAAAAAGAACGAAAGGAAGAACAATGGAGGTGCGTGGAGCAATGGACTCGGTGACACGAGTTCAAATCCTAGATGAGGCTGTTTGCATTTCATATAGTGCTAATACCCTTGGATCAAAGCCCCCACCCACCCACGTTAGTAGACAGAGACACCCGCAACTCTACTCGTCTAAGCTAGCTTAGTAAAAGAGAAAGAGGGGATTTCACAGGCTGCCGTTTCAATACTCAGCCTCCTATTGGCAAAACCCTCGCAGTAAGGGAAGATAACCCTTCTCTGGATCCAAGTCCAAATTAGATTCTCTGGTGGTGCAATATTCTTGACTCTCACCGGAAATGAATATTTGGACGCAGAAATATTCCTATGGACTCTTACTTCTCTGGTCTGTGACTATTTCCTGTTTTTAAAAAGTCGAAATACAGATCTATGGTCGCCATGTGAACTGCCAACAGATCGTGACAAACTAATTAAAGATAGTGCTAGCTGAAGACTTCCAGATAAATATAAACAGACTAAGCAAGCTAACTCTGAATTAAAAATTCCCTCCAGCTATGGGTTAAATAGTAGGGCAGACTTCAGCCTTGGGTAGGTAACCAGTCTAGGAGAGGGATAACTCTGAATTCAAAATTTCTGAGGTCGGTCGTTGATTGGGTTTGTGGCAACCCTTGATGCACCAATTCTTTCCTATCGACTGTGCCAAAAAGTGTGGATGGTCCAACACAAGCCTTCGCCACTATAAACAATCACTGTGTTGGTGTGCATTGTGTGTGTGAACCCTCATGCGTCGAAAATCGACGGGAGAGTCCATAATATATATATATATATATATATATATATATATATATATATTATATATATATAGAGAGAGAGAGAGAGAGAGAGAGAGAGAGAGAGATTTTCTCCTGGCTCTCTTATGCTACCAAGAGAAGATTGAAAGATTGTCATTGAACATCGTCGCAAAACATTTCAGAATATGTTTTAAATCTGCCCTTGGGGAGTGGGGGCACCAACCCGATGCTATTCAACATATTTATGGCTTATTTTGTGAAATCCGCTTTTAACACATTTTTAGGTGATTCATAAAATGTGGACACTTTCATGACCGTACGTTTATTAGAAAAGCAGAATCTTATATCATAGAGAGACCATTCGGGACAGATTCCAAGAATGTTATGTCACGGATGGTGAACAGGTGGGGACTGTTTGAAATACTATTATCATAAAAATATTCTCCTAGATGTGCGACCATTTTTAAAATGTGGTAATATATATATATATATATATATATATATATTATATATATATATATATATATATATATATATACTAAGCACTGGCAAAAAATTGGCTGCTACGAGTTTTAAAAACGAATTAAAAATAATTATAATTATTATTTAAGGTCAAACTTTGTCTAAATCGACAAGTAGTAACATAAAGACCATCATTAAAAAAAGAAAAATATCATTACATTAGCAATTTATTTTTAATATATTCAAAACGATTTGTTTTGGTCAATTTTGTTCGCCGACGCCATTTTTGGTTCTTTTTAAGTGGTTTTATTGGCTTGTTTACAATTTTAATGTAACATTCACGATTGCAAAAAAATTTACCAAAAATCAGGTAATTGTCCGATTTTAATGAAATTTTCAGTATTGATTTAATAATTAATGAATTTTATAATGCATCATTTATTTTATTTCAAAACTTTAATTTAGTATTTTTGCTATGAAAAATTATTATATACAATTCATTTAAAATATTAAAAGCCTGATGTTAAGTTTAAAATGTTATATTTTTAGATTCATAAATAAATATCTATTTAACGCAAACCTTATTTTAGGTGCAAAAAGTAATAAGTTTTGAAGAAATGAGATAATAGCCAATTAAATAATTATCGAAATGAGTAAAAAAGAAATCTCAAAAAAATTAATTATTTATTATTTTTTTACATTTTATTTTACGATTTTCGGTACTTATTTTCTCATAGAAAAGCCACCGTAAAAATCTTTCTTTTTTTTTTTTTTTGTTTCTATTCATAACTTCGGTCTTTTATCTCTTTATTTATTCTGTAATTAGTACAGAAAATGACCAACTCGCAAAAATTTCTCGCCCCCAACATAAGGGGGGTCAAAATTAAGTGACCTGAAAAAAATGAGAAAGTTTTGAAATAAAATAAACAATGCATTATAAAGATCATTTATTGATAAATAAACACTGAAAATTTCATTAAAATCCGATAATTCTCTGATTTTTGGTAAATTATTTTCTGTAGGGGGGGGGGCTAAAGTCATGTCAAAAACGCATTTTAGGCTCATTTTGCCAGTAACTAATATATACTAGCAAATATATGCACCCTCCGTGAGCAAGTATCTAAGTTTTAATGTAACAAAATCTGATATCGAATTAGAAAGACTAATGAAACAAAATAAGAATGCAGATAAAATGATTTGAAACATATTGGGGTATAATCGAAAGATAGAACAACAGAAATTTACTTTTCCTTAACTACCGTCTTTCATAGCAACAAATTTCCTAATTTAACTAGCTACTTAAAATAGGAAGGTAAGAATAGAATTACAGTTATTTGTTCTTGTAATGAATTTCTTTTAAATTTTCTTGAAATGTTTGCTCATATTTATTAAAATAAAACGAAACAATTCGAAATCAATAATACTAAGCACATATTATTAAAATTGAATTTTTAAGATCAATACGCCTATTAGCCTTCCCGTTCACATTGCAAACTGCTATTTTGTTGTATATATAAATACAATTGCATGCTATTAGTATCTAGATATGGCCAACAGTATTGATAATGTAAAACAATTTTATTAATAATTGAGGTTTAAATAAAAATAAAATCATGGAGAATGAGATGTAAATAACAAAGGGAATTGTGATTTAAGTAGAGACATAGTTTCGGTTACAGACAAACACACAATCTCCATTATAACAAGATGTACAATCAAATATTAGATATTATGGGTTTAATATCTCGTTACTATTAGTTTCATGCTTTTTAGCATTGAGCACCTTTATATGCCAATACTTTTCTCATTCATTCTCTATTCATTGTATATTATAACAAGATATATATAAATATATATATATATATATATATATATATATATATATATATATATATATATATATATATATATATATATTTATCAACACCTACCCACGAGTAGAATGTGACACAACGTCAATTTATTAAGTTTAGTTTAACAGGTTTTAATTCAGAGTTTTCCCTCTCCTAACCAAGGTTATTGAACTCAGTCTGCCCTTCCATTTACCATTTGTGTCACATCCCAGTCGGCTGGGGCTATAGAATACACTGGCTGAAACTCTGCAGAGGGGTAAAATCCCTCCAATGAGCCCATGGCCGTGAGTGATGACAAGTGATGCTTAAGGACGGAATCCTGGTGGCTGACCAGTCCATAACATACAACACTCATTGTTAACCCTAACCTAGTCTTGTCTCGCCAATCCCTATCACCTGTATGCTATTCCTAACCCTATTGCTCTTATGGCAAATACTCAATCATTTTTATCATATGCGTGCTAGAAGGCGGTGGATAAATGTCTTAGTCCTGGGTATGACGTTAAACTGGATCTGATGGTGAAGTTTCAATTCTGGAGCTCTAGGGAATGTGGAGTACCCTTTTATTGCCCTTAGTCCTAATACCTGTTAGGATGCCATCTATGATTTAAATAGAAAAGGCGATTTTAAAGAATTGTTTAAACAAAAATTAAGTTTAAATTATAATACTTCGCTTGGGCAGGGTTTCGGTTTATAGAAAGATGCTCCTTCTCAGTATTACAGTCGTTCTGTTGGAATGATACCAAATATAATACTATAGTATCTGAGGATTATTGTATGCTGGTCGTAGCACAGATTATAGTACTATAGTGTCCTGAAGGAGAGCTGGTTTCGTTCCTTTTACCAACTCGGCTGAAATAGGATTAAATAACCAAAAGGTGTCAAAAGGTGTCAATAAACAGAACGCTTTTTGATGGTTATGTACAAAATATATACATTTATTTTCTCATACAATGATTTATATCTTGTATGATGTCAAAGAAGCGTGGTAATTTCTTTGTCAGTTGATTGGCGATCTACAACTGGTTAACTTTGGTTAAATTTATCAATTTGGTTTGTTACCGAGTGACAGGATCAGAGTGCAGTATGGACGGTGACAAGGGATCAGACGTGTAGCGAATCTTCTGGTTGCGGCGTGTTGACTCCGGAGGTCATTCCGCTATTCATGGCGTTCAGACCCCCTCCTCACCGAACATACGTCTCTGATTGGCCAGCCACTTAATAACATTGCCTACGTGTCTAAATGGCCTTGTGTCACCCTTAGTTGTAGTTTTCCATTGGTTTTTTCCAACTGCCATAACTCAAAGCCAAACATTGTGTTATTTATGTACGTTTTTGAAATGTTTGACCAACTCTCAAAAACTTGGAATCTTATTTGTTAAATATTGCTTTATTTTGGCCTACGTGACAACTATTTGTTTGGATATATTATATATTTATTATTATTATTATTATTATTATTATTATTATTATTATTATTTTTACATTTTCTTAAATAACTTTTAACTTTTAACAAACTACCCTAATTAATAATTAGGATAGTTTTAATTAATTAGTAATTAATTAAAATATCGCCAATCAACCCATAACATTTGTTATAAAATTAAAAACAATGAATACCCGTCAAGAATGAATTAAAGAAAACATCTTCGGCATGATATAACACAACAAGGGTTGACAAGCTGTAAAGTCCAGCCAACTAACCAACCAATCATTAGTGTGATGTGAACTGCAAACAGCCTCATCCAGGATTTGAACTCATCTCGTCCTATCTATTCCCTACGATGGTAACCCTTGCACTACACTCCTCTTACATTTCTCCAATGTCTCACTTGATATCATACATTTTCTTCGCTAACTTTGATTTACACGGAGTAAGAAAAAACGAAGTATTAAAAAAAAGAGAAAGTTATTCTGGATGTTGAAGTTGATGTTTAAACGTTTTGGTTTATATCAAACCTTCATCAGGATAAAACAATAAGAAGAAATTATTGTCTGAACAGTGATATATGTTTTTGTTTTTTTAATGACGGGTGTTGGGAAATGTATATAAAGAAAAGGCTCATATGTTGCATATCTTGCCACGGAATATTCCTCTTCCGGCAAAAAGACAAAGAGAAAGATTAAAATATATATCTTTAAAAAAAGGGAGAACGGAGGAGAGGTCTTCCGGTCAAGAAGCAGAGAAAAGATGAAGAAATAGATAAAAGAAAAAAGAAAAACGGAAGCAGAGTCTTCCGGTGAAGAGAAAGATAAAGAAATATCTATATCCGTTATCAGATCAAAAGATAAAAATGCGTGGGCATATTTATTGTATATAAAGGCCTAGCAGATAAAGGGTGAAGTAAGTCTCCAGCGAGCAGCCGAGAAGT
Source organism: Doryteuthis pealeii (assembly GCA_023376005.1). Classification (NCBI taxonomy): domain Eukaryota; kingdom Metazoa; phylum Mollusca; class Cephalopoda; order Myopsida; family Loliginidae; genus Doryteuthis; species Doryteuthis pealeii. The sequence goes on along the minus strand of CM042141.1, from coordinate 102,568,001 downwards.
TAACCTCGTCTCCCGTATCAACCACCCTCGGGAAGTTCATTGTGAACACTGCGATCTTCCCCAGCCAACGGGCATTTTCATTGTGAACACTCGTCGCCCCTTACCACCTACACACCGAAGAAAATAAAGACGGGTCCTATTTTTATATATACGTGTTTGTGGTTTTGAAATTGAAAACTTAATTGGTACACGCAAAGACATATTGTCGGATGTATTTCCATATTTTACTTCCGTTTGGAGGAAAATATAAATGAAAGCTTTTACGTTATGTAAGTTCGTCCAACCTCTTGGCATTTTCAAATCGGATTTCAAAATGCCAACATCTACAAAATGAATAACTTTGAAAGTTAAATTTGAAAAAGTGATCGTTGCAAGAAGAACACATACATTTAACTAATATATTTCGCACTCCAAGGTATTCATAACTTACCTTGTCTATAATTTTTTGTTCGTTTTGAAATCAGATTTTATAAAACAGGAGGCTGAAATAAATTTTATCTGACAACTTAATGTTTTTAATTTATACATTATATATTGACATTCCTAGGCTAACGGAGTAAAAAAAAAAACAAAGTATCAAACAAAGACGAATTTATTCTTGCCATATATATATATATATATATATAATATATATATTAGGAATAAATGAAAAAATCTACAAAACATTTAGATAATGAGAAAAGATAGTGAAAGAAAAAGGGGAAAAAGAAGAGATATATATATATATATATATATATTATATATATATGCTTAGGGTTTTACTAATATATTTTAATCCGCTCTCATGTTGGATTTATTTTTGGATATATATATATATTTACCAACTCCTCCGCACGAGAAGGATGTGACACAAAGTCAATTTCTTAAGCGTTAAGAGTTCAACAGGTTTGAATTCAGAGTTTTCCTTCTCCTAGACCAGTTGCCTACCCAAGGTTAAAGAGCCCAGTCTGCCCTACTATTTACCCATAGCTGGAGGGAGATTAGGATTCATACCTTTTCCAAGGGTATTGGCGCTTATATTGTTTCTACTTTAAGGATCAACAGGCTAAGATTAAACTGATACTACATCTTTTTTATTTCAAAGAATACTTCAAGGAAAAACAGACAAGAACTAAATTGATACTACGTCTTTCTACTTCAAAGAAACTAGAAGGATCAAGACTAGGATAAATTGATAGTACATCATTCTACTTCGAGGAATAAATCAAACATTATGCAACAATTAATATCCACTGAAAGTTCACTCAATACAACACGGTAGTAACATAATTAAATGCAACAATCATCAAAATAACATAACATTACACAGTTCTGTGTACGTCTCGTCTTACTAACTTTAAACTGTCAAAAAAATCAAAAACGTTTTTTTAAATCCTGTAGATTAGAATATTTCCTCAGGTGTAATCCGTTTTTTTTTTTTTGTTTTTTTCGTCTTTTTTAAATTCTTTCTTATCAAATCTTTCTGTCTGTGAACGAACTGCTAGAAAAATTCAGTGCATTTCCTTTGTTCGTGTCAGTGTCCTAGCAAACATCAGTCTCTCACACTCGACTTTTTAGGAATAAGTCTATGTTAATACAATGTAGGTACAATAACAAAAATCAATAATAATGGAATAATCATCTATGTTACACAAAACACATTTGTTTCAACATAATATCCTTCTTTGTGAATGTAATTAATTCTCTTATAATCAACATTCACGTGAACAGAAAAATTTAAATCTAAAATAAAATTTCGGCTAATAATTAATTTTCCACGTGTAGGTGCGTCCTATCGTGTAATAAGGGTTAGCAAGTTAGACTCGTAGAATAACGAGTTCTATCCTCGCTGGATGCTTCATACTTGCAACGTTGTGTCACGTTCTAGCCGTCGCGAACGAGTTCGATAGATAACTACTTTTACATATTAATGCACCTTTGTGCATATATGTTTGTGTGCATGTATATATCTATGTACGAAGAATAAATGAATATATATATATATATATATATATATAATGAATAGGGAATGAAGAGAAAAGTATTGGCATATAAAGGTGCTCAATGCTACAATTGCAGAGCAGAATTACAATCAACAATATATTATATTATGGATATTATTACCTCGTTACTATTAGTTTCATGCTTATGCAATCTTCAGACGAGAGTCAAAAGATTGAGATAAAAAAAACGGTGGTTTGTTTAGCGTTTATATAAACGTGAAGCCTGTTAACGCGATGGAATGTTATAGCGCTAAAGTTGTATTAAAAAATAAATTTAAAAAACATGCTTTGGTCTTAATGCACGCGGTGTCCAGATGATTTTTTAAAATAAATTAAAGGAGGGCGAAAATTAAGGGATCAGGTGGTAAGTGGCACAATAAAAATGTGTTCAAATGTCTGCATTTCGAAACGAGTTCACTTTTCTTATTCAATAAGTTTGTGTTTGTATTTTGTAGGACAATTTTCTTGTTCAATAAGTTTAATTATATAATATATATATAGATTCATGGGAAGTCAAATATATATGCAAGCAATATAAATGAAAGCGCACTTATGTGCATGCATGCGTGTTATAAATAGATATATATGCGTTTGTGTTTATATATAATTATTATTATTTACTCCTTTTGAGTTTTCACATAAGCATTAGCTGATTGTCTTTCACTGGAGTCTGAGTGACAGCAAGTCTCCTCAGGTCT
>CM042141.1:102557821-102560321 GCA_023376005.1 Doryteuthis pealeii | reverse complement strand
AAAAACAGAAGAGACCAAATCATATGCACCACCGGAAAATAATCGGTGGGTACTATTATAATGTCCAAAAGAAAAAATACTGTAAGAGTTGCCTAAGTTAAATATGCTACAAGGCTCGATACATTAAGTTTGGGCCAATAAATTATAAAGAAAGTCAAATGATTCAGTGAATATCTACCTAGGTTTCTCCTAATTGATCATCAGGATAATTCTGATATATTTTATATGTGTGTGTGTGTTTCTGTATATATATATATATATATATATATATATATATATATATATATATATATATATATAATATGCAATATATAATGAATAGTGAATGAAAAAATGAGAAAAGTATTTGCATGGAAAGGTGCTCAATGCTAATAAAGCAGAGCAGTTTTATAATTAATGGTGATGTTATGGTTTCACACACATAAATTAAAGTTTCTTGGTAATCCAATCATCAGATGAGAAGTGGTTGAGATGTCAAAAACCAGTCGTGAAATGGTTTCTTGGTAATCAAAAAAAAAATTTGATTTTTAACATCTCAACCATTTCACGACTGGTTTTTGACATCTCAACCACTTCTCATCTGATGATTGGATTACCAAGAAACTTTAAGTTATGAGTGTGAAATCATAATATCACCATTAATTATATATATATATATATATATATATATATATATCTTATTATAATGGAGATTGTGTGTTTTTCTGTCTGTAACCGAAACTATATTCCTACTCAAGTCACAATTCTCTTAGTTATTGACATCACATTCTCCATGATTTTATTTTTTATCTAAACCTCAATTATTAATAAAATTGTCTTACATTATTAATACTGTTAACTATGTCTACATACTGACAACATGCAATTATATTTATATATACAACAAAATAGCGCTTTACAATGTGAACGGGAAGGCTAATTTGCATATTAATATTAAAAAAATCGAATTTAATAAATATGTGCTTAGTATTATTGATTTCTAACTGTTTGGTTTTATTTTAATGAATATAAGCAAAAATCTCTTCAATGAATCTTAAATGAAATCCATTAACAAGATAGAATAACTGTTATTTTATTCTTTACTTCCTCTTTTAACTAAATACTTAAATTAGAAAAAATAACAATGAAAGACGAGAGTGATGGAAGAGTAAGTTTCAGTTGTTCCATTTTTTATTATACTCCCTCTGTTTCAAAGCTTTTATTATACTCCCTCTGTTTCAAATCTTTTTATCTGTATTCTTATTTAGTTTTATTAGCCTTTCTAATTTAATATAATATTTATTACATTAAAACTTATATACTTGCACCCGGAGGGTGCATATATTTGCTAGTATATATATATATATATATATATATATATATATATATATATATATATGTCTGTGTGAGAGAGACAGAGATAGAGAAACAGGCAGACAGACAGACTGACAGACAGAGAAGGAAATAGGTTCACTTATGGTTATAATGGTTATAAGAGAAACGCAAGAATGCTCTTATTGAATTGAACTAATAGTCGCGTGTTTTTTTTACTTTTATCACAATTTCAACATTTTCTGATGTCTGGTAAAGCGGTCTCTTGCAAAGGTCATATTTGACACCCAGTGTCTGCTGTGTTTCAATAAACTTTTAATTATAGTTTTACTTATTGCACTCCAAGCCGTGTCATAAACCATAAACACACATACACACATAGAGACTGATAACACACAAGTGCGTACACAGTGCCACGTATAGTGGTTGTTATCAAAATATCACGTCCTCAACAACACGAGACAAAATCTGAAAATGTTCTACTCACCTCGGGACATAATCATTATCAGTTTTTGTTATGGTAGAGCGCAAAATAGAGAAAGCAAGAAGTATTAAAATAATCAAAAATATGATTCTTATAAGGTTATATATGCTCAAAAGAGTGAAGACAGAAAAAATATCAAAATATGTTCATAGAAAAAATAGGTTTATATAGAAATACAAAGAATCTAAATAATATTTGGTGTTTTTTAGCTTCAATTCTGATTTTGTGGACAATGAGGTTTTTAAAAAGATTGACAATGTTAATGACCTTTCAAAGAAAATATATAATTTACCTACGGCTTTGTTGGTTAACAATACAATATACATTCAGATTTTTTGTAACTTTGATACGAATGATACGAATAGTTTTATAATGTTATACGTATAAAAAAACAGTCGTCGAAGTGGTCTGAAGTCGGTATCAGCAAGACAGCGAGGGAGTTTATGCCTTTTCACTAGCGCTAGACCAAGGAGATTGTTTTTAGCATCCGAGGTGGAGCGTCACACCTACCATCAGGTCGGTATTGAACAAGTTCGAAAATATTTAGCCACATGACTAAAGACACGTCATGACGGAGGAAAACTCAAGAGCAACCCTTACTCTCCCCCTCTCTCTCTCTCTCTCTCTCTCTCTCTCTCTCTCTCTCTCTCTCAGCCGAGTTAGGCCGTTCATGCACTCGAATACATCCTTGCCCACTCTCGAATG
>CM042141.1:102497821-102552821 GCA_023376005.1 Doryteuthis pealeii | reverse complement strand
GGAGATGTGTCTTTGTTTAGTTCTACATGTATATATATATATATATATATATATATATATTATATATATATAATATATATATATATATATGTGTGTGTGTGTGTGTGTGTGTGTGTGTGTGTGTCCTATTTTCATCCTATAAGAGAAATGCCGAATGTCTTCATGCACTACCAGCCTTATAAGAAACTCAGACACTCCCATGTCGCTGGCTATAGACCTGATTGACTTGCTGTGATTATTATCAATCATGACCTGAATCTCAGTGACAAATTCAGGAGTTCTTATCTAATCAGAATGATCAATATGAGACCTACGAGGTACCTTAGTACAAAGAGGTGGGGGTCAAAATATCAAGAAACAATATCAATAGTCACTGCTAATAGTCGTCTTAAATAACAAGAGGAAATATTCGAACGTGTCTAAAATCAGGATGTTTCATTGGAGGCCACACCAACCTCCCATCATGTTTTTTTTTTTTTTCTAAAATAATGTTTTCCCTTTTTTCTTTTATAAAGTAATTTACTGGGCCGGTATAGCTCAGTCGATAGAGTGTCAGCGTAGGAACCACAAGGTTCCTGGTTCGATGCCGGCCCACGCCAACTCAGCGTATGAGTAGCACAGGGTAGAGTGCGATAAAGTAAGGAGCTAGTGGTAGGTATGGCGCTCCACCTCAGATGCAAGGACAATCTCCTTGGTCTAGAGTTAGTGAAAGGGATAGACTCCCTTGCTGTCTGGCTGATACCGACTTTAGGCCACCCGGACGACGACTTATAAAGTAATACGTAGCTTGAATCGGTGGAGGAAAGAACAATAAATATTATTGGATGCGAAACACAATTCAAAAGCAACTCTTACATCCCCTCTCTCTCTCTCTCTCTCTCTCTCTCTCTCTCTCTCTCTCTCTCTCTCTCTCTCTCTCTAATATATATATATATATATATATATATATATATATATCTTCTAATCCATTTAAGATCTTGCGTTATCACTTCAGCTTGCCGTTCCTATTTCTATTCCCCTTTGAGCTGTTTCATTTGACCTACCTCGAATCGCCACCTCTTCACCACTCTACCACCTTCTCAACCCCTCCCCCTTTCCGACGTCCCTACCAGCTATCCAACTACAAAGCTTCTCCGGATTGGGGTGTTAAGATGTGACACACATTGGTGAATAGGTAATAGCGTATTAATATATACACCCCCTCTCTCTCTCTCTCTCTCTCTCTCTCTCTCTCTCTCTCTCTCTCTCTTAACTATAAATAACTAGGAAATTTACAAAACACACCAACCAAAACTTCAGGAATGGAACAACAATATAAGCATATCAGTCCAACCAAAAACGTCATTTCTAATGTAGTCTCTGTTTTTGGGAATTTCATAATAATAATAATAATAATAATAATAATAATAATCATTATCATCTGGTCATGCTGACAACACGGATTCCTAATACTCTCCCTCGCCACTCGTCCCTAGTGGTCATCGTTCCAGGCAGTTCTTCTGCACAGCATCCAATATGCGCCCAAAATAAGATCAATGTAAAATTTTGCTGGCAGGTGTACACTGGTGTATTGATGTGCAGGTGACCACGAAGGAATATCACTTATGATTATGGCGCTCCAATTCAGAGGCAAAATTAATGTCCCTGGTCTAGCGCGAGCGAAAAGTGGCTAAAATCCGTTGCTGCGTGGCTGATACTAACAATAGACTGATAAACCTACTTTACTTACTGAATTACTCACTTACGACAAATTCTCGGTGATTTTTTAAAAGTTTGATACAATATGTTCCTCTTATTCTCTCTTACTCCTGTTTTCTCCCTTTCTCACTCACCCCCTGGTGTTCCAATTTGTGTGCGCGTCCGTGTGTGTGTGTTTGTACTAACGTAATGAACGACTTTGTGAGACCAATTTTCACCTAAAAACAAGAGGCCATTCATTACACGAGGTACGTTTTTAAAACGCCGATGCTTACCTTGTTTCATGACCGAACATTGCCGATAAAGACACCTTTTTTGTGGCTAAAATTAGGGGTTGTCCATTAGACAAAGTAGTTCATTACTCGAACGTATAAAGTGAGCTGCCATTTTTATTTTACGTTCCTAACCCGAGAGATCATTCTGCCGGAACCCTGTATATCACTTGGCGTGTTTTGCGATGTAACAACTAGTTTTATATTTAGCTAAAGTACGTAGCAATTAATTTTCTCTGCCTCCGGTTGCTTGTCAGAGTGATTTGTATTGCGTGTCTACTTTTCATACAAACGGACCCGTTCAAAACTTAAATTGCTGCCCGATGTCAGCGCGATGAAGTTTTCAAGAGTTTTCAATTAGAAAATACAACAGCCGTCGTCCATTTTGTCGATGTTCCTTTTTTGGCGGGAAGAAGAAGGAGCAAATCAGCCTCTATGGAAAATCCAGTAATCTGAACAGAAAAAAGGCGAATTGATCATTATTAAACTAAGCCAGCCTTGACACAGAAACTCACGATTGAAGTCTTTAGTGAGAAACCTAATTTCTTTAGCGGTTGCGACACTATCTCATTTATCAGTGGTCTACAGCCAATGTGAGAGACAAAGATAAATGAATATCCACGATGCAGACGACAGCCGGCTTAAGGAGATTTACTAGCGCTAATTTTCCGTTGTCTTTGGCCAAAGAAGTTCTCTTAAATATCTTTATGCTTGTCATGCAAGCGGATTGGAGCGTATTTCTTTGTACTTCTTTTACTCAGGGAAAAAACAAGATGGCGACAAGAAAATGGTCAGTTACTTCTATTAGTAACAGACGTTTCTGTCGCTATCTTGAAAAAAATGTATTATTTTTTACGAGAAATTGGACGTCCCATCCTAGTGTACTATCTAATAGCGAGTTCGATTCTAATTGGATACACCATACTTGCAACATTGTGTCACATTCTACCCGTGGTGAAAGTGTTGGATAAATACCTAAGTAGTCCGATGTAGAAACTTATGCTTTACGAGTTCGAACTTGGCCTTCAACCATGGAAGCAACTAAAGATATTTGTTGTGCGAAAGGTGAAGGCACAGTTGGTCGCCGTACAGGAACCAGATGGTTGAATTTTCGCACGGGTTACAAGAATTGGGTTGGATAAATACTTACTTTGGTACGAATGCTCAATAGTGGGCAATAGATAATATCATTAAAATTGAATATTACGTATAAGTAACATTAAAAGTCGGAAACTCCTGAAGGAGTCTAACCCTAACTCTAACCCTAATCCTAGTGTCTTAAAGGTTTCGGGTATTTCCGTGAAATGAAATGAAATGTAATGCTTTTTATATGTAATCTAATGATACTATATCTTGTACACTATTGTTAATTAATACCCTTATTTTTTTCGTGAAATTGGGCGTCCCATCGTGGTGTAAGGGTTAGCAAGGTAGTCAACCTGTTTTGTATTATTTTATGTCTAAAATTTAGGAAATTATGTTCACTGTGCTTTCATATTTAAGAGGGTGAGTCAAAAAGTAATGCTATTTTGTATAGGACAGGTATAATTACCAACACAGGAACATGTATCATATATCAAAATGAAGCTGGTCCTCTGTGGATCACATCTCTACTTCACCACATAGTCATCGTTTCTCTCAATAGCAATGTTCTACCTTCGAATGAGAGCATGTATCCCTGTCCCGTAAAATTCTGCTGGCTGTTCTTTGAGCCACTTCTTCACTACAGATTTCACTTCCTCGTCACTGGAATAATGTTTGTCTCTCAAACCCTCTTTCATGGAGCTAAAGAGAGGCAAACATTATTCCAGTGACGAGGAAAGGAAATCTGTAGTGGCATTACCGGCATCATGCGCCTAGTAAGGGAGTTGGGGGTCTATCCCAGACTATGGAGATTGTGTTTTTGGCTGACGCGGAGAACCACATCTACCTTCAGCGTCTAGATGCTTTATTGTCTAGATCAGATTACTTAAGCCATGCTACTCATGGGCTCAATTGGTGAGGACCGGTATCGAATCCGGAACCCTACGATTCCTAGGCAAATGCTCTACCGACTGAGGTAAACCAGAAGCGGAGAATTTTCACGAGAACAGATACTACCAACTGATCCTAGATAGTGGTGTTGATAAATATTGAAATTACAACGTCATTATATTTTTCGACTTTTTTTGTTTTTTGTTCTTTTTAATTATTTGTTTTGTTTTTTAGATTTAATGCATTACACTTGTGTTCAGGGACAAAATATTCGATGAATTTGTTACCGTAAATAGCTGGGGTTTTAGAATACACCAACTGTACCTCTGTAGATTGGTAAGACACCCCTTCCCTAATGAGGCCACCTGTTTGCCGTGGGTGGCAACCTGTGAGGCTTAAGGACGGAATATAGGTGGGCGAGCAGTCCATGACATGCAACACTCCACCTAGGCCCTTACTTAGGCTAGACGGGCAGTCACAGAGGCCCCCTCCGATCAATCGGTTACTTACTTCAAGCCTTAGCACCTATATGATTGTTCCAACCCTATTGCCCTTATGGCAAGCCCCAATCCGTTTTATTATATATGTGCTAGAAGGCGGTAGCTGAGGATCTTAGAGTCCTGAGAATGACGTGAAACTTTATACGATGGTGAGGCTCCAGTTCCGGACGTCTGTGGAATGTGGAGCACCATTTCATCACCATTGCTGTCTAGTCAACTCTGACCTAGAGTGGTAGTACCTGTTAGGGTCCCATCTATGGGTTAAATAGAAAAATGTGTTCATAGAAAATAATGAGTATCCATTAAGAATGAATTTATTTCAAAACTTTGTCGACATGAAAAGACCCACCGAGGTTGATGTGACGTAAAACAAAAAAAAGAAGCAAATAAACCGTAAACGGGGGTGATTAATTAATCACGTGATGATTTTCAGGAATTTTCTAGTCAGAAATTCCAAGCGTTTTCCATCAGAGACAAATTGATTACTATATAAAAAAATAAAAATAAAAAAAAGCAGAGACAAAAAAAAACAAGTAAAATGAGAATTGAACGGTTAAATCGATATCTTCATCCGCATTGGAACATTTTGGGGTTTTTTTTGCTTTGTTTTTTTTTTGTTGTTTTTTTTTATTGTTTTTCATTTTTGTTAAATAAATTTGTATTAACTAAACAGCGGGAACTTAATTAACTCTTTGAAGTTAGGATATGGGCAAATTGGCTGATAAGAAATATACGAGCAGCAACCAATTGATTGGCCCACCTCCTCCTCCTCCTGCTCCTCCTCCTCCTCCTCCTGCTCCTCCTCCTCTTCTTGCTTCTTCTCCTTCTTTTCATCCTCTTTTATCGGTAGACCTATATTTAGTTTCTCTATTATTAAGCAGAATTATTTTAAATTTTTCGCTGGTAGCGAGCCGAGAAGATCCAGCTGACGGAAGAAAGGCGAATCGATAGAGTTCAACATCTCTTCCAGTAGGGTCGGTGTAACAAGATGTACTTGATCTGAAAAAAACAGAACATATTTTTCCGTTTCATTTTTAAATACAGATTCTGGTTTGTACGAATACCATTTCTAAGCATGGTCAAATAATAAATGTTTTGCACAATTCCCAGTTATTATTATTATTATTATTATTATTATTATTATTATTATTATTATTGATGTTATTGTTGTTGTTGTTGTTGTTGTTGTTGTTCTTCTTCTTCTTCTTCTTCTTCTTCTTCTTCTTCTTCTTCTTCACACATCCCGTTGCTGGCGGTTCACTGGAGGCTGAGGGACAGCACGTCTCCTCAGGTCTCCAAGACTCTTCTATGTATTCTAGCCGATCTTAACAGTGCTGTAGTTTGGATGGTCTCGATTCTTTCTCTGATTTCCAATTCACCCAAATTATTTTCCATACTTTTTGGGACCGTTCCAAGGGCACCAATTACAATTGGTACGACCTTTACCTTCATGTTCCACAGTTTTCTCAGTTCTCTGGCAAGGTCCAAGTATTTGTCTATATTTTTGCTTCCTCTCTTGTTCACTTGGTGGTCGTCCATGACGGCAAAATCCAGGGAATGACAGGTTCTCTTGTTCTTGTAAATCAAAACTAGGTCTGGTTTTCCTGGCCAGGATTAGGGGAACCGTATGTATCTCGAAGTCCCGGGGGATTTCATGCGTCTTTATCTCCATGGCAGATTCAGGCTTGTGGGTATAACCTTTAGTTGTATGGCGAAAATTGCATTTCTTGCACAATTGCCAGTGGATCACCTTTCCCACCGAGTCGTACCTAGTCTTGTACTCTCTTTGTGTTAGTTTGCTGCATTCGCTTATTATATGATTAACTGTTTCGTCTCTGTCACCACACATTCTGCGCTTGCTATTCTGCGGCCTCTTATCTCTTTTTGCCTTTATGAAGTTTGTTCTTATGGCATTGTCTTGTGCTGCGATTGAAAGAGATTCAGTTTCTCTCTTGAGGTTTCCTCGTCTTAGCCATGTCTATGTCTTCTGGTGTGATATCTCTTCAGTTTGTCGCTTGAAGTAACCATATAGTTGTTTTTCTTCCTATTTCTGTTGTTTTTTTTGTGTGTGTGTGTGTGTGTGTGTGTTTCTGCTTGTTAACATGTTGCAATTATTTTTCCTGAATGCTGTAATTAGTTTTATTATTATTATTATTATTCCTTTTGAGTTTTCACATCAGTGTTAGCTGATGGTCTTTCACTGGAGTCTGAGTGACAGCAAGTCTCCTCAGGTCTCCAGGACTCTTCTGAGTATTCTGGCAGATTGCAGCAGTGCAGTGTTCTGAATGGTTTCAATCCTTCCTCTGATATCCAAACTTTCCAAACCTTTTTCTAATCCTTTTCGGACTGTTCCAAGTGCACCAACTACAATTGGTATAACTTTCACTTTCATATTATTATTATTATTATTATTATTATTATTATTATTATTTGCTAGTTTTCAACACCAGCATTAGCTAGTGGGCTTTTACTGGAATCTGAGGCACATCAAGTCGTCTCAGGTCTGCGGAACTTTTCTGAGTATTCTAGCTGATCTTAACAATGCTGTGGACTGGATGGTTTCGTTTCTTCCAGTGGTTTCCAATTCCTCTACTCTTTTTTTCAAACCTTTGGAAACCGTCCCAAGGACACAATCTACAATTGCTTTCACCATCATCCTTTGTCCTTCTTTCTTTCTTTTTTTTATGGTTTCTTATAGTTCTCTAGGAAGTTGTAAATATTTTTCTATTTTTTTTCTTTTTATTTTCATTATACGGTCCTTAGAAACGGTAAATTCCACAAGATGACAAGTTCTTTTTTTTTTCTTGTTGATTAACACTACACGTTGTCTTCTAGCCGGGATTAGTTTGTCTGTTTGCACCTCAAAATCCAAGAGTATTTCATGCGTTTCATTCTTTAGGACCGATTCTGATTTGTGTATATAACATATGGTAATATAGTCAAAATGTAATCTCTTATCCAATTACCAGTGTATCCCCTTTCCCATCCATTCATGCTTAATCTTGTAGTCCTTTTGTGTTAGTTTGCTGCATTTACTTATTATGTAATTAACTGTTTTGTCTCTGTGTCCACACATCCTACACTTGCTATTCTTTTGTGCCTTATCTATTTTCGCTTTGAAAGAATTGGTGTTCAGATCTTCTCGTGTGCAATCTCTCCGGTGTATCAATTAAAGTATCTATTAATACTGGAGATTGGATGTATTTCTGTCTGTAACAAAAACTACGTCACAGCTTACGTCATAATACTCTCTATTCATAATAGTCTATTAATGAGTATTTAATTTATAGTCAAAATCATTGATGCATAGAATAAAAACATGTCTATGTTATATACACTCAAAATTAGAGTAAGCAATTTTAAAGATTATTTTTTACTCTCCCCGTTTTTTTTTCGTTTTTTTTTTTTTTAGTAACAAGAATTTTACTAAAAAGTTTACAAATTAATAAATACCATCTATTTTGTTTAAAATTGTGCAAAATATTCAAAATAATTATTTAATTAATAATTAATACATGCACGCAACATTTTATTTGATAGGGACAAAACTAAGTTTCTATTTCAAATTGTTTTTTTATGCCTTTAATGAATTTGATGATTTTACTTACTTATGATAAAACCTCTCTGACATTGAATTTTTATCCACCCTCCCTTCAGGTGATTTCTTCAAAAATTATTTTTACACCGCCCATAGAGCGTTTTATTGTTACTAGTTCATATTTTTCTTCCCATTTCTTGTTTTCTAGTTTTTGTTGTTTTCTTCTGTTTGTCCACTAAGTAAGGAAAAGTGGACGGAGTGACCTATCGTTGGTATCAGCCAGAGAGAGAGAGAGAGGGGGAGGGAGTCTTTCTCCTTTTTACAAGCGCTGGACCAGGGAGATTGTTTTTGTATCTGAGGTGCAGTGACTAACCTACCATCAGCTTCCTACTTTACCAAACAAATCCAACCCGTGGTATTCATGCATTGAGTTGGCTAAGAGCAACTATCGAAGCCGGAACCTTGGAGTTAAAAATGCGGATGCTCTACCGACTGTGCTAAACCAAAGAGGCGTTGATTTTCATTTGCAGCTCAGTGATGATTACGTAAGACCCGTCTTTGCACTGAGAATCGTGTTTCAATCATTTGACTACTCGATGAATATAATCATAAAATGCTAATTAGGAATCCTCGACAATATTATCACGTGTAACGCAGTAACTGGTTAAGAGTGGGAAAAACAATTAGATAAGTTAAATGAGAACAAATTGATATATATAATTTGCAGGGAGGTTTATATTTCATTCAAAGAAATGTTTTTGTAAATGTCATGCGGTGTATACTGTATTTCCTGTGTTAATGACTCCAACTAAAAGCCTGATGATGATAAGAGTCACGTACGATCCCAAGGTAATTCCAAGCTAATTAGCCATTCCACATTATTAGGCGCATCGTGCCCCTCACTGGGTGTCATCTATTATATATATATATATATATATATATATATATATATATATATATATATACATTAATAATGATAAATAGATATATATTATTTTTTGTATATATTTAATTGTATGGAAACTAATCTGTTTGTTTATATACATACAAAAATATGTATTTATTTATTGTCAATATTGATCTATTACATAATAATACTGTATATATTGGATTACTACTGTCTCATCAAGTAAGATAGTGTTTACCTTACACTGAGGTTATATATATATGTAAATATATATATATTGAGACGACACACATACACACACATACACCCCCCCCATATATATATATATATATATATATATATATATATATATATATATATATATATATACTAGCAAATATATAAGTATTTAAATATATAAGTATTTAAGTTTTAATATAATAAAATATCATATTAAATTAGAAAGGCTAATGAAACTGAATAAGAATGTAGATAACAAGATTTGGAACAGAGGGGGTATGATTGAAAAATAGAACAACTTTGAAACTAACTCTTCCATCATGTTCCGTTACTCCCGTCTTTCATTGGTAAATTTTCCTAATTTAACTGTTTAATTAAAATAGGAAGTAAAGAATAATATTACAGTTATTTCTTCTTGTTAAAGGATTTCTTTTAAGATTTATTGACGAGATTTTTGCTCATATTCATTAAGATGAAAGCAAATAATTACAATCAATAATACTAAGCATATATTTATTAAAATCAATTTTTTAAGATCAATATGCAAATTAGCCTTCCCATTCATACTGTAAATCGCTATTTTGTTGTATATATAAATACAATTGCATGTTATTAGTATGTAGATATTGTCAACAGCATAAGTAATGTAAAACAGTTTTATTAATAATTGAGGTTTAGATAAAAATAAAATCATGGTAAATATAATGTAAATAACAAAGGAAATTGTGACTTGTATAGTAATATAGTTTCGGTTACAGACAGACAAACCCACAATTTCCATTATAATAAGATATATAAGTATAGATAAAAGGATATGAAAACACACAATGCTGTTAAAATGAGAATATTTTATATCATATACATAGCTAATATTGAACAATATTTCGATTTATAAAAATCATCTTCATAGCTTGTTTTTGCTCCGCACTCATCGAGCGAGGAGTTGAAAGATGAGTCCGGATTAAAAACAAGCTCTGAAGATGATTTTTATAAATCGAAATATTGTTCAATACTAGCTATGAATATGATATAAAATATTTTCATTTTAACAGAATTGTGTGTTTTCATATCCTTTTATCTATAGTTATATTGTCAGATTCATTTCCTTTCTCTTAACACACATAAAACACACACACACACCCATATATATATATATATATATATATATATATGTGTGTGTGTGTGTGTGTGTGTGTGTGTGTGTGTGTGTGTGTATATATAAACTAGTACATGTGTAAGAGAGAAATATTGGAAGTTGGTGAGAAAAAGGAAGAGAAATAAAGAAATAGAAAGAGTAGGAGATTCAAACTCAATTTTTAATACTCATTTTTTATTTATTCAACCCATAGATGGGAGCCAAAAAGGTACAACTACCCCGGGTCACAGTGGACCTGGGAGTAATGGCGATAAACATGTGCTCCACATTCTCCAAAGTTCTAAAATTGGAACTTCAACACTAGATGCAGTTTAACTGCTCAGCAACCATGATTCCGTCCTTAAGCATCACAAGACGCACTCACGGCCAACAGGTCACCCCGTTGGGAAGATTTACCTATCTGCAGAGGCGCAGTCGGTGTATTCTACAGCCTCAGCCGACACGGCGGATTACTTTGGTAAAATAAAGTTTGATAGTGAAATAATAGTGAACATATTTTTTGAGATATTTTATGAGATTAAACTTACACTGCCTACAGATAGGAAGAGCTGATAATTTGATGATATTTTCAGTTCTTTTTGGCTATATTTTTTCTAATTCAATATAAGCCTTTCATCTTCTATATTTGCGGCTTTTATATCGGCATCATTAAGATAGTTAGCCAATAATTTGGACGTAAACGTTTTCCACCCCACCCACCCCTCCGCCCTCGAAAGACAAGGCAAACAGTTCACCACCAAAATCTTGTTGTACAACCGCAAGAAAATAAACAGATCTGAAAATTAAAAATACAAAACGATAATAAACAAAAGGAAATGTCTCGGGTTAAAACTTAATTTAGAGAGTTAATAACGGAGATAAATAAGCGTAAAAATGAGAGGATAAATAGCAGCAAATAATATATATATATATATATATATATATATATATATATATATACTAGACAAAACGTGACCCATTGGGTCACCCATTCAGCTCTGGGTAGATAATTGAGATTAGGGAAACCATTAACAAGACTGTTTATCATTTGTCTAAACTAATGTTTTGTTTTTGTCGCTAACGTGATGCTAAATAACTCTGGCGGTTTATCTTTAAATATATTTAAATTGCTCAGCAAAACGTGATTCAGAATTTAAAAAATGTTCTATCTATTTAAAGCATTTTAGAATATTGTCGCCGGTTTAATAATTCATTCTTTTTCTAAAGGGTTGTCTAAATTTTATGTATAAAGTTTCAAGGATTTTTTCAATTTTTTAATATTGTCAGCATGAAGTATTTTGTATCATTAACTAAAATTTATAATTAAGATGTTTATTAAATGGAAATATACATGGCCAGAATGAATAGCCACGATATGGAAATAAAACATTAGATTTTGTACATATGTTTATTTTATCTTCATCTTTTAATTAGACAAAATAAAGATTGGATAATTATACAAAAAGGTCGTGAGTATTGGAAGATGGAAAATTAGAGGTGTACTAATGGTGTACTAATCAAAAGATTCCACTCTGATACTAAGAAATTTGACCTAAAACTTGAATAGACCGAAATGAAACTCGTTTAATAGCGTATATATATATATATATATATATATATATATATATACTTATACTATATTATACTAATCCTATTAGTAAACACTTGTGGTAAGGAAAAACACAGGTAATAATTTGCAAGTAAAAATAACCTACAAATAACGGCCTGGGACAATTTTTAAAAGAAAAGACCAAGAGAGTCGCACTAACTGAAAAAAATCGATTAACATATCACTTGGCCAAAACAAATATATATATATATATATATATTATATATTATATATATATATATATATATATATATATATATATATATATATACCGCTAGGTCTGTCTAAGCTATAATGTAAAGAGTGATCGATACTAAAGCAGAGCGAAATAGTAATACTAATCCTAATGAGTCAGCTGCTGCAAACTAACATTTTCGCTTATTAGCTCATCAGGGCAAGAATACGACTGAAAATATTTGCAGCGACAGTACTTTTAACACTAAAACCAGCCCCACCGTAGCACAACAAAAAGAAAGAAAAAGAAAACTAAATCATAAAATCATATACAAATAAACTATATATATATATATATATAATATATATATATATTAAGAGAGAGTTTTATAATTTGCTTGAAGCATTGTGTATATATTGGTTTGGAGGTTGATTTTGAAGGCTATCACAATGCAGGTGTAAAGAATAAAGTAACAAAGGTGTTGTGTGTTAACCTGTATTTTATTCTTGAATTTTCGAGATAAATCTCTTTTTCAGAAGATCACTGGAACTGAAGTCGTCTTGTTATGGCATTTCTAGTTAAATGAAAAAAAAATTAATTTAACTAGAAATGCCATAACAAGACGACTTCAGTTCCAGTGATCTTCTGAAAAAGAGATTTTATCTCGAAAATTCAAGAATAAAATACAGGTTAACACACAACACCATAGTTACCTTATTCTTTACACCTGCATTGTGATAGACTTCAAAATCAACCTCCAAACCAATATATATATATATATATATATATATATATATATATGTGTGTGTGTGTGTGTGTGTGTGTGTGTGTGTGTGTGTGTATGACATTAAACAAGCTACAAGGGTTGAAATGCTAAACACCAGCATTAACAACATTATTTAACAAACCAACGAACTTATTCTTCTAACCATCGCTGACAAGAAAGTATATAAAATACATTTGAACAAAGGTCCTAAAACGAACATCAAAATAAATCATTCTGATAATGCCTAATTTTACCAACTTATTTAACTGCAAATGTTATTGTTTTGTCTTCTTTTTAAATTAAGTATTCGTGACGTCACAAGCATATCCAAAACAATTAGGAATATAATTGATAAACCAGACAACAAAATTACATCAGAGGTATTTATATTATTTTCTGTAAGATTTGTAAAAAAATATTTACATCGGCGAAACTTCTCGATCTCTTAATCATGCTAGGGTTTTCCAAACTTTTTACTTGATGTATCACTTGTAACCAAATTTAATCTTCATTCACCCCAAATGAATTATTTAAATATCAAATTAGTTTTTTTTTTAATAGCATGTCAATCTTCGTGGGTTATTTAATGCCAAAACATTCTTGTAAAACAGGGGTCACCAAACTACAGCCCGCAGGCCGGATCCGGCCCGCGAAGGCATTTTATCAAGCCCACCTATGGTACTTGAATTTGTTTGTTAAAACGTACGGAACGTGAAACGTTTTAATACTATTTAAATTTAAATATCATGTTAAACTTACTAAACATTTGAAAGGAATTCTTTTGATTGGATGTAACAATTCCAAACCAAACATTGACGATATCTTGAAAGGCAAACTTCAGTTTCACAAATCTCACTAAACCTTTCTGCTAATGTTGCGTTCTTTGATAATGTTTTGAAAATAAATATGTTGGTTAAATTTGTTTTTGTGCATCTTATGCCACTAATCCATGAATATATAACATGGAAAGATAAATTTTGTTTTATATCTTTTTCTCAGAGTTATTTATCTAATATATATATATATACAAATTTTCGTCATACAACGTGTGATAGCACGTGCGATACCCTGTCCTCGTCAGCTGTCGACTAGGAGTGATAACACAGTTTCGGTAGCTACGACAGGACTGCCACTTCCTAGCGCTACAAGCAGCTTTCGCCACCGGACAGGGTATTAAAAAAAAAAAAAAAAAAAAAAAAAATATATATGTATTAAACAGAGAATAGATTATATCATCCGTTCATTGGAGATGTTTCTTTATCAGTGCAGTTTGTTATTTGAAAACGCGTTTGTTTTTGGCCGTTGAGTTGATTACGCGATTGCAGATGTTACGTAGCAAACACGGGAATGATGATTCCGCGCGCGTATCATTCGTGCTGTAAACTTCTAAATCTAGACCAGATCCAACTAGATGCATTTTGCACCGTAGATTGAAGACGATGTGAGGCGATTTTCAGACAGCGGCCAGTGATTCCTATTTTTGATAGAAACGAAATGACTGAGTGTCCTAGAAATCCACGACACCCAATCTCAATAGGAATAACATGGCATGTCCAACCCTTTTCCACGCAGTCGGCACGCAGTGATTCGTATCGGTTCTTTTTCCGCTCGTGTGCTTCCTCCTGGTTTTCCTCCACGGTACGGTCAATTCGATGAGGAGGACACTCTTTTTTGTGTCAGACCACGCTACAATGTCTGGGCGCTTATTTGTTTGAAGAATGTGAACTGGGAATTTTAGGGATGTCTTGAGATCCACCGAACCTTCCAGTCACCAGCTCCCATTCAGCAGTTTCATATTTGGAGTTTTTTGTTTCTTCACGGGGCATTCACCTTCCTTGTGAAACTGAATGTTGGATTTCCCGAGCTCTGACAGGCTGTTGGTTTGCTGTCTCACATTGTTTTTTTATCATCTCTGTGATCACCTCCAATACCTTGTTGTGTCGCCACGTGTACATCTGGAGCGATTGTGGACATGCGGATAGCACATGACGCAAGGTACCTCGATCCCGTTTGCACGAAAAGCACAGGTCCGACACGGTATATCCCATAATTTTCAAGTTGGTCGCATTTGGTAGGAGATCATATGTGGATCGAAGGAGGAATGATATCGCCAGTGGCTCCATCGAAATTAGAGTTTTCCACGATAACTTGATTGGTTCGATATCATTCCACTTTGTCCTCGCGCATTGTTTGGGCTGAGCAACAGCAGTGGCTATTCTTTGCTCCTCCTCAAACATTCTGACTTCTTCGATCACCATGTCTCTTTTTCCTTTTGGCCTTCCTTGGAAAATATTTTGATATCCGAACTGCCCAGCCCAGCTCGATTGGTTTGCGTGACGCCTATGATATCTTTGATTCGTAGGCTACATTCTGCCTCCTGGGCGGTTTAACAGCTGACCACTTCGTACCTGACTTTATTTCTGGATGAGCCTTCCGAATAACTTCGTCGGCTGAGTCTTTCATCATCATATGAAGGCGCACTTTACCAACCTTGAATTCTTCTACCAATGAAGATATTGGGAGTTGTAGGTTCCAGTGTTGGTATATAACCCTACTTTCGAAAAACAAGGTGGGACTCCGAGCCACTTACGCAGGTATGTGTTGCTATATTGTTGGATTCGCTCAATGCGAGATAGCGCAATCTCATACATTTGTAAGGGCCATAAAAGACGGGGTAATAGACCATATTGGTAACACCACGCCTTCATAAATATATATATGTGTGTGTGTGTGTGTGTGTGTATACCCCTCCGAACGAGCAGGATGCGATACGAGGTCAATTTCTTTAGCGGAGTTTAACATGTTTAAATTCAGAGATTTCCTTAGACTGGTTACCTAGCCATTGTTAAAGAGCCCAGTCTGCCCTGCTATTAATCCATAGCTGGAGGGAGAATTGGATTCATATCTTTACCAAGGGATTAGAGCCATGTGAAATGCAAACAGCTTCGTCCAAGAATTGAACTCGGGTCGACGAGTCCATTTCCCACGACTCTAACCATTAGACCACGCGCCTCATTATCTAATATATATACAGGTTGGGGCAAAATGATCTTTGTTGTACTAACTGCCCGTCCAGGAGGAGGGTTAGGTAGTAGTGGAACCATTTAACCTATAGTTGGGGGGGGGGATAAAGCCGTTCATAACTTTCCCAAGGGTATTAGTACGGGAGTGAACGTAATAGCGAGACTGGAGTTCGAACACAATGCTTTAAGCGAATTACAAAAAGATCTCTTATGAATATAAAACAATTATAATTTTAATTGAAGAAAATTTTCTTTTCATCAAAGAACCTAATACGAGCATTTATAACTGCAGAGACCACTCTTGGGATCCTTTCTAGTAACCTGTAAAATTATGTTGTTTTTTTTAAGTGATTACCAATACGTTTTACATATTGAACTATTTGCAACAGCCATTAAGTAAACGTATCAAACGTTGTAATAATTAAATTAACATACTGTGGTATATCCAAAAATCCACAAATAGGTTTTTTTATAATTATTTTACTACTTGTGAGTCTTTTAAACCAGCCTAAGCTGATGGTCTTTCACTGGAGTCTGAGTGACAACAAGTCTATTATTATTATTATTATTATTATTATTATTATTATTATTATTATGAGGTTTTCACACCTGTCGTAGCCGGGGATTCACTGGAGGCTGAGTGACAGCATGTTTTCAACTGTAAATGTAGATCATTTTGCACCCTTCCCCTTTTTATGTTCATAAACACATTTGTATGCGGGCGTGAAAGAAGATGACAACTTTCTAAATGATGTTTTGTTTTGCTTTGTTTTTGTTTTTGTTTTTTGTTTGTTTGTTTGTTTTTTAGTGTATCTGTTTATTCTGCATTGTGAATACGAATTGACCGAAGCTGGACAAAGCTGTTTGCATATCACATATAATACCATTGGGAAAGGTATACATCCAACTATTCTCCCTCTAACTATGGTAAATAATAGGGCAGATAGTGCTTTTTACCCATGGTTAGGTAACCAGTTTAGGAAAAGGAAAACTCTGACTTCAAATCTGTTAAACTCTGCTCAAGAAATTGACCTTCTGTCCAATCCTGCTCGTGTGGAGGGTTTGGTAAATATATGCATACGAATTGAACGAATTGAACGTAATAGTGAGACTGGAGTTCGAACTCACTCACGACGATATCACAGCCCTGAACGTTACCCACAACAAATTTATCTGATCCTTTTGCCTACCTTGTAAATTCATAAACATATTTATATGCGACCGGGAAAGGAGAACATAAATATTCCTAACGATG
Organism: Doryteuthis pealeii; assembly: GCA_023376005.1. Taxonomy (NCBI): domain Eukaryota; kingdom Metazoa; phylum Mollusca; class Cephalopoda; order Myopsida; family Loliginidae; genus Doryteuthis; species Doryteuthis pealeii. The sequence goes on along the minus strand of CM042141.1, from coordinate 102,535,750 downwards.
AGTTTTGTGTATATGAAATGAACGAAGTGAACTTAAAAGCGAGACTGGAGTTCAAACTCAATTACGACGATGTTACAGCCCAGCACATTACCCACTACAAATGTATCAGATCATTTTCCCCACCCTGCATATTCATAAACACTTTTTTATATCGCATAGAGCTAATATCCTCGGGAAAGGTATGAATGTAACTATTCTTCCTCCAATTTTGAGTAGAATAGTAGGATAGATTGTGATATTTAATCATAGTAAGGTAACAAGTCTAGGAAAAGGACATTTTTTAAAATTCAAACCAGTTAAACTCCGCTTCAGAAATTGACCTTGTGTCCAACCCTGCTCGTGCGGTTGTGTTGGTAAATATTTACATACGAATTAAACGAAATGAACTTAAAAGCGAAAGTGGAGTTCGAACTCACTTACGACGTTACCCACTATAAATTTATCAGATCATTTTCCCCAGCCTGTATATTCATAAACACATTTGTATGTGAGCGAGAAAGAAGACAAATATTCCGAGCGATAATTTCTTGGGGAGAGAGAAAAGCTTTGTATACTCTGTCTTGTGTATACGAATTAAATTAAGATTCTTTTTTTCTATCCAGTAATCTGACCAACACTGAGAAATTTCTTTTTTCTCAGTGGGTATGTGTTTGGCGATTCGGTTGTCGTAAATGGGACTGAGAAAAACAGTCAGTAAGATTTTGCAATTTAGATTTCCGTGAATCTGGGAATTAGGAACAAGACAGAATAAAAAGGAAACATTGTTTTTTAACCAAGAAATTGTTTACGGCGACAAAACAAACAGTTTTATCTAAGATAAAACTGTTTGTTTTGTACATTACATCCCCAAAATTCTTGGAAAAACAATACGTTTCAAAATAATTTATTTTTTGCAAATACGCATTAGGTTTGATTTGGTTTGGTTTGGTTTGTTTTAACGGTATATCAACTATGTGGTTTATTTAATACCAAATATTTTGCCTAAAAAAACACCTTCGTAGTGTAAAGGCTAATATGCTAGACTGCGACATCGTACTATGCGAGTTCGAACTGCAGTCACGCTAATAGATTCATTTTCAGCCTTAGGAAATATACTAATCCTATCATCCCCCGAGCTAAGGGTTACATAGTAGTATTTTCCAGACCTCCCACCAGACTGGACTACTGTAAGGTCTTTTAAACTGAAGCTCATGCGGTAAACCGTGCTTTCGTTTGCATTCCTACTTTGTGGTGCCTCAGGAACCGGAACATAATCCTGTCCCTTCGCCTTTTAAGTAAATGGACAGGTGCTGTCTGGGAGCAGCTCCCTAGGACCACGTGATTTATTATACCACACCCACCCGTTCAGAAGTTGAAGCCCTTAATTGCAAAATAATTATTAGTTAAAAAGTATCACTACTATTTTTGTTTTTTGTTTTTTTTAGTTTTTGTTTTTTGTCATTCAATAACAATGCCATTAAACAAAGAAATCAAACTAAACCTACAAAACACAGCTGAATAGATGCGAGTATTTAGTTTTTATTGATTGTTTTAACAGCATATCAACCTATCCATGACTATTTTATGCCGAGATGTTTGGTTTGATTTCTTTGTTTAATCATATATCAACATTTGCGGGTTATCTAATGCTAAAGTTTTAGTCTGATAATGAACTTAATAACGCGACCGGAGTTCACATTCATTTACTTAGATTTTTCACTCAATGTGGAACGTGTAAAATATAGTTGCTACAATTCAACATTTACAAATGAATCAAATACTCCATAAGGAGTTGATATGCCGTTGAATAAATAAACCAAACCAAACTATTCTCTCGTTTCATGGGCTCTCATTTCTTCACGTTATATTTGCTTCTTACATTTTTTCTTTTGGAGACGACCGTCATGTAATGGTTATCGTCATAGGAAATGGACTGGGTGACATAAATTCCAATTCTGAATAAGGCTGTTTGCATTTCATGTAGCGCTAATGCACTTGGCAAAGATATATATCCAACTATTCTTCCTTCTGCTAATAGCCGTAGGAAAGATATGAACCCAACTATACTCCCTCAAGTTATGGGTAAAATAGTAGGGCAGACTGGGTCCTCTTACCGTGATGTGGCAACCGGTCAGGGAAAAGGAAAACTCTGAATTCAAACCTCTTAAATTCTGTTTAAAAATTGACCTTGTGTCATATCCTACTCGGGGTAGAGTCCCTGTGATGTAGTTGCTAAATGCTCTGGGCTACGATGTCGTTATAAGCGAATTCGAATTCTAGTCGCGTTAATTACATTCACTTTGGGACTAAAACCATTGGGAATGATATGACCCCCCACACACACACCCCAGTTTGTATTACGCAGCTCTTCTAAGGGATACATTGACATTAATAACCAACGAAAACCATATGCCATTAAAAAAAATCCGACACATGCGGAGAGGTTGGGTAATTATATTCTTACTTATTCTCTCTGCTCTTTTTTTCTTTTTATTTATTTATTTGTTTTTAGCGATTTGAAATAATTTTCGCTTAGTCAACAGATGTCTCTCTCTTCTTTACTTGCCAATATTTTGTTGTGGCCCTCGGGTAAGCTACCGTCTATCCTCAAAAATCTGTGAATAGAACACACATGAAACAAATGCTCTTTTTTACGACCCAATTTTATGTTCAGTTCCATGTCGCCATTTACAGTAAACAACTCGCCAGTTTCGTTACTAAGTGTATTATTAAAGATATTTTCTTATCTTTATTGTCCCGATTCTTGAAAGGTTCACGCTATAAACATCGAGGCATTAGTTTTCTTTTCATTGCTTTTTGACTATTCTGACACGACGATCTTGCTGTCATTCAATTTCTGCTGGGTTGGTTTTTTCTTGTTTTATTTTTTGTTTTATTTTTTGTTGTTTTTTTGTTGTTGTTTTGTATTTTTTATTATTTTCTGTTTTTTGTTTCAGCCGTCATACTTCTTTCTAGTTTTATACGCTTATCTTTTCTTTATTTTCATGTGTATTTTCTTTGAGGGTAATTTTGTTTTATTGCGGGAGGATTTCAGGCATTTGACTTTTTATGGATTGTCATTTCCATTCTATTCTTTTTTTTTTTTCTAGTTTCGTTTTGATTTTGTTGGAACAGACGTTTTGCCTTATTTGGTGTTGGGGGGGCGCTCCTAAAAAAGGTTTATCATCGTAGACCCGAGTTCAAATCCAGGAGGAGAATGTTTGTTGGTTGTTTTGTTTACGGCATATCAAATCTTTTGGTCATTTAACGCCGAATCAATAAACAAAGGAATCAGGTTGCTTGCACAATCTGCTGTTGCTTAAGTGTTATTGAACAGGCCCATCGCTGCTTAACTTCGGTGATCAACTATTCTCCCTCCAACAATAGGAAGGCATACTCTGGCCTTGGTATGGCAAGGTAAACTCTGAAATCAACCCTGAGGGAAGGGAACCGCTAGGATATTCCTTGTCCACCACTACATAAGCAGTGCCTTCACGATGTTACATAATCTATGCGGTAGTATAAAATTATTGTCAATCCTCTGTATTTCTGAAGGGATGGCCCCTTTTCATATCACGGGTGGGACGTTCCATGGAATATTACAGAAAGTCCGCGAAATACGTAAAGTCACGTGGGACCTGGCTGGCTCTCAGTTTCAGCTTGGACATCAGGCAGAGAAGATATAACTGCCCTAGCTGGAACTCACCTTCACACGCGCGTTGTGTTAGTTAGAGAAATATGTTTAGTTAAGTAAATAAAGGTTTAAATAAATAATATGGTTTTGTGGTTGATCAATGTCTTGGCAACAAGACTGACCTAGAAGAAGAAATGAATCAGGGACGACCAACCAGCAAGACCAGCCAAGACGAAGTCCCCAAGACTAGGTCCAGACGCTGGAAGAAGAACGTAAGATACCAAAGATGAGCAGAAGAATAATAGAAGTAAAGTAAGGGTATACAACAACGACAAAACCAGGTAACGGGATAGGTATCTTTCTTTCTCTTTTTTCTTTTTGTTTTAGTAGTTTTTCTTTTGTTTTTGTTTTGTTTTTATTTCCTTATCTAATCTTGTTATTGTTTTTCTTTTCAGCCATATTACATTTTAATGCACATTATTCACTTTCCTTTTTATTGGTTGGTTGGATTTTACGGCATGTCAACCCTTGGTGGGTTATTTTATGCCGAAGATCTTGTTTTATTCATCGTTGTTCGATATTCAATTTTTTAAACACATTTTCAATACCCATTTTTATCTATTCAACTCTACTACTTCAGGTTTGGGTCTACGTCCTTAAGTATCACGGGTCGCCATCCACGGACCAACTGGTATTACCCCTCCGCATTGGTGCAGTCGGCGTATTTCACAGCCCCAGCAGATAGGGCGTTAAATATTTTGAAGACCTTACCTTTGGGATTAGCCTCATAGAAGTGAACGACTGCCCTCAACAAACAAAAAGCTTGTGTTAGCCTTATCTTTAAGAACAGCGGAAGATAAAAACAATAAAATAAGTATTATACATAAAACAAAAATTCTTGTCATTAAATGAAAACAATAACATTGCTTTCTTCTTTTCTTTTTCGTTTTCTTTTTTTCGCCCTGGCGAGAAACATCCGGATATTGAACATGGCCGCCATAAATTATGTGGAATTGGTTTGCTGTCTGTTCAAACAAAAACAGGAAGTCCCAGGATGATATTCCACTGTCAGAATCATTCGGTATTTTACGTTGCGTGGGACCTGGGAAAAATAGTAGGTCACGTGGTCTTGATAACAGGACGCATCACTAGTTGAACATAAAAAAGCCGTTTGTTCAGTTGTTGATAGCATCTCATAAAGTTGCCGCGTATGCTGAGGATTTTATGTCAAAGCAGATTGCATCGGCAAGAATATACATCTGATTCTTGTACATCAATCCCCCCCCTCTCTCTCTCTCTCTCTCTCTCTCTCTCTCTCTCTCTCTCTCTCTCTCTCTCTCTCATATACACACACACACTCTTAAACAGGAGAATACACACATATACATATATACTCCTTCACTGGAGTATCTTGGTGTAATGAACACGGTGAGACGAGGTCTGATCCTGGACGAAGCTGTTTGCATTTCACATAGCGCTTTAGAAAGCTGTGAATCAAACAATTTTCAATCCAGCTATGGGTAAACAGTAGAGCATAATAGGCTCTTTAATTTTTAATATAGCAACTGTTTTAGGGAAAGGAATACTCTGAATTCAAACCTGTTAAACTCTGCTTAAAAATTGACCTTATATCACATTCTACTTGTGCAGTGGTGTTAGTAAATACATATATATATACTCTTTCTCACTCATTTAGTCCACCCGTTGAGAAATATGCATGGTGTAACGGTTATCGTAGTAGAAAATGGACTTTGCTGTGATCCGTAGATTTTATTCTGTGTCTAGAGTTGTTTAATCTATAATAAAATGTTTAGGTTGGTTAGGTTGTTGTTTTTAAAAAATGTAAACTCAATTTTTAAACACAATTTTTAAACCGATTTTTTTTTATTCAAGCCTAAGATGGGACCTTAATAGGTACTACCGGATCAGTATGGAGGTGGGAGTAATAACTGCAACACCTGACTCGACAGATTTTCCTCACAGTATACTTCTTTAATTTATGAATAAACTATACAGTAGTACTGTTACGGCAACAGTCTAATTCTTCCAAGTAGTAGTAGAGTTCAAAAAGTTAAATAATTTTAGGATATTAAATAAGAATTACTTCGTAACATATGTTATCGAAGTTGATTGGCGCTATAAAATTCTATATGTAATTACCAATGTATTTTTGAGGCGCGTGATCTAATGGTTAGAGTCATGGGAAATGGACTCGTCGACCCGAGTTCAATTCCTGGACGAAGCTGTTTGCATTTCACATACCCTTGGGAAAGGTATGAATCCAATTCTCCCTCCAGCTATGAGTAAATAGCAGTGTAGACTGGGCTCTTTAATCATGGCTAGGTAACCAGTCTAGGAGAAGGAAAACTCTGAATAAACTCTGTTAAACTCTGCTTAAGAAATTGACAATGTGTTGCATCCTGCTCGTGCGGAGGGGTTCGTAAATATTTTATATGTATTTACCAACCCCTCCAAAAGAGCAGTATCTGACGCAAGGTCTATTTTAAGCAGTTTTCCTTCTCGTCGACTGGTTGCCATACCAAAGTTAAAGAGCTCAGTTTGCTCTACTATTTACCCATAGCTGGAGGGAGAATCGTTGGATGCTTACATTTCCAAGGGGTATTAGCGCTATTTGAAATGCTAACAGTCTCGTTCAGGATTTGAACTCATGACACACTGTTAATTTCTTACGATGATAACAATTACACACTCAGTGCCTCCAAAAATACATATTAATACGCTAGTACCTACCTACCTACCAACATGTGTCACCATTTAACACCCGGATCCGGAGAAGCTTTGTCGTTGGGAAGTTGGTAGAGGGAAGGTTTTGGATAGGAGATAGGTGGTACAGTGGTGGCGAGGTGGCGATCTGAGGAAGCTCAAATGGAACAATTCGAAGAGGGAATAGAAAGAGGGACAGTGAGGGGGTGAGCGGAAGTGATAACGCTAGTGTTAAATGGATTAGAATGGAGAGAAAGAGGAGAGAGGGAGAGATCCAAATTAGAAGAGTAAAAGGAAGAGAACAGTAGAAATAAGGAAAGGAAAGGAAGGGGTTAAAGAAAGGGAAAATGTAAAAAAAAAAGAGAAGAGAAAGTGAAAGACAGAAACCAAGTAACATTACGAGAAAGTCAACTACGTCACAAACATTTATGCGAAGAGAGTCGGAAATTATTAAATACAAATAGAGATCTACAATAATGTATCTCAAATGTTATTTCAGTGAACTAAATGAATGAGTAGACTCTGACAAAGATAGAAGGAAAAGCAGAGGCATAAGATGAGGGATAATTTTTATTATCAACTACCAAGGAATTTCCATGTCCAGCTAGTTCTATATGAACATGACACCTGACTCGACAGATTTTACTCACAGTAAACTTATAAAGTAATAAACGGACTATACAGTAGTACTGTCACGGCAACAGCTTAATGTTGACTTTTTTGTCTTATAAGGTGTGTGCCTGATGCCCACTCATATATATAGACTCGCCGAGAACTATGGGATCAACCTCTTGGCCGATCACTGGCAGTACTCTGCTGCTGAAATAATACTTAAACTGGGCATACTGAGCATACTGGCCATACTTGCTTTAAACCTTCGTGGACGACGGACATAGGATTATATCACTTGACCTTTACCAATACGTTGGATAGGACATTCGCAGGATAGGACTTATATACTTACCAAAGGATTCCATAACTCAGAACTTACTCACTTAAGCCCTTTTCAACTGGCCAAGAATGGCATTTAAAAACTTACTCACTTAATTCTTCCAATTATTAGTAGTATTGTAAAAAGTTAAATGACTTAGGATATTTAATAAGAATAATCTGTTATCGAAGTTGATAGACGCTATAAAATTCTACATGTATTTACCTACCCCTCCAAAAGAGCAGGATGGGACACAATGTTTATTTCCCAGTGGATTTTCCATTCTCCTAGACAGGTTGATATGAAAATTTAAAGAGCCCAGGAATGATAATTGTTGAATTCACACCTTTCCCAAGAGTATTTGCGCTATGAGTAATGCTAACAGTCTCGTCCAGGAATTGAACTCTTATAGCCCTGACCATTCCCTAGGATATTAAACTCCGGCACCTCTTATACTAATAGCATTAGCGCTATGTGAAATGCTAAGTCTCGTCTAGGATTTGAACTCATGTCGAAATGTTTACTTCTTAAGACGATTGATACGTTACGCTCTCCTTTCGGAATGGAGAGATGACGTGTCAACGTGTGTTACGTTATGACACTCATATCTGAATGGAGTTATGGCGTGTTTATTGTAGAAAAATGTGTATACTTATCTCTGGACCAGTACTACATCGGAGAGGCTCGATTCATCGTTGCTGAATCGATGCTGGAGTTGGCTGACAATTCCTGGATGTTTGGAGTCTGGAAACCGACTTTGGGCTCTGGGGAACATCTTGCCTTGTGCCATTTAGAGTTCTTAGTAATAACACAAGGCCAATTCTTTTTTCTCATGAGATTTTTATTTTCCCCAAGCCAGAAATGCCGAGAGCAAAAGCTCCATGTCTCACTCTCGACGCTCAAAACTCAGTTCACACTCTGACCTCTCACTCCTCCCTCCCACTTTACTTCGTCTCACGGATCGTACAATAGAAACAAAGCAATGTGGCAATGATGATTCACCCTTAAACTTTTCCATTCTCTTTTAACATACATTTTTTCTAAAAAATCTTCCGTGCTAATTTACATATCAGGTTACACCCATGGCACTACCCCACCCGCATTATGTTACATAATAACCATTACACATGGGCGCCTCATAAAATATATCTATACATATTTAAAGGAAAGTTGGTGTGTATGTATGTATGTCAGGATAAAACTATGAAAATAAAACAATTGACGGCAAAGTATATATATATATATACACATTAAATAGCATCAGTTCTTGCTTTTTGTGCAAAAATTATGAAGACTTGATTTATATTCAAAGATATTCAAGAATTAGAATATACATAGAAATAGCATTGAAATTTTACTTAAAGAAGTCCAGCACTTGTAAATCTCAAAAGTAAATAAATCAATACACCAAAGTTTTTTTTTGCTTCCTCCCCTCTACCCAGTTGACGCCGAGTATCCGATTCTAGTTCTATATAAAGGTGAGACCTGATTGGACAGATTTTTACTCACAGTAAACTTCTTTAACTTATACACTTTGCCTGAACTTCTTGCAAGCTAAGTGCATTCTCGATGAAGAGATACCTAAACCATATTTGATGATAAAAGCGATACTTATCCGTTGATAATCAATAATTTTCAAAGGACGTCTACTACGATTTCAGAATATCGTGCAAGATTGGCTTTTATTTTATAAGGCACCCCCCCCCGAAAAAAGGAAAGAAAAGAAAAGAAAAGAAATTCGTCCGTATGATGAAGAAAAACAAAACAAAAATATTTTGTTAATTACATTAGGTTTGACAGGTCTTTTCATTTCATTAATCAGCTCACTCTATATTGACTGGTCACCTTTTAACACACTTTTTAGATGACTACGTTTTGTTTTCGGTCTGTCGGTCGTCTTTTCAAATTTGATTTGATTTTTGTCAATCTCCTTATGAGCGTCTGTTTGCTTCACAAGATATATATATATATATATATAAAAATTTATATATATATATATATATATATATATATATATATTATATATATATATATAGCATTTAGGTCTATTTCTTTGCATAAACATTTCTTATTCGTTCTTTTTTTTATTATATATAATATATATATATATATATATGTATATAAAACAATATACATAATAGTATATATATTATATATATAATATAATAATATAATATATATATTATATATATATATATATATATTATGTTATATTATCATATTAATATATATATATATATACTTTTTATATGTTTATATATATATATATATATAATATATTTATATTTTATATATATATATATATTATATATATATATATATATATTTATATATATATATATATATATAAGTCCTTTTTAATTGCCGGGTTAAAATAAACTCACCTGATATTTAGTACCGAGTGGATATATATATATATATATATATATATATATATATATATATATATATATATTAAATATATATAATATATTATTTATTATGCATTCTGTCATATATATATATATATATATATATATATATATATATATATATATATATATATATATATATTTAAAGTCCTTTCAATCGCCAAGGTAAAATAAACTCACCTGATATTTACTACCGAGTGGACGACGCTGAAAATATGTCCGGTGATTTTGAAATGCGGAAATTGGGTTATATACGAGAAAAATAAATAAGTAGATTGAAAATACTTGTTCGTAAGTAAGTAAGTAAAAAAAAAACTTTCTCACGCAAAGTAACTGAAAATCAACCAGTAAGGTAAAAATTGACATGAAACTTATATAAAATCTTGGCAAAGTTATGAAATCAATTATTCTCCCTCGAGTTATGGATAAATAGTAGGGCTTTTTAACCTTGGTATGGCAACCAGTCTATGAGAATGATAACGTTGAATCCAAACCTGGTAAACCCAGCTTAGAAAAATGACCATCTCGTGCGAAGCGGTTTGTAAGAAACTATGTGACTTGTATGCCCTCTGTCGGAGGGGTTTAACATACGCTCACCCTCACAAAAAAAGATATCTCCTGGAGTGGTAGTACCTGTTAGGGTCTCATCTATAGGTCAGATAAATGTTTAAAAATTATTCGTATTCGATAGGAACGAGTGAAAAAATATCGGTTGGTTGGTTGGTTGGTTGGTTGGTTGGTTAGATATTGTTGCATGTCAACATTTGTTGCGTTATTTCATACCGAAGACATTGTTTTATTCATTCTTGATGGTCACAGAATTTATATTTAAGCTCAGATTTTTTTTTACTCATTTTCTTCTGTCGAACCCATAAATATAACCTTAACGGGTGCTACCACTCCAGATTAATTGCGTCGATCCAAGGGGGCTGTCCCCACTTGACTTAAAGGGCAGGGCTAGGTTTATTGCCCAGCGCCTGAAGCGCCCCCTCTCGAAGGGGAATGCCGACGGGATCGACGCATTTTTTTTCCACTAACCACCCATAAGCTTCGGCTTATGGTTGGGCCCACATAAAAATGTCTTTGTGTCAAGCCCTCATAAGTGGGATGAGCGGCAAATATCACCCGAGTGTAATTTGAATAAAATATTATCTAATAAAATCGACCATTCGGTAGAGCATTCACCTAGCGAACCACTAGGTTCCTGGTTCGATACCGATCCCCGCCATTTCAGTGCATGAGTACTACAGCTTTGGTAATCCGGTCTGGGTGGTAAAGTGCGAAGCTGACTGTAGGTGTGATGCTCCACCTCAGCAAAAATTGCCACACAGATCAGATTATCAAAACTGTGCTACTCATGCGCTGAGTTGACGAGGACCGGTATTTTACCCGAGTGTAATTTGAATAAAATATTATATGATTAAATCGACCATTATTTTTTACTGTACAATTTCACAAAATCCACTTGATAGACGAGAAAAAACGCCAGCTGACTTTAATTGTTTTATGAGAATACTCTTTGTTGCTATTGGATGAATTGCCAAGGAGGAGGGGGGTAGGTGTGTTTTGCTAAAAATGTTCCCAAGTGAAAATATCAACCATTAACGAAAAGATAATCTCTTAAATTTTATACTGCCTGGAATGCCTGGAATGCCTGGAATGAATCAATATATATAAAAAAACAAAAAACAAAAAACGTGTTTGTCAATCTCTAAATTTTAATTTCTCGATTGATTCTATTTTCGTTGCATCATTAATTAATTTTAGTTGAAGTGAGATTTTTACGGTTATCATTACGAGGATCATCACTGTTTTATCTGGATTAATGTATACTAGCAGGACCTGTGGATATACCACTGTATGATAATACAACATTTTATATGTTTACTTAAGAGTTATTGCCAAATAGTTCAGTATGTAAAAATTATAATAATATTGATTTAACTCTCTCTCTCTCTCTCTCTCTCTCTCTCTCTCTCTCTCTCTCTCTCTCTCTCTCTCTCTCTCTCTCTCTCTTACCTTCCATATACAATCCTTCTTTTTTCTTTCTTTCTTCCATATTATATTTTTCTGTGTAGCATGTCGTTTTTCTTTCCTTTATCTATTTATAATAAAAACGGTATGGTCCATTATTTAGCTGATGAGTTATATCACTCATAAGAAATAAGAATTCACTGGATGACCAACACCAGATAATCTGGATTTACATTTTTGCTTTTCATCTTGGACGATTTGATCGGTCTCATTTTTAACCAGAGGGTGTTGTAAGATGATAACGGTTGCGCAATTAAGGAACAAGTTTATTAATATATAGATATCTTGAGGTGTTAGTTGCTTGACAGTTATCGTCATCGAGAAAAGGGACATGGTGCCCCGTGTTCAAATCTTGGACAAGGCTGGGTTTATTTCACAAAGCGCTAATACCCTTGGGAAAGGTAGGCATTTATCCGACTCGTTCACCATGAGTAGGAGGTGACACAAATTTGTGTAGTCTTCTGCTTACGTTTATTTTATGTCTTCTTAAATATACTTCTTATGTCTGCTACTATCGGGTACAGCTTCTTTTTCGTCAGGTCTCTTTGTATTCTTTGTATCTCTCATTGGCTTAGAGAGTCAAATGACCAAGCGACTCGCAGAAATATGAATTAGAATTAAAATTTGCGACTAGACGCAAATAATGTATCAGGAATAAATTTTTAAAAAGTGTGTACACAAAAATATGTCTCTGTGTTTCTCTCTGATGATCGTAGAAATAATAAAACAAGATGGAACACAGAGAGATATACCCCAACCAAAGAAACATACTTGATTAAGGATATCCAACCGGTTTCTCTCTAGTTCTGGGTTCCATCCTGTTCTTTTTCTTTAATCAGGGAACACGAAGATATATTTTTGTGTTCACACTTTTTTTATTCACCGATACATTATTTACCGCATGGATGAGGAAGTAATGACGTAATATAGGTCTACTCAGCAGGATTCTCTGGTTTCTACCTCAGTTGACTAATTTCTGACTTCCCAAAGGTCACCTGTTCATGTAACTCTCTAAGCCAATTAGAGTCCCATGCCAGACGAATTTGAGGTTATGAACTGTCAATCAAATTACCAGTGTTTTGTTCCACTGAATTAACGTTAATTTAAATTTACAGAACACTTCTTTACAAAAATGATAGGCTATGCCTATCCATTATGTAACACAAGGTCAAAAGTATGAGGCATCCAGTGAGGATCGAACTCACTATTCAGTAGTATTGGAGAGATTTGCTTGCAAACCATTACACTACGATGTGACACCCTTTGTTTTTTATCTAACCCGTTTACCAGTGGTAGGATGTGATCCAACATCAGAAGTATGGGGCATCCAGTGAGAATGGAATACACTATTAAGTAGTAATGAATCTGTGAGACTAGTTTGCTACACCAGGTAGGGGACGCTCGACTGGGAAAAGTAATTATCTAACTATTCTCTGTCCAACTATAGGTAAACAGTAGGGCAGACTAGGCTTTTTAACAGTGGCATGGTAACTGGTCTGAGAGAAGTGAAATTGAAATAAAACCTGTTAAAATCCGCATTTAAAATTGACTTTGTGTCGTATCCTGCTAGTAAAAGGCTGGGTAAATACATATATCAAGTGTTCATTATTTGAAATGCTATTTACAAGGAATGGCTAAGCAGAAAACAATAAAGAGTTTTCCTTCTTTTAGATTGGTTGACTAAACGAGACTAAAGAACCCAATCTGCTCTAATATTTAACAATAGCTGGGACGAGAACGGCCGGATTGATGCTTTTGACTGGCACATTAGCATCAAGTTAGATGGGAAATACCTTGGCAAGGATTTGAACTCAGATTCTATTAGCCACTACGCAAAAAGCGCCTTCAAAAGCACACACATAGGCACAGCTCACACACACACACACACACACACACACACACACACACACATATATATATATATATATATATATATATATATATATATATATATTTTAAAAAATTGAGATGAAACAAAGAAATCACAGTGATCAACCACAAATTTGTAGGAGCTTTATTTGGAGCTGCAAGAAATGTCTTCGCATAAACACCAGAAGAATTATTAGCAACCTGGGGATGGCAAAATAGCCTGAAACCTGGGTAGTTGCCTATGGAAAAGAATTATATTTTTAAAATTCAACAAATAAATAAATAAATGAAAATATATATATATATATATATATATATACTAGACAAAATGTGAGCCGTTGGGTCACGCTCAGAGCTTCGGGTAGACGATTGGGATTAGGAAAAAGTGAGTTTGCAAAGCAAATTACTTTTTTTTAATAAATGCGACCGGAGAATTTTTTAAAAAACATTAAAATCATTTTTTGAGATTTCTAAGAAAGAAAACGTTTGACCAAATTTCAATTTAAATGGACCTTATCATTGGAAAAAGCTATGGTCTAACTGCTTCTGAAACTTAACATGCATGTATATTTCCCTTTCTCCAATCATTCTCTTTACACTTACAAAGAAACTAACATATATAGCGGGGTGGTAAGCAAGATATATATAGAGAGGGTGAAAGTGACTAGGATAATGTAAAGTAAGAGACGGGTCAATTTTTTAATTGCAAATCACGACTAATTAGAACCAATTGAAATGGATCTTTCCAATCACTGAATTCTAGAACTAAGGAATATTTCGATATGAATTTTGTGTCATTAAACTAAATAGCAAACAATCGTTGATTCAATGGCAAACACCCAAACCTTTCTATCATATAGGTGCTAGAAGGAGGTGGCAGAGGGTCAACCTCCAGTCCATTAATTCTGCCAATCTATTAATAAACATAATAAAAATATTTCTATCAGTTTCTAAAACCAAACCAAGATTTGGCATTAAATAGCCCACAGGGGTTGATATACCATTAAACAAGTTTTCCAACAAACCAACAATCCAACCAACAGATTTTTCTCCCTCTCCCTCTCCACCCTCTCTCTCTCCCTCTCACTCTCTCTCTCTCTCTCTCTCTCTCTCTCTTTTCTTTCTCTTGTCTCTCTCTCTGTCTCTGTCTCTACATATAAAGGAGAGAGCGATATACAAAGTGTGTCAAAAAAGTATCGAGATTTTTTTTACTTTTTGACATACCTTGTATTCTGAGAAGTTAACGTTCCATTCATTCTCGATTTCTATCTCGATAAAGCTTTAAAATCTGTATATTTTGACACACCTTTTATTCTGAAAAAAATTAACGTTACATTTATTGTTAATTCCTATCTTGGTAAATACAGCTTCAATCTCGATACTTTTTTGACACACCTTGTATATATGTATATATATATATATTTGTATATATATTTAGAGAGAGAGAGGGACACTCACACACACACACACACACACACACACACATATATATATATATATATATATATATATATATATATATATATATCAGTCTTGCTAGTAGGATGTATGTTTAAATTACATGATTATCTATCTAAACTACATAAAGAATATTCAAGTGGTCATTAAATCTCGATGTTCCAAATATGGAAATGTCAGTATGGAATTTTTCTCTATTTGATATGAAGTGGTAAGTGCAAATTTAGACATCTTTCTTATGGAATAATTTATAGAAATGACTTTCGATCTTGAAGCGAAATCTATTTACATATTTAAAGGAGTTGCATATAAACGGATGAACAGAAAAAAACTATAGATAAATCTTCGAAGTTTTGTGCACCTTGAGAGCTCATTTTATTAACTTTTCTAGATTTTAATTTATGGTGAAATATAGATTTAGCCGTGTATATTATTTACTAGTTTTCTTGAGTTCTGTCTTTGATAGCATATAAACCTTTGTGGATTATTTAATGCCAAGGCCTTCCATGTAGAAGAATCGCAGTGGTACTATTTAACTCAGAGTTGGAAGGACGAGAAGGTTCATACCATTCCCAAGGTTATTCGTCAGAACGTAATAGTGTTACATAATTATTAGATTCCTAATAATCATTTACAGTAGTGTAGAAATCAAAATGACTGCTATAAGTTGCAGCCCACGGCCTTGAAGGATGAGTGACAAGGCTTGACCACATCCTGATCCTTTCCGGTGGATACCGTGAGAATCGGTGGAGGAGACCCTCTTCCGGTTTAGATTAGAAATAGATTTTAGGCAGTCGGTCAGAAACTACGAAGGTGGTGAGTCGTGTATATCACGCTCCGACTCGTTCTGCGCAGGTAGTCTGGTGGGGATTTCGAAATAAAATGTGATCTAAGTAAATCGAAGTCTTGTGTTATTATCTAAAAACTACCAATGACACAGGGCTTCTGATAAAGAGAAATCCCCAATGGAAGATCAGACGCAAAGTCCCTAAGAGAAGTCCAGACGCTAGAAGAGGTGTTAGAAGAGACCTAGAAAAAGACGTAAGATAGAAAAGACGTAAGAAGAAGAAGAAGAAGAAGAAGAAGAAGAAGAAGAAGAAGAAGAAGAAGAAGAAGAAGAAGAATAGAAGTAAGTAATGAAAAGGGTATACTACAATAGTTCGACTGGAGTTTGAACTCGTTTATTACGGTGTCGCAATAGTTCAACTGGAGTTTGAACTCGTTTATTACGGTGTCGCAATAGTTTCGACTGGAGTTTGAACTCGTTTATTTACGGTGTCGCAATAGTTCGACTGGAGTTTGAACTCGTTTATTACGGTGTCGCAATAGTTCGACTGGAGTTTCAACTCGTTATTACGGTGTCGCAATAGTTCAACTGGAGTTTCAACTCGTTTATTACGGTGTCGCAATAGTTCAACTGGAGTTTCAACTCGTTTATTACGGTGTCGCAATAGTTCAACTGGAGTTTCAACTCATATACTTAGTGATTTTAGGCTTAAAATCACAGCCTGAAACCTAATATTGTTAATCTCCTCAGTGCCCACCAAACGCATTCTTCCTATTAAAAGTAATTCACGAATTAAATATGCGCTAGCATTTATAATTTACGGATTCTCTTTTCATGTAAATCAGTTCACGACACCATTGAGACCCATTTTGTGTTTTGTTTTTACTTCTAGTTTAAACGCATTATATATATTTTTATTTTTTTTTTGTATATGAAATATATTTCTCTCTCTCTTTTTTCCACTCGTCAACAGTTTATTTATCTTCCAATAAACATCAAAGCATTTTGCTAAAAAGACGGCCTCAATGGTGTCGGAAATTGGTTATTCTTAGTAAATTAATATTCAATTAATTTAGTTGGTTTGATTTCTTTGTTTAATGGCATATCACACTTCGTGGGTCATTTAATGCCAAATTCATCATTGTAGAACAGTAGTGGTATTATTAAAGCCAAAGGATGAAAAGGTGTATTAACTTTCCCACAGGTATTAGACCAAAAGTGAACGAAATAGAGTGACTGGAACCCACTTATTCCGATGTTGTAGACAAACTCGTTAGCCACTACGCCACGCGAACTCTCCCAGCAAAACAATAGTTCGAGGTAAGAGAAATTTCAGGCACCAGAACAAAGGTTGTTTTGGTTGGCTGGTTGGTTGGTTTTATGGCGTATTAATCTTTCTGGGTTATTTAATGCCGAACTCTATCTTCTATATTTGAAAACAGTTATAAGGTTTCTATTGTAATATTAATGTAATTGGTTATATTAAATAATAACTCGAATCGTAACTTACAAAGAAACGGGTTTATTTTGATAAGAGTTACAAACATGAGTGAACAGTAGTATAATACTAACTAATCTCGCTAATGTTTACATTGAAAATAGAACGGTCTATTCTATGGCAGAGGGATATCATGTCTTATCTACAATAGTCTCAGGTAACTATTCCTGTATATCAATTAAAGATCCCTAACTTAAAAGAAAATAAACTCTTTGTAAAGGACTTGTCAACAGCGTTTTTATTTACAGGCAAGTGCATATTTCTTACCGAGATGTCAGATTTAAAAAAAAAACTTGTTTCAGTAATGTAGCTCCCTTCTTATTTGAAAAGTTTGATCTTGGCCTTGTGCCAAACTAAGTTAATCTTAGTAAATATGAAGCGAAAGTCAGACATTTTCTTTATTCAAAATGGCGACGATAATGCTAACATCTTTTTTGTTTGTTTGTTTGTTTGTTTGTTTTTTTTGTTTTTTTTTTGTTTTGTTTTTCTTTGTAAGTTGTAACAGAAAGATGAAAATCTTCACGTTAATATCACCTGCTCTAAATATCACTTGCCAGCAATTTTGAAAGCAATTATATTGTTTCATGTAACTATTCCAGTATATCAACTAAAAAGCCCTAGCTTTAAAGAAAATAAACTTTTTATTAAAAATAAAATAAAAACCGTCATGGGTGTTCTTATATACAGACGAGAGCCTATTTACCAAGGTTTATTGTAATAAGTAATTAAGAGTTACCTCCCCCACTTTATGAATAACTTACCTTTGGAGAACTCTCTACGGAATACTAGACTATATAAACTCTTAATAAGTGTATCAATTATTCTAAGTAGAATAAAGCTTTCCAAAGTCTACCGGTATTATCGTTTGTCATTACATTGATCGAGATCAGATTTTGAAAACTAGTTTAAAAAATGTAACTCCCTTCCTAATTGGCCTTGTGTCAAACTAAGTTAATCTTAGTAAATAACGAAGCGAGTATCCACCATTTTTTATTCATAATGGCGACGATAATGCTTAGATATTTCTTCCTTTTTTGTTATAGTAAGATAAAAATTCCTCACCTTAATATCACCCACTCATAATACGAATTCCCAGTATCTTTGTTCACTCATTTTTCATTGTCTTTATTTTCTTGTACTCTTTTTGTATTTTTTCACATTCTTTGTGATAAATAGGATTTAACCTCTTTTAAAATAAATCTTTATTTATTATTTGGGTTTCCATTTGTTTAAATAGCACATTTAGAAGAGAGCATCTGAATCCAGACTTCGTCATATTTTTGTTGTCATCCTTGCTTGCCAAAAATTCAATACGCAGTTTAAGATCTACAAACATTTTCTGCTAATACGAAAAGTGTGCGATGCTACATTGAGGGGGTTTCTCATCCCTTGTAGAGGTGCAGTCGGTTATTCTACAGCACAAGCTGAGAGGGCTGTTAATACTTTTTGTTATAGTTTGTTAGGATGTATACTGTAAAAAAAGTATAATTCTAATAGTTTACTAACAATTTATAATATTACAACTCTTTAAAAAGTTACAAGATTACTGTATACCATCAATACATATATAAAGGACAGTAGGTGTGTATGTATGTATATACTTACCAACCCCTCCGCACTAGTAGGATGTGACACAAGGTCAATTTCTTAAGTGGATTTTAACATGTTTGAATTCAGTTTTCCTTCACCTACACTGGTTAACTATCCAAGGTTAAAGAGCTCAGTCTGCTCTACTGTTTACACATAGCCGGAGGGAGAATATATGGATTCATACCTTTCTCAAGAGTATTAGTGCTATATAAAATGCAAACAGCCTCATTCAGGATTTGAACTCTGGTCGACGAGTCTATTTACTACAACTCTAATCATTACACAACGCACTTCCATATGTATGTATGTATGTATGTATGTATGTCCGGAAGAAATTATTAAAACAAAGTACATATAGATACACTTATTAAATATCACCAGTTCTTGCTTTTTATGCAAAGATTATGATTTGCAAAAATTAAGATTTTGTTTATATTCGAAAATATTTAAAAAATCAGAATATACATAGAAATAGCATTGAAATACTAATTCAAAATGTCCAGCATTTGTAAATCTCAAAAGTAAACAAATCTATACACCAAGCCCCCCCCCACACACACACACACTAGAAATGAAAATATACATAGAAATAGCATTGAAATTATAATTAAAAATGTCCAGAATTTGTAAATCTGAAAAATAAACAAATCAATACACCAGGGGTTTTGTCCCTTCTCTCTACCCTGACGATGCTGGGTAGCCGCTGCTAGTTGATAATCAAAGTGTGTGCTACAGCTTTGCACAGGATGCTAAACTTCGTAACAAAGGGAGCAAGTATTTGAAAAATTTAATAATTCAGACAGTTGCTATTCAGTTGCCGTAACGCACTTCCAATAAAGTAATATTCAGAATTCTTCGTGGATTCAAGAGCCGTTCGGGCTGACTGGTGAAAATTCTTATCAAGTCGTCTTGCCACTGCGCATTGGAGAGAAAAGTAATTGATTCCCGGATATTCTCTGCTGTGTTGCTGAAAACGCCGTGAATTCTAATTGCGTTTGAACGTCTTATCGCTGGCGAGAAGCTGACTTGACAGCCAGTCTGAGATGATGATAAAAAAAAAGGAAAAATATCTGAATGTTGTGCCCAAAGCAAATTAGATAGAATATTAGTAATGGTTGTCGTCAATTTATTTCCAACTCTGAAGAACGCGCGTTCTGCACTAACAAAGGTTACCCATCCCATAATTATTTCTCTATAATAAGATCGAAAAAAAAAACATTTATCAAATTAAATTTCACGACTGAATCTGTGCAAAAACGTATTAATTAGTAACTATAAATCATATAATATCCTCTATCTATCTATCTATCTATTTATCTATCACATTTTTTTGCATATATCTATTATTAAAATAAAAAATTAAATTAAAATTAAAATTTAAAAAATTAGTAACTACAAATTAAAAAAATTAGTAACTACAAATTAAAAAAATTAGTAACTACAAATTAAAAAAATTAGTAACTACAAATTAAAAATTAGTAACTACAAATTAAAAAATTAGTAACTACAAATTAAAAATTAGTAACTACAAATTAAAAAAATTAGTAACTACAAATTAAAAAATTAGTAACTACAAATTAAAAAGTAACTACAAATTAAAAAAAGTAACTATAAATTAAAATTTTAAAAAGTAACTACAAATCATATAATATCATCTATCTATCTATCTATCTATCTATCTATCACATTTTTTGCATATATCTATTATCATATTAAAGATGAGTGAATCAACTTTTGTCACCTAAAGATTTTTACTGTTTAGTTTAATGACACGAAAGTTATACTAAATTATTCCTTACTTTAAGAATTGAGTTATGTTTAAAAAATATTTTTTAATCGGTTCTAATTAGTCGTAATTTGCAATTAAGTCAAAAACTGAACCGTCTTTTACTTTACATTCTGCCTTTAACTTTTCTCCTCTCTATGTATCTCTTGATTACCTCCTCGTTATATATGTTAGTTTCTCTGGGAGAGTAGAGATAGAGAGATTGAAGAATTTGAAATGTATTTGTATGTCAAATTTCATAAAAGCAACCCGTAGTTTAAATTAGATCAAACACTCCCTTTCGTAGAAAACGTACAAAATGATTTTAATGTTTTGTCCGCCCGTATTTATTTTTAAAAATTTAATTCGATTTGTAAACTCACTTTTCCCTAATCTCAATTATCTGCCCAGAGCTCAATTCATGACCCAACGGGTCAAGTTTTGTCTAATATATATATATACTAGACAAAACGTGACCCGTTGGTTCACCATTTAAACTCTGTGTAGATATTTGTGATTAGGGAAAAGTGAGTTTGCAAAGCGAATTAATTTTTTGTTTTAAAGTAAATACGACCTGAGAATTAAAAAAAGAACATTAAAACCATATTGTAAGATTTCTAAGAAAAGGAACGTTTGACCTAATTTAAGCTTCTGTAACTTAACATACAAATATATTTCACACTCTCTAAATCACTCTATTAACCTCACAGAGAAACTAACATATATACTGAGAAGGTAATCAAGATGTATATAGATATGGGGAAAGTGACACGGAGAATGTGGGGTAAGAGACGGGTCAGTTTTTGATTTAATTGCAAATTACGACTGACTAGAGCCAATTAAAATGGAGTTTTTCAAACATAACTCAATCCTAGAACTAAAGAATATATTGATATTTTTGTCACTAAACGAAATAGGAAAAAGCTTTTAGCAAGGAATCATTGATTCACTCAGCCTTAATATAATGATTGATATCAAAAATTTGTTTTGTATTCAGGAAGTGATGGTTACATTGTATCTAAATGTAAATATATATATATCCTGTCTAATTTATTTTAAATGTATTTGATTGATTTTCTGTTGTTGTTATTTTGTCATCATGTATATTTACTAGTACAAAATAAAAAACACCCTCCGGGCGATGTAGAAATAGATTTTTGAAACATATTGCCTGAGGGGTGGGAGTAAAAAATTCAATGTCAGTGAGTTTGTACCCTAAGTAAGTAAAATCATCAAATTCATTAAAGGGTTAAAAAATAAACAATTTGAAATATAAACTCTAAATATGTATTAAAATAAAACAAACTATATATAGATATATAATACCAGTCACGTATTTATTAAAACTTGTTTTAAAAAAACAATGAGGACTGTCTAATGTTGCATGTTCAAATTTTGAGTGTATTTATTCAATGTTATGACGATTTTGGGTAATGTGACGTAAGCAGTGACGTAATTTTTTGTTACAGACAAAAACCGGAAGCGAATCTCCATTATTAATAGATATATGGTTTTTGTGGATGTGTTCAAAGAGGATAGTTTGCACTGGTCTTATAAAAGAGAAAGGAAAGAGAAAATGTTTTATCTGTTCCAGTTGTTTTCCCAGTCATTATGTAGTATGCTATCTGATGAGACTAGACTCATGTTGAGTTCTGGTCAAAATAAATTTATATTAGCCAAATGACGGTTTGTTAAGTTTTTCTTTCCTATTGAAAGTATAGATGCTGCTATCTATATAATTAATTTATCAGTTATTATAATTTAGCTCTCTTAAGGATTTGTAAAAATCCTTTTATAAATCTATAATTTTGCATCAGTATGTGCATGTGGATGATTGATGATCCAAATAGAATTATCCCTACATACCAATCAGTTGGATACTTTTACTATCGTTTCTCTTTTCTCTAACTGCTTCAGTCTCCCCGGGAACAGAGTGTTTGGCTTTTACTTTGATCGATACGCACTCAGCTGCTGCTTCTAGGTGGGCACTGACAAAATTTTTTCATATCCTCGTTTGGGGTGATGCTTTACGGTGTCTCCTGAAAGATATCGAATTCATTTCTTACTGCTACAGAGTAGCGATTGCATATATCGCTGTTGGCTTGTGATGACCAGTCGTATCGTGCAGATTTACTGGTTTGCCTTTTGTTTCTACGTAGGCTTAGTCGTAATTCTGCTGTGACTATTCTGTGATAGGAGGATTCTCCTTAAAAGATGAGTATGCTTCGCAGTTCATTTTCACTATTAATCCATTTTTTATTTATTAGGATATAATCTATTTGGGCTTTGTATTCTTTGGGTATATATTTATATATTATATATATATATATATATATATATTATATATATATATATTTCTTTACAAATATGGTATATGAATTTCAGTAGAGTATTCATATTTTATTTAAACAACATGATCAACTATCAAGCAGAAAGAGAAGGAAAAAAGGGAGGAGGAAACTTCAGGGTCCTTTCGACCGGTACTTTGTCAAAAGCTAAAGCCGGTAAATCGATTAAAAGTCAGTAATGTATATAATTTGAGTAAAAGGGATAAGATAATGAGACAATTCGAGCTACAAGAAGGGAAAATAGATAAATTATTCCCTTCAAGTCACTCCAGCTTCAACGACATCCCAGCAAATAGTGCCAGGGAATGTTTAATCTCCTCTGCCAAGGATGGGCAGTACAAACTGTAGTCACAATTTTTCCCTCTCTCTGCTTGGTAGTTGATCTAGTGAAATTATATATATATATATGGAAATACGATGAGGAAATTAATCCGACAATATGAAAAGAAAATATTTTAAAAATATAACAAACACAGGATGTTACGATCAGGAAACAATTTTTAGTATCAATACTTAAGTATTTCGGTATTTTATACCATCTTCAGGACACTGTTAGGTGAGGAACAAAATGAAAGATGTTAAGTGTATAGTGGTTGTGTGAATCTGATGCTATTAACCGTTAATTTTCATATGCGCGTTTGTTTACGAAAAGCAATTCACGTTGAAGCATGCGTCATTATATGTTCTTCGCCTTCCATTTTTTGCATATGCATTGATCACGTCATTTGCTTTTCGTAAACAAACGCGCATATAAAAATTAACGGTTAATAGCATCAGATTCACACAACCACTATACACTTAACATCTTTCATTTTGTTCCTTACCTAACAGTGTCCTGAAGATGGTATAAAATACCGAAATGTTTAAGTATTGACACTAAAAATTGTTTCCTGATCGTAACATCCTGTATTTGTTATATTTTTAAAATATTTTCTTTTCATATGTATATATATATATATATATATAGGGTGTTCGGGATTCATATGGGATAAATTTGACATACTTATATTTGGTTATTTTTCTCCGTAGGTTGGAGTTATTGACGCACACTACGCATCATTTAAAAGCTTGGAGCCTTCATCATTCATATACGTGATGACAGATAGAATGGAGGACTGGAACCCACCTGAATCATGGAAGAGAATAACTTGTATCATGATGATCGGCGCTGGCATCAAAATAAGGAGATTATGTTGCTGCCCAATGCTCCCTGAACACTGTAAAAACAATCAGGAATGAACTGGAGAATCGCAATGAGACTATGAGGCTGTGGCTAGAAGAAAGCAATATAACAGACGATCTGATTGCGTTTGTACAGCAGAATTCCTCAAAAATCTATAGGGAAAATTGTTGGAGGACCCTGACATTGGAATTCGGGCTTTGGCACGTGAATTGAATGTTTCAGCCTCTGTATTGAAGCTTGCATTCAATGAGGACCTTCGCTACTACTCATACAGAGGTCACCTGCTCCCAGAAAAAAAAAAACGTGAGAATCGTCTGACAAAGGCGAAGAAACTTCTTAGCAAAGTAAAATATACTGTTGAACCACAAACAATCTAGTTCTTTTCTGATGAAAAAAAAAGTTTGCCAAGATCAAAAACACAAGTCAGGATCTGAGAGGTTGTGGATCGATTTCGGTGGAATCCGTTTTGGTTTTTCCTAAAGGTTTTTTTCTATTTCGGGTCGGATGCGATTAAGAAGAACGTTATATATCTTAGCAGCAATAGCAGTAAGAGTTATGCCTCTGTAGTTCTTATCGATTCCGAGGTTTCCCTTTTTGGGGAATGGGAGGATGGAGCCTTTCGACCATTTATCTATTCTATTTTGTCTATATACTGCATAGCATAGCCTAATCAGTATGTCATTGAACTTTCTCGTCTTCCATACTTCCGCGGGTATTTCGCCAAGACCTGCAGCTTTTCTACCTTTTAGTTTCCCTAAAACGTCGTTGAGTTCTTCTGTTGTAAAATCTCCTAGTTTGATGTCTAGTTGTCTATCTACAATCTTTTGGGTATTATTTTCTATGATTTTAGCCGGGGGTCCCAGCAGTTTCTGGAAGTGGTCTTTACACTTCCGCAGTCTATCTTTTTGGCTAGTTGTCTTTAACTTTGATCTATACCTGCCTATATATATATATATATATATATATATATATATATATATATAAACAGTGCTCAATATCGGTATAGAGCATATATAGATAGACGGAGTCATCGATCTAACGGTCTCCTAGTACCGTCATCGTACCACCGATAATATGACCGGTTTAGCTCAGTCGGTAGAGCGTTCGACTAGGACCACAAGGTTCTGGGTTGGATACCGGCCCTCGGCAACTCAGCGTATGTGTAGCACGGGCATCTGTGCAATAAAGTAAGGAGCTGATGGTAGGTGACGCTCCACCTCACACGCTAAAATAATCACCTAGGTCTAGCGCTAGTGGAAAGGGGATAGACTCCCTCGCTCTCTGGTTAATAGCGACTTTAGGCTACCCCGACGACTTTACTTCTCTGATAAAGCGAAATATCACAATTATTTTCATTTTTGACTGAGTTAAACGACAATTTACTAATGGGAACACACACACGCACATATATATATAGTCATCCACAGACACGTGTTTCGACTTATCAAGTCTCTTCAGTGTG
The DNA here is from genome assembly GCA_023376005.1 of Doryteuthis pealeii. Taxonomy (NCBI): domain Eukaryota; kingdom Metazoa; phylum Mollusca; class Cephalopoda; order Myopsida; family Loliginidae; genus Doryteuthis; species Doryteuthis pealeii. Next base: position 102,510,077 of record CM042141.1, on the reverse strand, counting down.
GCTAGACATTTTGTAAGCTACCTACAGCCGGAATTGAAATCCGGTCGGTTGGGTGTCAGTCCGGCACCTTAACCATTAGGCTGTCTTCACTTACAGAATGGGAAGGGGATTTTTAACTGTTTTAATACACACATCGCTTTTGTGTATATATATATATATATATATATATATATATATATATATATATATATATATATATATATATATATATATATATATATATATATATATATATATATATATATATATATATATGTCTAGCGCATATATATATATATATATATATATATATATATATAAGAAAGAAAAAGTAAACATTTTCATACGCAAATATAGGATTCGGATCCCTATGTGGGTGTTATGAAATTCCACGTGTTAATGTGAATATACAAATCTAAAAAATCCCACCTGATGATCGGAATGTATACTTTTCATGTTTTCAGTACTTTTATTTTTTACTATATTTTAGGTACGTGTATGTGTTATATTAAGGTAGCATTCCTTTTCTTATACATGTTTTTTTAAAACCCACAGACAAGAATCTTTTTAACAAATTTTATTGAGTTGTATTGTCTTAGAAGACTTCTTTGATTTGACACAATTTTATTCAACCATCCTCGACCGATTTTACGCATCACTTGACATTTTCAACATAGAAACGCTTTAGTTCAAATTTTGAATTCAAAAATTTAGAAAAAATTAATCTCGATTAGATTTGATCACACCTCGAAACATTCTTTTTTTTCTGTCTTTAAAAGTTAATCATGAAATTATTTTAATCAAAATTCAGAACATTTCATTCGTTTAATTTTTTTTAAACGTAAAAAGAAATAATCAACAATTTTATTTGTCAAAAATAATTTGAATTAGTGATAAATTTCAAATTGCCTGTCGTTCTCCTGTGCTTGTAGGATTATTTTAGTATTGATATTTAATAAGCGTTGACAAACAGGTTGCTTACAGTATCTGCTGTTAGATTAAGTCAGGGATCACCAAAATTTTTTCATGGTGGGCCGGTTAATTTTTTAAAAATAACGAGCGCGGGAAACATTATAATTGTAACAAGTCGTACAAGTGAAACTTCGAGATCGCGTAAGTAACAAGGGAAATGCTCATACGCACGAAATTTTGTAACTACAGTAGTCAAGTCCATGAAGATTTAGTAAGCTTAACATGATATTTAAATTTAAATGGTATCAGGACGTCTCGCGTTCCGTACGTTTTAACAAACAAATTCAAGTTCCGTCGGAGGGCCTGATAAAATGCCTTCACGGGCTGGATCCGGCACGCGGGCCAGGATTAAGGGATCACTGATCTAAGTATTTCTCTGAATTTATGAGATGAGGCTTGATAATTTGGATTATTTGGATTATTCGGACTATTGTCCTCAACTTTATTGTAATCTACACAACGTTTCGGCCGATGTGCCCTCCAGCTCTCTTCAGGTATTTCCTGTTGGTCTCGGGAATCTTCTCAAACTCCGGAACTACTTCCTCGAACTTGGGAATCTTCTCTTCGGACTCGTGAACACTCCTGTTATAATTGGGAGCCTTCACGGAACTTTGAACCTAAACTTTTATCCAATCCACGGGAGTAGAATATTCTCATTCCGTTAATGAAAACTGGGTACAAGTGTTAAGTTGTGTTAACTATTCTATGTTACTATCACCCTTGACCAGGATTGAACCTGCAGCCTAGAGATAACTGTCACTTAGAACTGTATAAACTCAACGCTGATATCCACTACGCCACGTTTTCTCCTACAGGAAATACCTAAAGAAGGCCAGAGGGCACATCGGCCGAAACGTTGTGTAGATAACAATAAAGTTGAGGACAATAGTCCAAATAATCCAAATAATACACTCCAATCTAAGTATTGTATTGGTTCATTGCTGTTAACTTCAATGATCTAGTAGGAACATGTACTTTCAATTTGATTTGACACTAAGTCAAGGATCATAGGTGCTGTTATTGGCTAAGCTTTGCGGTGTACGTCTCTATGGAGTAATGGGGGGTTGATTGGATTTTATGGCTTGTCAATTCTTGTAGGGTTATTTTATGCCAGAGACATTTTGTTTGATTCTTTCTTGATGGGTTTTCAAAAAAAGTTCTGCTATTCTGGATTGGTTGTTGGGCTGGCATTTTCTCCATTCTTTGAGTCTGGAATTACTTGATATCTTTTTAGGAGCTACTTGTATCCGTTGGCAGATCTGAAAAATGAACACAAGACATTGCTGTTTTTCTCAGAGCTTATATATTTCATTTTAAAACCAAGTAAAAATGCCTTGGTGGACAGCCTACATTTTCTGTCTGTACTCCTCAAAAACCCTGCTCAGTCTCTGGCTTTCGTCCACACCGAAAATTTCCCACCAACTCCCCCTACTCAATATCTCCCTTTCACTCCTCACCCTGTGAGTACTTTTCAACCAATCAAAAGCCAATAGGTCAGCCTTTCACACGTCACCTCAAATTTTTGTAAATTTACATAACGCAGAACTAAAATTTTAGTATTTTCCACATTTTCTACAATTCATTATTTTACAAGAGTATGACTTGCCTCACCCACCAGCTATAAGTAAACAGTAGAGCGGCAGTTGGCCTCTTTAAGCTTGGTTAAGCTAACCGGTCTTGCACAATTAAATGTCCGATCAAGAAATTGACCTTGTGTCACATCCGATTAAGAAATTTACCTTGCGTCACATCTTCTCGTCCGGACTGGTTGGTATATATATATATATATATATATATATATATATATATATATAAGTAAAGAAATAACAAAAGACTTAGAGATTTAGCATTATAGTCTATTTCAGAGAGATTTATAATGCTAAATATCTAAGTTTTTTGTTATTTCTTTACTTATATATTTGCTCTGTGACTCTAACATTAAGAGCACACATTGAGCTCTCTAACTGTGACAGGATTTTTAGATAAAACTCTTGTGTCGTAAGGAAGATTTCTTCTCTGGACTTTTGGATTATATATATATATATATATATATAGGGTAAACCATTGAGCTTTGGGTAGATAATTGGGATTAGGGAAAAGGGAATTTGCAAGGGGAATTAAATCTTTAAAAAAAAAATTGTCCAGAGAATTAAAAAAAAAACATTAAAATTATTTGGTAAGATTTATAAGAAACGGAAAGTTTGACCTACTTTAAATTTACTAAGAGCCAAGATGTTAACCAGGCATGTTACTTATATATATATATATATATATATATATATATATATATATATATATATATACCAAACTTGTTGGCAAATACTCGGTGTGAGAAAAACCCAGCAAATAGTTTGATTGTAAAAATATACTATCAAACATTACCCGGGGAGAAAAAAATTTTTGGAAAAATGAAAAGACCAAGATAATCGTACCAACCAAAATTAACAGTCAGATATTAGCCCTGAAGAGCATTAAGCGATATTTTAGTAGGTTTATCTCACTCATTAGATTTATCTTTATTAGATTTATCTTTATATATATATATATATTTCATTAGATTTATCTTTATATATATATATATATATCATTAGATTTTTTATATTATATATATTTTTTTTAATTAATTTTTATTTTCTATTATTTATCATTATTTTTTTAATTTTATTATCTTCTATTAATTTATTTTATTATTTATATCTTAACTAGTATTTTCTTTTATACATCATTATACTCTAATGTTTAAATTTAAAATCTTTTTATTTTACTTGTCTTTTTATATTTTAATATACTTTCTGTTTTTTCTGTCATGTCACCTTTTTGTCTGTCTGGACACCCTAGAAATCAACTTTGAGATGTATCTCTTTTTTTCATTCACTTCCTGTTTCTATGGTTACACTCCCACACTGTTAAAAAATATATATAATTTTTTTATTATTTTTTTGTTTTTGGTTGAATTTACATATATTCAGCTCTTTGGGTTTTTTTGTGATATGCTTGTTCATAAGTGAATTGAGACCCTTCTGATGAGGCAAAAACTTGGGGAGCCGGTTTAAATCAACTTAGATTTATATGGGCCCCAATTTTTGTCGAAATAAATTTATTATGGGATTACTGTATTGAGTTCTTCCTTTATTGATATATATATATATATATATATATATATATATATATATGTGTGTGTGTGTATGTGTGTGTATGTATGTGTGTTTCTGAACTAATTCCCGCCATCAAGTCTGAATCGAAAGTTGATCTTCGATGATTTAGAGTTGGGAAACCGAAAATAAGACCTTAGTGATGAATGCTTTCGATCCAATGCGTAGAAATAATGGCTCCTTATCCTAAACCAGCTAAAATTTTGCTTGTTACATTGGTTATTTGTGGTAACTCTTTGATTCCTGATTTTATCTGTTTCCCGCGCAATAGGTTCCCCTGTTTGCCGCCATTTTCTATCGACGTATTGATTCATCGGTTACAACTTTTTCCCTATTTTTAATAGAAACAGAAAAGTAGCTGCCGTTTTCTTCCTTCAATGATGATTTCTTTTCTATTGCCAAGTCGATGCTTAATAATTGACCTAATAAATATGCTCCGTATAAGTAAAAAAAATGTAGTTGTTGGGGTAGCCTAATGTCGGTATCAGCCAGACAGCGATGGCGTCTATTCCCTTTACACTAACGCTAGACCAAGGAGATTATTTGGGCGCGATCTTTTCACTCAAACAAATTTGCTTAAAAATAAAGCAATCGTTATTGTTTTGAAGGTTTTTTTTTTGGGGGGGGGATTCTGATGTTATCATCTTGAAAGGTGTTAATGTGTTGTCCGAGGGAAATTTCATTAGTAAACCAAGTACTTTCAGTTCTTTTCTGAACCATTATCAGGGGTGTTTATTATTTGTTATTATTTGTCGAAACTCTAGTTTTGTTTTTGTCGCTAAGGTAACGCTAGATAGCGCTGGCGGTTAATTTTTTTTAAATATATCTAACGAGCTAGGCAAACTTCCTTTAGAATAAAACATGTTCTATCTATTAAAAGCATTTTAGAATATTGTCGCCGGTTTCATGATAATTTCTAGTTATTGTGTGTTTGTTAAATTTTTATGTACAAAACTTCAAGAATTTTTTAAATTTTTTTATTAACTAAAAACTTAAAAACAATTATGTTCGCCTGTTCGCTGTTTACAGACTGGTGATTGTACAAAGATTCACCGTAGGAATGTATCAATTAATTGTTCATCCCAGACAGCTGCTGAGGGCCGCAAGGGTAAGGAACTTGGCAGACGAGAATTATGTCTGGTTTCGATCCCGGCTAGAGGAAGCTGTTAAAAAGTCGAGCCGCACTGATGAGAAGTAAACTTCGAAACACGTTTCTGTGGATGACTAATATATATTATATATATATATATATATATATATATATATATATATATATATAGAGAGAGAGAGAGAGAGAGAGAGAGAGAAGAGAGAGAGAGAGATTTAAATTGTAAGGGTTCCGCGTATAGCTCGCATATTTGCTGTCTGTAGAATTAAAAATTAAAATACTGCGGGGTTTTTTTTCTAGGCATGAATGAATGGAGAACCTATGTGTTTAAATTGACTAATATTTAAGAAATACAGTTGATTTACCCGTTATGTTTGAATTAATATTACGAATGATACTGGATTCAGCATATATATATATATATATATTATATATATATATATATATGAATAGATACCTTGTTTGAATATAAATTTATTTCGACATATTGACTCGTCAGTCCGATCTTTGTTGTTGTCGTTTTATTTTTTTTTTTTTTTTTTGGTGGGGGGGTTAAGGCCTCACACCCGATCTCAATGGTGTGATTCTCAATCCCAATGAGACCGGATGTGAGGTTTTTAAAACAAAACAAAAAAATCAAAGACTGGACTGACGAGACAATATGTCGAAATAAATTTATATCCAAAACAAGGTATCTATTCATTTATTTATAATGCTCCGTATATGTAAAATTGTATAGGCAAATCTTTATATGTACGTTTGAGTTCTCAATTTTTGTTGAATCCTAACAAACACTTTATATCATTATTATCAGTGTTATTAGAATTATTATTATGGTTATGATAAGTAATTTTACAGACCAAGATATATATATATATATATATATATATATATATATATATATATTGAAGGCGAAATAATGCAAATTTATGTTTAAAAATATATTTATCTAATTTTTTTTTATCGTTTTTGTTTCCCTTAATATTTTCAGGCTATACCCATCTTCAGAGAGTTGAAAAAATTTTTTTTTTAAATTTCATCTGTATTTGTTAAACTCAACTGTGATGTTAATCCGTTGAATGTTTTAATGTAAATGCAAACGTTCGGCAAAGATGTAAAGTTATGCTCGGCAAAGATAGTGAAACTCTGTTAGATCCGTGCGGCGTCTTTTTTCGCGGATGTTTTGAAAATCATTTCATATATAATATTATTTTTTTTTTTTTTTTAATACTATAAAAATAATGAGGCCCTGCTTGGGGATATTGAAATAAAGATTTTTTTTTAATTATTTTTATAGTGAGTTAGAAGCATTAATTAAAATGTAATAATATATTTTTGAAGGTGTTTGCATTTACATTAAAACATTCAACGGATTAACATCACAGTTGAGTTTAACAAATCAAGATGAAATTCAAAAAAAAATTCTTTTCAACTCTCTGAAGATGGGCATAGCCTGAAAATATTAAGGGAAACAAAAAAGATATTAAAAAAATTAAATAAATATGTTTTTAAACATAAATTTGCATTATTTCGCCTTCAAAAATATATTATTACATTTTAATTAATGCTTCTAACTCACTATAAAATTTTTTTTTTAAATCTTCATATATATATATATATATATAATATATATATATATATATTTATATATATAAGTTGATAAAACAGATTCTCTTGGATCTTCATATATATATATATATAAGTAATTTAGGGAAAAAATTAAGGAAAATAGGAAGATAGGTGGAAGAAATAAACAAGTAAATAAATGAAATCTAAATGAACTGGGGTGGTTCTTTTAGTTGAAATCTGGATAGATTGATCTACCAGAAATCCCTAACAAATTACCGGCAGAAAATGGACAAATATCCATGTTTTATGGCCCCACAACAGAGGGAAACAGGACAATGAAAGGAAATCTGTTTTCAAATGCCTTAATAGTAATAAAGAATTCGTCATTCGTATCTGATGATTTGGGAGAGTTAGACACTTTGTCTAAGCTTCGTGAAATAGACTATAAAGCAAAAAATCGTAGTCTTTTGTTATATCTTTACTTGTCAATTTGGTCTGTGACTCTAACAATAAGAGAACACATTAATCTCTGCAAACTGCGACACGTTTAAAAAAAACTCCTATGTCGTAAGGAAGATTTCTTCTCCGGATTTGTGGATTACATATATATATATATATATATATATATATATATTATTATATATATTATTTATATATATATATTTATTTTATGTATAGTTAGATGTTTGTTGTTCATATATTTATACTAAGTATCTCGCCTGGTCTCAATGTTCAATTCATTATGTTTCATTTTTTTTTTTTTTTACTTTGTTATGTTCTGTATGATTTTTATTTGATTCCTAATTTTAATTTCATTTTATTAATTGTCTTTCGATTCTCTCAAAGATACAATTCTTATTTTCTAACTCGTCAGCCTCTGGGACTTCAAAAATATCTTCTTTTTCACCGCCATATTTTATTCTGGTGACGCATTCGCATCGTAACAAAACTGTTAAATCATTTTAACTTCTTTTCATATTCATAAATCTGTCTCCCGGGTAATAAAATGGCTGACACTTTCCTGTCCCGCCAAATAATTTATTAAGTCAGTTTCTGTTATTTTATTTCATTCTTTTGTTCTTTTGTTTTTGTTTTAAGTTATGTTTTTGTTTTTTCAGCGCATGTGATGTGCAAAACATATACACAGCAATAAGGATAGGTGTAATATTTTCTAATATCCGTCAAACCTGGTTATTCTCACTTTAGTTTTGTCAAATAAATGTTTGACTTCTAAATCAATATTAAAACGACGAAAATACGCCATATATATATATATATATATATATATATATTATATATTATGTGTGTTGTTGTGTGTGTGTGTGTGTGTGTGTGTTCAACTACATATATATATAGTTGGGAGCATGTATATATATATTTTTTCTTTCTTTGAAAATTATATATATATTTATATAAAACTATATATATATATATATATATATATATATATATATATATATTTCAAAGAAAGAAAGAACTTAACAAATCGTCATCCCGTTATAATTTTATTTCCACTAGAAATAAATATAAAAATTAGTCTAGCTTCATCAGACAGGTTACAGTATGGTTGTATGGTGAGATTTTGCTGATCCCAAATAGAATTATCCCCTACTTACCAGTCATTTAGAAGTCATTTAGATTACCTTACACACACACACACACACACACACACACATATATATATATATATATATATATATATCATCATCATCATCTCGCGCAAGCAGCACGGATATCCATCACAATCTCTCGCCAACCTTCCCTATAACTCATTGCCCCTGGTAGGTCCTCTGCGCAGCATCCAGAATCCTTGCATAGTTGGTCAATGTAGGTCCTTAGTGGGCGTTCTACGTTAGCATGTCCATGTATTGGCTTCCACAGGAGAATGTCGCTTATGAGCTCGTCTCCGCTTCTCCAGGGGTGTCCTGCTAGCCTAGTCCGTCTCACCCGGATGGTTTGTGAGATGAGAGCAGGTGAACCATATAGTTGCTTCTTTGTGGGGTGCTGCTTTCGCGACTTGTTCAGGACTGCACGCAACATTCTTGTGCAAGTCCCATCAAGCTTATTCTCAAGGCGCTTTGTTAGGGTCCAGGTGGTGCAGCCATACAGCAGTACTGATATAACCACAGCCTGGAAGAATTGTCACTTTAGCTTGTCAGTGAGATCGGATTTCCATATGACTGATAATTTGTTTGTGGCCACCCATGCCTTTCCTATACGTGTATTAACATCGCTTTCTGTGGATAAGATATTACTACCTAGGTATGTGAACTGTTCTACTGGCTTAAGAGACTTACCGTCAAGTGTGGAGATGTCGCCTTTCTCTTTGAAGCACATGAACTCGGTTTTATCGGAGTTCACATAGAGGCTGATATTCTTTGCTGCCTCCTCCAGGCTATGTAGAAATGACTCAGCCTGTGCCGGTGTATCTGCAAGAAGCGCAAGGTCATCAGCGTAGTCTGCATCTGTGACTGTGCAGGATATCGCCTGCTTCTTGCCTTTCTTAGTGTAAAGCCTGTTTCTTTTATGGTATCTAATGATGTTCGAAGTGCATAGTCTAGGCATATTATAAATATATATGGCGCTAATGAATCTCGTTGTAGGACTCCAGCGGTGATGTCAAAGAAATCTGTGTCGCCATCAGATGAGCGTACCATTGATTTAGTGTCTTTGTAGAGCATCATTATAGCGGCAACCGTTTCTTTGGAGAAGTCTACGAATAACAGCGTTACCTCTAGATTCTTTGCTCGAACCCCTTCTATGATCCTTCGAATAGTCAGGATCTGGGAGGTTGTGGATCGATTTCTGCGAAATCCGTCTTGGTTTTTCCTAATGATTTTCTCTATTTCGGGTCGTATGAGATTAAGGATGAAGGCATTGTATATCTTAGCTGCAATAGCAGTAAGAGTTATGTCTCTGTATTTTTTAGCGATTCCGAGGTCTTCTTTTTTGGGAATGCGAGGATGCATCCGTTCGTCCATTTATCTATTCTATTTTGTCTATATACTGCATTGCATAGCCTAAGCAGTATGTCATTGAACTTTCCTATCTTCCAAACCTAAGGTGGTATTTCATCAAGACTTGCAGCTTTTCTACCTTTTAGCTTCTTTAAGACTTTATTTAGTTCTTCTATTGTGAAATCCTCAAGTTTGTTATCTAGTTGTCTATCTACAATCTTTTGGGTATTATTTTCTATGATTTTAGGGGGGTTCCCCAATAGTTTCTGGGAGTGGTCTTTCCATTTCTGGAGTCTATCTTTAGCTTTAATCTAGAGGTACTTTTCCTACCACTGACTTAATTTACTGTCTGCCATGTTAATCGTGACTGTCTGTCTTCTACCGATTGTTTAATGTTATTTATCTGTACTTGGATGTATTCTATTTGTTGTTTTTTTTGTATGTTTCGGTTAGGTCTATCTGGGCTTTCTTAAGGTTGTGTAGATTGATGCTAGTTGGGTTTGTTTTATTATGTTGGGCTGCTTTTTTTATATTGTTTCTCTTTTCTCTAACTGTTTCTGTCTCCCAGCGGACAGAGTGTCTGCCTCTTTCTTTGGTCGGTACGCACTTCTAGGTGGGCACTGACAAAGTTTTCGTTTTCCTTGTTTGTAGTGTAGCTTTCAGTTGCCTCTTGGAAGACATCGAATTTGTTTCTTACTGTCATAGTGCAGCGATTGTATATATCACTTTTGGCAAGCGTCGACCAGTTGTATCGTACAGACTTACTAGTTTGTTTTTGTTTCTACGTAGGCTAAGTCGTAATTTTGCTGTGACTATTCTGTGATCGAAGGATACTCCTTCAAAGGAGGAGTATGCTTCGCAGTTCATTGCACTATTTATCCATTTTTTATTTATTAGGATATAGTCTAATTGGGCTTTTGTATTTTTTGGGTATGTGTAGGTCCATTAGTGCCTTTTCTTTTTTTTGGATTTGTATTTAAGTATACCAAGCCTGTTCTCAGAGGAGAACTCGGCTGGAGTCCACCGTTTCTATTGGGATATTATGTAGGCCGTATTTATTGTTCTCGTTTTTGCCTATCTGTGCATTCATGTCACCCCAACGACCAGGACATTGTGTTTGGGAATCTGTCTGTATAGGGAGGATAACTCATTATGTTGCATAGCGCGTCGTCACTGTACTAAATTGCAATAGTTTTATCTTCGTTGTAAGGGATGACAATAACACCAAAATTATCCTCCAGAAGTTTATTGAAATAAATTCAAGCTTCTTAACTTCGAGAGAAAGGGTCAGTTTAATTAATATATTCAGTCTTTAGACTTTCGGTCCTTCGATTAAATTTCTGGGTGACAAGCTTTTTCAGTTGGTAAGTATCAAGGTTAACTTTCCCAACACCAACTACACGTGGTCCCGCTCGGCCGACTACTGACCCCGATCACCTCACTCTCTCTCCGGGTGACTGCCTCCGGGGCTAACTGACGCTGACCTGTCTCGGGCCCTCGGTTCTTTTATATTCATAGCTACACCCACGTATTTTTATCTCTTGATCTGATAACGGGCAATTCATATTTCCGTTTGTACAATATATAACAATTATAGACCTTTTTAATGTCTGTTTCTTTGCTGACATTAGTGGGGCTATAACACGAGACTACTGTCATGCAGGGATACCCATTAAACGTAGTGCATATAATTCTTTGTTGGATTCTTTCTACACTGTTTAGTGCTCTTATAGCTCAGGGACTGAGGAGCATTCCTACACCTCCCATGGTGGCATTTATGGAGTTTTTCCACGCAGATGCCGAGACAAACGTCCATCCATTACCTCTTTCGTGATATTTTATTGCTTGTTCACTATGATCCAATCTATGCTCTTGTACGTAGATTGTATCTATATTTTTATCCGCTGCAGAGGCAGTTATCTCGGGTAGTTGGTTTATCGTTTTTAGCCATCTGACGTTAAATGTTGCTAAGTTTAAGGTTTGTTTACACCTTAGTAGGTGTGTTTTACTCCTAGGTTCTATGGTTGTCTTTTAATATGGTTTTTAGAGCTACGACGTTGGTAGTGGGTGTGTCTTGTTTGTCTGCTCTGAGTGTGATGCGGTTTGTGTGTGTTTGATGATGTTGGGGCGCTGTAGCAAATTTTCCGACACAGGCCAGCGCTCGAAAACCTGTGACGCGTACCTGAATCAACGAGAGTGACGATTCTGTATTGATTTATATTTTTGTGTGCAGTATATATATATATATATATATATATATATATATATATATGTAAAAAAAAAAATTTTATGTGATGAACAAAGAAAATACAGTGCTCAATCACCAAATTGTAGAGCTAATATTTTATTTATTTTATGATAATTATTTTTGATCTGTGAAAACTCTTTGTAAAAATAAATATATATAGAAATATATAATATAAATATATGTGTCACACTCCTTGTTCGGTTCAGCTTCTCTGGAGGTAACCAATTTGATTAGTCGGCCGCAGATATTTAAGTCTTAATATGGCAAGTGG
>CM042141.1:102480828-102497721 GCA_023376005.1 Doryteuthis pealeii | reverse complement strand
TGAACATGGAATCACATCAAAATAATGAAATAATTTTATTTTCTGCATATATATATTAGAAATAATGATTGAGGGTTTTTCTTCTGTCACAATAAAAGAGGAATTTGGTTGGAATAGCGGTTCGGACAATCATCAAAACAAAGGTACTGCAAAAGGAGATACGTCGTTACCAGCATTGACTAGACTGAGAACGATTCATCGACCAAACCGAGCTAACTAAGAGCTATAGTAATGATCACACAGTGGAAGTCTGCTGTAGTATCATAAAAAGGACCTGCACACAAATCACACCTAAGAATTCAAAGTCATTTTTCAAAAGGACCTACATGCGGTATACATATCAAAACACACGAGTCAAAATCAATGGGCCAAAAATGTGGATCTTACCCTCTGGCAGAAAAAGCAGTTCAAAGCGTATTTCTGTATCTCCAACCGACATGGCCGTTCTCCCACCAGTCCCGTCTGTCCGTTGAGCAACGTGCGACTAAAATGAAATAATTCACTAGACGCACACAAACTATTTCACTAACCGCAGTACTATATATACTTACAAATAAGAGGTTATGGTCGAAGTTCAGGACCTGGTTGGTCAACAAAAAAACATGTATTTATCAAATCAAAAACCTAAACCTACAAGTATCCTTTCAATTAATCCCCAAGAGATCCTAATGTCTACATTCACGATCCTTCTCTCACGCACTTGCATGCAGCTCCTGGATAGGAATTCTTCCCAGATCTCTCCATAGCTCTGTCGTCACGTTTCCTTCTCTTTTGATGTTGTGCACCATCTTCAAAACTTGCGTTCTCCTTTGATATCACCTCTATTGAGTTTGGAAGTAGGAATAAAAAATCACCATGGCAGGTCCTGCGAGTAGGAGAGCCGTGCCCCAGTTCACAGGTGATAGTTTCTCTATGAAATCCAGGATTCTAGAATAACTCTCAGGGTCTATCTTGGCGGTCGCAGATTGGAATGAAATGCACACGTATCCTCATGACTATGGAGAGTCCTACCACATCTCTTGCCTCTTCTCACGCACTGAACGAAGCAACAGCCGCAGTATTCATATAGATTATATCATTGCATAGAGAGATCGTCACATGGCAATGAATTCGCAGTGTAAAAACGGACTAGAAGATTCTCCTCTACATCAAAGTTCTCCTGAATCTGGCACTTTCTGCTATACAATCTCGTAAGAATCTACAAAAACATTAATTACAAACCATTGGATAGACAATATTCCAGATGATTATAGAAATGACCGTCTTCCTACTAATGACACATAGGGAGCCCACAGTAGTCTGTCTTTCGCAACGCGGTGTTCACTTCACTACTGAACTGTTGTTCAACGTTGTTGGGAAAAATTGATTACCACCAATAAGCAGTCTCCCAGAAAACCGATACTAGAATCTTATGCGTAAGAACATCCGCAGGGAAATATTGACGACAATAAGCAGTCCTGTCGGAATCGTTATCTCTGTCGCTGCCGTCCTCATCGTTTAAAAGTCAACCCCCACGCCGTGTCCGGGAACGCACCCATATGTCATAAAAGTGAAACAAAAATAAATCGCCAAAAAACAACAAGCCAACCAAACAAAAGAGAGAGAAACGGACAAGGCACCTTAGGGTGAAGAGTCCAGAGTAGGATTAGAAAAAAGAAGATTATGGCCAGAACAGTTAACAATATTAGGCTAGACTAAACTAAACATACATGGTTGAAGTCCAGACACGAAATTAGAGTTAAGCGAGAGAGTTCCCATGCTGCATATCGACTCAACCAAAACTCGCATACTGGAACCACATTGAAACTGAACGTACGTTACTTGCACTTTTATCGATCTAATTCAGCAACTCCAGAGTAACTTTATCAACTGGCCCTCATAAGAACATGAAAACTTGAACTATATTAAATATATAAATACATATATATATATATTATTAATATTAATATATATATATAATATGGAAATTACGCACAGACATAGAAAATCTCCTTGGTACTGGAGGTATGAACGACCTTGATATTAGTTTGATTTGACGAAAAAAAAAACTACAAAGACATAAAGAATACTAGCAAAAGTTATTCCCAGACTTAATAATCATACGAGTGATATAAAGACTAACACATAGAGCCACAGTACAAATGTCCGTTGGTAAATAACTTCTTACAATACTAATTTAATAAATATTATATTACAAAACAACGAAACAAATCAACCCAGATTGAGTAAGTAATCATAAAATGCAAATGACCAGTGTAACACAAACACATGAAAAACTAGAATAAAAAAGTACTAACAACTTCATTTAAAAAATGAATGTTAAGAATATGAACGTTTTAAATTTCTAAAAGTAGCACCATAAGCAAATATAAAAATTAAGCAATACAGACGTGAGAACTGAAACATTGAAAAAAACATCAAATCATATTTAATTTATAAATAAATAGGAAGTAAGAGATAAAATATATACACAAATATGTCACACTGCAAGAACAAGAAGTTCAAAACAATAAGATCCGAATTACACTAGACAATACATTAAGGAGGATTTAGGTTTCTTCGGTTATCATAGCTTATTGAATGAAACACGTATGTGGTAATAGAGATATATCGTACGGAATAAATACAAAAGAAAATTCACGACAAAGTGGATAACAATGATATCATTATGATGATGAAAGAGCAAAATAAAAATGAAGGAGAATAAACAGAACATGAGAAGATACTAAAAGAAAAAAGACAAAGTTTGCTGAGAATTAACTGCAAAGTGGTAATTAAAAGTTTAAAACAAGGTGGGGATTGAGCTAATCAAAAAAGACAAAAATTAAACAAGATTGCGATCGATCAGCAATGGCACAATTCCGCAGGCAACACCTGCCCCTCGAAATAAAAAGGAGGCAGGGCTGGGTTTAATTAGGGCTAAAACCCAGCACATGCCACCTTTAAAATCACGAGGGGGCAGGTGGTGCTGGGGGAGGCGACCCCTTAGAGAGGAATAGCCGACAGGATTGACGCATTTTTCAGCCACACACCAAAATAAAGAGCTCAGTTTTTGTGAGTGGATACCACGTTAATAGAGGAAAAGCATATGTGCATAACACGTAAAAAGAGGGTACACGAGAGTAATAAAATGAAACTAGAATCTGGAATTTCAAATAACAAGTATTATTAAATATAATAACAAGAAATAATAGCAAGGTAAAAATTTTGTTGCAACAGGTGTATTGTCTGCGGAAAAATATCAATTATACAAAATTCAATTATAACTGAGTGATAGCAATAGTAATTATGGAAAATATCGTACCTACACGGACTTTTTCATAATAACGTTAGAAATATTAAGTTAGGAAGCAAAATATTTTTATTCGTACCGACAGGTTACCATGAAGATAGCATGAGGTAAAAAGAGAGAATAGATCTATAGTTCAAATTAATAGACCAGGAGCAAACAATTGCAGGCTTGTGATTGCGTTGGATTAAGGTTGACGCAAGGAGAGACAACCCACTTTTTTTAGAATATAATTTTTATAAATAAAGGATTGAGGATATGTACTCTGTTAATAACAAATCTAGCAATTAGGAAGAAACAGCCTCACGTAGTGAGATTATTAGCAAGCAGAAACTAAGCCGTAAACAGAACTAGAATAACAAATAATATATGGCACACACAGCTGTATAGATTTCAGAGTATTCCCTATCTATACAAACTAATAATTTAAGCTCAGTAGTTCAAGTATGGTGCCTTTTAAATAATATCGAACTCATGAATTTTCCACAATACTTTGGTTTTAAAAGTAACTATTTAATTATTTCATCTATTAGGTAATAAGGAAAATTAGTCTACTAATTTTATTTGGTAAAGACCGGAAACTAAGGGTCACCGCTACCACGACACATGTAATTCAAATCGTCATAACATAGAATAAATACACTCAAAAAATAATTTGAAGCATAGAAAAGCAACACTTAGACGATCCTGATATGGTTTTTTATTAGGAACTAATTTTGATGCATTCATAGCCCAGGGTATAAATATAAATTTATAAACAAACAGTTTTGATTATTTATTTTTATATAATAATTATAAAATAGTTATACGAAACTAAGCTTTCCATTGCAAATTTATGTATTTTATTTTTTACTTTCTTTAATAAATTTTGATGAATTTTACTTACTTATGGTTAACAAACTCTCTGGAAAATTCAATTTTTTACACCCACACTCTCAGAAACTTTTTTATGTATGAATAATTTGCATACTTAATATGAAACATGTGTTTCGTGTTGTTTGTTTGTAGGTAAACATGCAAATTTTTGAATAACTTAAAGGCTAGATACATAAATAAAGCCAATGACACAGATATGTTATCTCAGAATTCTCACAATCATAGACTTTATCTGTTCTTAAGTTTAAACTTTATTGTTTCTTTCCTTTTTTCTTATTTTTTGTCTTTTCTTTTCTATATCTATTTAATGGGTATTTGCTCAAGCCATATTAATACTGAAACCAGACAGAACATAATACTGCATATATTATGTAGTAAGTGAAGTTATTCAGAGTTTTTTATATTTCTTAACTGCTATATTACGCTTCCTCATGTGTTTGCTAACTGGAGTCGGAGCTCTCCAGACAACCGTCTTTTGCTTGAGAGTCCTGTTTGGTCGTTCAAATTAATGCAAAGTGAAAAAGAATCAATATCAAAAAATCAAATCCATCTTTAACCTGAGACACGTGCTGTTCAGATGCTAGTTTGTCCGTCTCCAAGAACTTTGGCGATGTCTAACGTTCTCACAATGATATAAAATTGAATTAAACGCTTGCAACTTGAGAGTGATATTAGCGATTCTTCTAATATGATGTTTTAACAAGTGTTTTTGAAAGGAAAGAGATCTGCGCAATTCTTTATTTCGAAAAGGAGAGATAATGGAATACTTTTTCAAAAAGGAAAGAGAATCTGGAATTCTTTTTGTTCAGAAAAGAAAGAGATCTGTGAATATATTTTCGAAAGGAAGAGATCTGGGAATTATTTTTTTCGAAAGGAAGAAGCACTTGCTGAATTCTTATCCGAAAGGAAAAGATTCTGTGGGAATTCTTATCCGAAAGGAAAGAGATATGTGATAATATTTTTTCCGAAGTGGTGAGGTTTCATTTCTGGACCTCTGAGGAGTGTAGAAGAACCTCTTCATATGAGCCATTACTTCTAAGTCCAACTTCTGGACAGCCTCAAGGTGGTAGTTAACCACGTGATGGGGGATCCGTTATGGTGTCCATCTTTGGGTGAATAAATTGATAATGAAGTTTTTAAAAATGTTTCCTAAAAATATTTTCTTGAGAATAACCTCAACAAGAATGACATAAACACAGATGTCTTCCGCATAAACTATCTCGCCTAAATAGTAAAAATGAGTTTTTTATCAAGTGAGTTTAAAAACATCTGAATTTTTTAAAAAAAGAATATCCATACAAGTATGTTTAGATCAACAACGTCTTCGGCATAAATAACTCCAAACATTACTGTAAACGTACAAATAACAAACCAAACCAAACTATTGTGCTATACAATTATTAGTTAATTATAGATAGAATAAACTTGAAACATAAAGCTATAGCAACATTTATGTAATTACCCTATAGAATATATGAGGAAGAAATGAATAAAGAAAAGAAAGAACAGAATGGATAATAAAAGATGAATTTAATCACATATCACTTACACATAATGTTTCGGCAGTTCATCTGTGTGAAAATATTCCGCCCAGAGAAAGATTCGACCTTCTCAGAGTCAAATTTTTTATTTTTGAATGAAAAAAATTCGTTGTGGAAAAACGAACAAAATAAAATAGTCACTCTGATGAAGGTCGAATAACTACTCTGTGATGTCGGAAATATTTTCACACAGAATAAATGACGAAAAACCATGCGTAAAGTGATATTGATTAAATTCATATTTTATTAATTCCATTCTGATTACTATATTCTGTTATATTCATTCTTCCTACATATGTCGGATTCATTTGCAATCTTCCATTTTTTAAATATTTTATATATAAAATTGCTGCAAACTCTCAAGAAACAATTAACAATGTAAGTGTGAAACGTAATGAACACTTTTTACCTAACCTCTAGCAATAAAAAAACGTTAGAATGGTTTTATATAACGTTAGAATAATAACCAATAAATTATATCTGAATAGTTTGTCTGACTTTAACAGCTATACTTCTGACCCACGTTATAGTTTAATGTTTGGGCATCGTCATTCACGAATACAGCATTAAATTAACACTTGATTTGCTTGTGCGCATATTTTGGTTGAGTCATGATAATTTCAGTTTTTTAAATGCCAGTTGTAAATACGCCTAGCAATCCCAATGTTTCACGGCACAGGAATAACTATGACTCACCCAATATATGCGCACAGCAATCAGTGTTTATTTAATGCTTATTCGTTGAATGACGATGCAAAACATTAAACTGAACGTGGACAGGAAGTATATGCTGTAAAGTCAGACAAACTATCATATAATAATTTTAATTGTTAATTTATCTATACAGTTATATAAAAACCATCGTAAACGTTCTATTTTATGCCTAGCACATACGGAATAAAAGTGTTCATTTTTCGTTCACCTTAACCTTTAGTTGTATGGCATGTTTCTTGAGAGTTTTGCACACATTTATATATAAAATATTTAAAAAATGGAAATTGGAAATCGAATCCGACATATGAGGAAGATGAATAAGAAGAAGAACAGAATGGATAATAAAAGATGATTTTAATCAATATCAACTTACGCAATGGTGTTCGGTCAGTTCATCTGTGTGAAAATATTCCTCGCACACAGAGAAGATTCGACCCTTCATCAGAGTGACATTTTATTTTGAATCCGTTTTTTCCACAACGAATTTTTTCAATTCAAATAAAATTTCACTGATAAGGTCGAATCTTCTCTGTTGCGGAATATTTTCAACACAATGAACTGCCGAAACATATGTGTAAGTGATATTGATTAATTCATCTTTTATTATCCATTTTGTTCTTTCTTTTCTTATTCATTCTTCCTCATAAATATTTCTATAGAATACAAATAGATTTGCACAATAGCTGTATGGTTTCAACGTATTCTTCTTAAAACTAATAATTTATACACATAGTTTGGTTTGGTTTGTTGTACTTTACGAATGTTTGGGTTATTTTATGCGAAGACGTTTTGGAATCTAAACATACCTTGATGGATATTCATTTTTTTAAAAAAATTCAATGTTTTTAAACACACTTTATAAAACTACATTTTTTACTATTTAGGCTAGATTTTAGCTGAGACATCTTGTTTTATTCATTCTTGTTTAGGTATTCAAAAAAATTTTTAGGAAACATTTTTTAAAAACTCATTTTCAATCTATCAACCCAAAGATGGATCACCATAACGGGTGATCCCATCTATGGGTACTACCACTCGAGCCAAGAGTGGACCTAGAAGTAATGGCAATGAAGAGGTTCTTACACACTCCTCAGAGGTCCAGAATGAAACCTCACCACTTTCGAAAAAGTATTCACATTCTCTTCCTTTCGGATAAGAATTCACAGTCTTTTCCTTCTCGGATAAGAATTCACAATCTCTTTCCTTTCGAAAATATCCAGATCTTTCCTTTCGAAAATATATTCACAGATCTCTTTCTTTTCGAAAAAAAGAATCCCAGATTCTTTCCTTTTGAAAAAGTATTTCACTATCTTCTTTTGAAAAGATTCGCAGATCTCTTTCCTTTCAAAACACTTGAAACACAATAGAAGATTCGAGATCACTCTCAAGTGGCCAGGCGTTTAATTCCAATTTTTTATCATTGTGAGACGTAGAACATCGCAAAGTTATGAGACGTGAAAACTAGGCATCTGAACAGCACGTTGATCTCAGGTAAAGATGGGATTTTGATTTTTGATTTGATTTTTCACTTTGCATTAATTTGAACGACAACAGAACTCCTCAAGCAGACGTGTCTGGAGAGCTCCGACTCCAGTAAAACACATTGAGAAGCGTAATAAGCAGTAAGAAAAACAACTCTGAATACTACTACTAATAATAATGCAGAATATGTCAGTCCGTCTTCAGTATTAAATGGCTAGAAGCAAATACATTAAAAAGAAAGAAGAAAAGAAAAATAAGAAAGGAAAGAAAAGAAAGGTTTTAAACTAGAACAGATAAGTCTACTGATTTTAAAATGAATATAATATCTGTGCTCATGCTTATTTTGCATCTACTCTTTTTTTAAGTAATTCAAAAATATTATACCTACAAAAACAACACATGTTTCATATAATTGCAAATATTCATACAAAAAAGTTTCCTGAGAGTGTTGGGTGTTAAAAATTGATATTTAGAGAGTTTGTACATAAGTAAGTAAAATCATCAAATTTATTAAAGGTAAAAAAAATAAAACAATTGAAAATGGAAACTTAGTTTCTGATACTTTTTAATATATAAAAATAAAACAAACTGTATAAAATTATGATACCGGGCATGAAAATGATCAAAATTAGTTTAAAAACCCAATCAGGATCGTCTAAGGTTGCATGCTCAAAATTTTGAACGTGTATTTATTCTATGTTATGACGATTTTGATTAATGTGAACGTTAGCGGTGACCTAAGTTTCGTTACGACAATAGAGACCTAATTTTCCATTACTAATAGATGAATAATTATAATTAGTTACTTAAAACCAAAAGATTGTGTGAAAAACCAGAGCGATTATCTTTTAAAGGCACAATTAACTTGAAACTACTGAGGATAATTATTAGTGTTAGATAGGAATACTTGAAATCATACAGCTGTGTGCAATTATTTGTATTCTAGTCTGTAGTGCTAGTTCTGGCTGCTAATTACACATACGTGAGGCGCCTAATGTTAGATTTGTAATACAGAGCATATCTAAACCTTATTATAAAAATATATCTAAAAAAGTGGGTTGTCTTTCTTGGTCAAACCTTTTAATCACCAATCACAAGCCTGCATTTATTTTGTCGGCATAATTGAAGATAGCATCTTCTCTTTTTTGGCAACCAGCATCTCAATGGAAGTCGGACGTAAAATTTTGCTCCTAATAATTCAACCGTATAGAAGGGCGCGTAGGTTACGATTTTTCCATAAACATGCAATCACTCAGTTAAGGGAATTGTATAATTGCATATTTCCGCAGACAATACCCTTGTTTCAAACGAAATTATTACCGGTATATTTCTTGTATTATATAATAATACTGTGTTATTTGAAATTCCAAGTTCTATTCTTTTTTTACCTCGTCCCACTTTACGGGTTAGGCCACAAGGCCTAATTACGTGGGACCACCACAAAACCGAGCTATGGGTGGGGGTGAAAAAATTGCGTCATCCTGTCGGCTTCCCTCTCAAGGGCGCCTTCCACCCAGGAACACCTGCCCCCTCGATTTAAGGGGCAGGGCTGGGTTATTGGCCAATAAACCCAGCCCTGCCCCTTTAAATCGAGGGCAGGTGTTGCCTGGGGGAATGGCCCAATGTGATCGACGCCGTTAAATTATAAGCAATCCCACCTGTTTTTAACACTTGTTAATACACATTGCAGTTAAATCAAGCAACTGTGTCTCTTCTTTATATCTTTCTGCCTGTCTGTATTCTCTTCTATTATTTGGCTCTGCAATAGATATCATTGTTATCACTTTGTGTGATTTTTCTTGTATTTATTCCGTAACGATATATTCAACCAACATACGTTTATCATAAGCTATTGAAAACGAAGAAAACCAAATCCCCTAATGAATTGCAGGAATTCGACTCTTGTTGAACTCGGCAGTGAAGGGATACAAAATTTTCTTACTGTCCATTATTTAAAACTGAAATTGATTTGATGTTTTTTCAATGTTAGTCCCTGAATGCTTTATTGTAATGTCTATGCATTTAGAACTTAAAACGTCAATATTCTAAATTATTTAAATTAGTTTTTAGCATTTGATCTAGTGCTTTCGTTTGGTACACTGGCATGCATATGATATACAATCGGGGATGATTTTGTTTCTGTTTGTAATATAAATTAATTTATTAGAGTAAGGTTTTTAGTTACAACGGACATTGGTACTTGTTATTGTTAGTCCTTTAAATACGGAGCTATAATCTGGAATTTAACTTTCCTGCTATTTTTTTTTTATTTATTTTTTTTTGTATTGTGTTGTTGTAGTTTTTTTTATTTCAAACAAAACAATAGTCCAGGGTTAACCAAGACCAAGGGAAGATTATGGGGGAATTTCAATATATATATATATATATATATATTTATATATATTATATATATAATATAGTCAAGTTCAGTTCAGGGCAGTTTGAAGTTTCGAGTGGAAGTCGAAAAGGCAGTCGAGTTCAGTTCAAGTTGGCAGTCGAGTTGGTTGAGCCGAGCAGCATTTGGACTCTCTCCCTCTATTCGACTGGACCCAACGATTAGAGTAGCAGAATAGAACCGCCTGGGTGCCATAATCTCTTCCTAACCACTGGACTCTTCACCCTAACCTGCCTTGTCCGTCTCTCTTTGTTTGTGGTTGTTGTTTTTGGCGATTTATTTTTGTTTCACTTATGACATATGGGTGCGTTCCCGGACACGGCGTGGGGGTTGACTTTTAACGATGAGACGGCCAGCGACAGAGATCGATCCGGACAGACTGCTATTGCTCGTCAATATTCCCTTCGGATGTTCTGTACGCAAAGATTCTGAGTATCGTTCTGGGAGACTGCTATTGGTGGTAATCAATATTTTCCCAGACAACTTGAACAACAGAGGTGAAGTGACACGGCGAAACGACACGACGACGTGGGCTCCCTATGTGTCATAAGTAGAAGACGGTCATTTCTATAATCATCTGGAATATTGCTATCAATGTATATTAATGTTTTTGATATTTCTACGAAGTATGTCAGAAAAGGTCCAGTATTCAGAAAACTTTGATGTGAGGGTTCAACGTACACTGCGAATTCTTGCCAGACGATCAGCAAGCATAAACATGAGATACTGCGGCGTTTGCTTCGTTCAGTGCGTGAGAAGAGGCAAGAGATGTGGCAGGACAAGTCGAGGATACTTCATCATGACAACTCACCGCCCACATTACCCTGAGTATTCTAGAATTCCTGGTTCAGAAGAACATCACTGTGCTGGAGCACCCTCCCTACTCGCCAGACCTGGCTCCATGTGATTTTTTTCCACTTCCCAAAGCTCAAGGGGGTGATCAAGGGAACGCGTTTTGAAGATGTGCACAACATCAAAAAGGGCGTGACGACAGAGCTATGGAGAATCCCGGAAGAATCCTTCCAGGAGTGCATGCAAGCGTGGCAGAGAAGGATGGGAAAGTGCATTAGACTCCAGGGGGATTAATTTGAAGGGGATAACTTGTAGGTTGTAGTTTTGATTTGAAATACATTTTTTGTGACACCAGTCCTGGAACTTTTCTGACATAACCTCTTATTGTTATATAGTCGGGTAGGAAAAGTTGTTCGTTCTTAGAATAGTCATTTAGTCGCAGTGCTCAACGGACAGACGTGATCTGGTGGGAGAACGGCCATGTCGGTTGGAGATACAGAATACGCTGACTGCTTTTTCTGCAGAGGGGTAAGATCCACATTTAGGCCCACCTGTTGGACGTGGGTAGTAACCCATGAGGCTTAATGACTGAATCCTGGTGGTTGAGCAGGCCATGACTTACAGCACTCCACTGTGGATCTTACTTAGGCTAGACGGTTGGTCGATGACGTCACATCCAGTCAATGCTGGTAACGACAATCCCTAGCTCCTATATGATTGTCCGAACCGTATTCCACAATTCCTCTTATGGCAAACCCTCAATCATTTTTATCATATATATGCTAGAAATTTATTTCATATTTTGGGTAATTCCATGTCAAATCATCCAGGCCACGTCACTCACCCACTTCAATTTTTCTGAAATTTTGTCCAAGTGTGGACTATATTGAAGTTAGAAAATCCCAAAAATGTGAGTTTCCAATTCCAAAAATTGTCGGAGTTATGTCAACTTCTAGGTCTCTAAATTTGAGGGGGGTCGCGAAAAATGGTGACTTTTTGTAACCTACTTTTGTCTGTAAAATAAATGCTAGAGCTTACATACTCGTAAAAATTGGTTTATAAAAGAGGTCTTGTCCCAAGGAATCTCACATTTTGGGGATTGTCTAACGTTAAAATAGTCCACACCTGGAAATTATTTTTTAGAAAAATTGAAGGGTGTGGGTGACAATTTTACTTTTTTCTAGATAATTTGAAACGGAATTACCCTTTATATTTGATTTTATTGTATCTATGATTTGTAAGGGAATAGATTGTAATTAAATATCTAATCTTTAAACAAATTGTTAGAATGCAAAATAACTGTTGATAATCAATTCTCCTTTACAGGTGTATTTTTGTTGATAGTTTTGTGACGTAAAACTCATTGTCTGATCTACTTAACCCTAACATATACTACCCCATCCGGGTCAGAGTGGATCTGGTAGTAATGAGGAGAAGGGGCACTCCACTCTTTCTTTGAACCTCACCACTAGAAGCAGTTTAACCTCATACCCAGGACACCAAGACCATCAGCCCGCCTTCTGCCTATATTATAAAAAGGCTTGCGGTTTATAATACGGTTGGGACAGTTATATAAGTGCTAGGGCTTGGCGTGACCAGCCGATTGATCGTAAGGGGCCTCTTCGACCGCACGTCTAGACTAAGTAAGAGCAAAATTGGAGTGTTGCATCTCATGGGCTGCCCAGTCACTAGGAATCCAACAGGTTGCCCCATTGGTGGTGGGATTTTATCTTTCTATGGAGAGGCAATCGGCGTATTCTGTAGGCCTAACCGACGGGGCAGTTCTCATACGAGATCACGTCTGTTCGTTGAGCATAAAAGACTATTCTAAGAACGAATAACTTTTCTTAGTCGACTATATAACAATAAATAAAAGTAAAGTCTTCGGGGTGGTCTAAAGTCAGTATCAGCCAGATAGTGAGGGAGTCTATCCATTTTTCACTAGTGCTAGTCCAAGGAGATTGTTTTTGTGTCAGAAGTGGAGCACCAAACCTACCATCACCGCACATATTCCTTTGCTACTCATAGAGTTTGGCGAGGACCGGTATCAAACCAAGAAGATCGAGGTTCCCTAGCCGGATGCTCTTCCGCTGAACTTACCAAAAATCACGGCTTGATACACACCGAAACAGGTGGACCTTTGGAGGGTTTTTTCCCTCTGCAGATGTGCAGTCAGTGTATTCTACAGCCCCAGTCGACGGGCGGAATATACAGAGGCATAGCAAAACTATCAAAATTAATTATGCACATACACGCGTCTTTCTCTTCCATTAGGCAAACGAAGAACTATGTAGGACTATGTAGGACTATCACTCATTCTGTGCAGAGCAGTTGGTTATAAAGGCAAAATCGAAGGAAAGTCATTCATCGACAACAATTTGTTGCCGGTGCAGACATCAGGGGTTGATCTAATAGAGCAATTTATTACATTTACGATCGATAGACGGTGGTGTGCGGCCATCAACCGAGTTTAATGGCAGAAACCTTTCGCCGTGTTTATCGATTCAATAATCTGACAATTCTTTAATATATTCCATCAGTGATAGAATGCATACGTGTCGCTACTGGCTACAATTTCACTAATTGTGTAAATCCTATTCTATAAAGTAATGCAGAGAGCATGAATATATAATTATTTCAACAATAAGGCGAATGCATGTATGTATTTTCTGAAAATCATCTACACATTCTAGTAATTGTGCACAGTGATAATTCGACTTACGAGTGCTCCACCTAACGAGTTTTCTGAGTTACGAGCTGTTAATCGGTCGATTTTTTGCTTTGTTTTCAGAGCTTAAGTTTGAGATACGAGTGGGCTTCAGATATGCTTATGGTGATAAGTTCACTAAAACGTTTAAGTTTTCAAATTAATTACGCCCCCCTCCCCCCAAAAAAATTTCCAGTGATATTTTGTCTTACGAGTGCACCAATGTACGAGTTTTCCAAGTACGATCTTTCACTCGGTCGATTTTTTGCTTTGAGTTGAGAGCTGAAATTTTGTGTTACGGTCATGTTAATAAATTCACTCAAAACATTTACGTTACAAACTTATACAAACCAAAATAATTATATAAAAACTAGCAAATATATGCACCCTCCGGGTGCAAGTATTTAAGTTTAATGTAATAAAATATTGTATTAAATTAGAAAGGCTAATGAAACTAAATAACAATAAGATTAAAAAGATTTGAAACAGAGAGGAGTATATATAAGATTTTGAAACAGAGGGAGTATAATAAATATGGAAAACTGAAACTTACTCTTCCTCACTCTCGTCTTTCATTGTTATTTTTTCTAATTTAAGTATTTAGTTAAAAGGAAGTAATAATAAAAGACAGTTATTTCATCTTGTTTATGGATTTCATTTAAGATTCATTGAAGAGATTTTTTGCTTATATTCATTAAAATAAAACCAAACAGTTAGAAATCAATAATACTAAGCACATATTTTTAAATCCGATTTTTTTAATATTAATAAATTAGCCTTCCGTTCACACTGTAAATCGCTATTTGTTGTATTATATAATATAATTGCATGTTGTCAGTATGTAGACATAGTTAACAGTATTAATAATGTATGACAATTTTATTAATAATTGAGGTTTAGATAAAAATAAAATCATGGAGAATGTGATGTCAATAACTAAGAGAATTGTGACTTGAGTAGGAATATAGTTTCGGTTACAGACAGAAAAACACGCAATCTCCATTATAATAAGATAAACATTAAAAGATATTATAGGACATAATTCCCTATATTCTATTTTATTATGATTTTATACAATAAAAAAACGTAGAGGATATTAAGTTCTTTCATATCGGTGAGGACTGGAACAGATTTATAGCATTTCAGTTTATTTCAGTGGGAAAAATTGATTTGATATAAGAAGAATTTGAGTTACGGGCAGAACGAATTGAACTCGTAAGTCAAAGTACTACTGTATCTACTTATGTAGGTCTGTTGTGTAAAACTATTTATGAGATCCTTCAAATTATTGGAGATGTCAGTGACCAAACTCATTTATCAATCATTTTTAGTTATCATTTATCAATCATTTATAAGATTTTACGGCATGGCAACCCTTGTTGGGTTATTTTACACTGAAGACGTTGTGTTTTATTCATTCTAGATGGGTACTCAATTTTTTTAAACTCAATTTTGTTAACAATTTTTTTAGAACTCATTTTGTTATATTTAACCCATAGGTAGGACCCTAACAGGTACTACCACTTTGAGTTAGGGTAGAACTGGGAACAATAGTGAAGAATGGGTACTCTATATTCCCCAGACATCCAGAACTAGAACCTCATCATCAGATAGAGTTTAACGTCATACCATGGAGACTGCCTTCTAGCACATATATGATAAAAACGGTTTGGTTTTGGTTTGGTTTTGTTTTGTTTTACGGCATATCAACCTCAGTGGGTCATTTAATGCGATAAAGTTTTGAATATAAATCTTCTTAATGGATAATACAATTTTCTCTTTTATAAATAACATTTTTCTATTAACCCATAGATGGAACCTAACGGTACTACCACTCCGGGTCGGAGTGGACCAGGGGAGCATGGTGATGAGGGGTGCTCCACATTCCCAAACCCCAAAACTGGAACCTCACCATCAAGATAGAGTTTAACGTCATTCTCAGGACATGTCACCCGTAGCCACCGCCTTCTAGCACCCATATGATAAAAAAGGGGTTGGGGCTTGCCATAAGGGCAATAGGGTTGGAAAATCATATAGAGTGCTAGGGCTTGACGTGACCAGCCGATTGATCGGAGGGGGCCTGTCGATGCCCCGTCTAGCCCAAGATAGGGCCAAAGTGGAGTATTTCATGTCAAAAACGGTTTGGACCTTGCTATTAATGGCAATAGGGTTAGGACAATCATATAGGTGCTAAGGCTTGACGTGACCACCTGTCTACCCTAGGTAAGGACCAATTGGAGAGTTGAATGTCATGGACTGCTCTACCACAGAGGTTTCCCTTCCTTAAGCATCACGGGTTGGCACGCACGGCTAACCCCCTATTGGAGGAGGTCTTGCCTCTCTTTAGAGATGTAGTCGGTGTATTCTAAAGCCCAGCCGACAGAGCTTCATTTATTTTTAAGTGCTGACACATACTAGATTTAAACTTGTATGAAATACATTTTCGTTGTGTGTATACGTGGGCGGGTGTGCCACCTTTTTTTTTGCATCAAGATCTAAGATGAGTAAACACGCAGATATAGTAGATGTAGGAAAGGCATGAAGTTTAACATTTGACTTTCACCTTGTGTTAGGCGTGGTTTCTCCATCTAACAGAACTAGCACACAAACCGGCGTTTGGAAAATATGATGAACCATATTTGAAAATTCTTAGATATTTCAACATATCTTATAACAAACTCCCCCCCTTCATCTCTACCCATTGATGTTTTGTTTATTTATTATATGTGGTCAAATCTGAGAAGCGTAAAGCTAAATAAATTTCATTATTTAATAACCTAAAGGCTTTTCCATCTCTCTCTCTCTCTCTCTCTTATATATATATATATATATGATGTGTGTGTGTGTGTGTGTTGTGCGTGTGTGCGTATGTGTGTGTGAGTGTGTGTGTGTGTGGTTGTGAGTGTGTGTTGTGTGTGTTTGTACGTGGCTAAATATGTGTTTTTGTGTATATATATATCTTCCGCATTTACCCACTCCGATTCCATTCCTTCCTGTCAATTGAGTGGTAATTCTGAAGAAGCGCTGAAATAGCGTAAAGCTGAAATGAATTCATAATCTGATAACCTAAAGGCGTTTCATTATATAATATATATAT
>CM042141.1:102455828-102475828 GCA_023376005.1 Doryteuthis pealeii | reverse complement strand
CACACACACACATATATATTATATATATATATATATATTATATATAGATATGAGATGCACGTTAGAAAAAAGACAAAATATTTGTGATCTTAAAAACAACGAGTCACAGCACCAAAATAACCCCTCTAGCATTGTGGCTCAGAGCAGCATATGTTGCTCTGAGCCACATGCTAGAGGGGTTATATTTTGGTGCTGTGACTCGTTGTTTTTAAGATCACAAAAATTTTGTCTTTTATTCTAACGTGCATCTCATATCTAATATATATATATATATATATATATATATATATATATATATATATATATATATATAAAATAATTTTTTTTTTAGTTTGCTTGAAGCATTGTATACTTAGATCATTGCTTGTGATTGGACAAAGAATCCAGTGGAATGGCCACAATTTAATATCAACATTGACATCGTGTAATCTGACTCCTTTCAATCTGGTTGCATCAGTAATTAAGACAACTAAACTAATTCCAAATTTTCCCATCAAATAGTTTCTTCAAGATAATACTTAATTCAATTTAACACTATTTTACCATGTTTGCCAGTCGATAATTCACCTGATATGTATGAATTCTGTTTACAAGGTTTTGGTGATGATTGATATTAATATACACGTAATGTTCTTATACTGTACTAGATAATAGATTTGCTGAATCTATTATTTTGATAGTAGTGTAAAATTTGAGAAAGTGAACCTAAGAATCGTATTGAGAGTCATCAAGCCAAATGGGTGTGAGTGATAGGTTATGACCCCGGGATCAATTTGAGAACTTGGCTGGTTTGCTGGTTGGATATACGCATTTCAACCCTTGGATTATTTTATGCAGAATACTTTTTTGTTTTATTCATTCTTGTTGAATATTCACATTTTTAAAAACTCATTTGTGATCTATTTAACCCATAAATGTGGCCCTAATAGGTACTACCACTCCGGGTACGCTTATTGTTCAGGTGGTTGGTTTCAAAGTTGCACTAAAAAAATCCAACTCTTATCACCCGTCATGACTCTACGAAGCAAGTCTGGTGCAATTTGAAGATGTTCAATGATGTCCCGACATACTTGAATGTGGCACTTCTGCTGATCATCATTCAGAAGTCTTGTAGCCATTTTTGCACAGCCTTTCAGTATTTCCAAATCTTCGGCATTAATCTTCCAAACGCAGTCATGTCCAGTTGACTTGCGATCATTCGAACAGTCGATCGACGAGCACCACCCATCAACCTGTCCTACACGCTCGACGTTACCCTTAGTTCTGCTTGTTGAAGGTATCCCGCTACTAGAGTAATCTTTCACCCCTCTTCCCCCTTTTTAACCTCTCATGACTCTTAAAATACGAGAATGTGACATGCTGGTTTCGCCATAAACTTGCTGTAGGATTAAAAATTCTTGTGATGCAGTTTCCCCAGACTGGATGAGAGACTTTCAAGTTTATTAGTTGCTTGGTGTTCATCGTTTTCTTCCCCAGTGCTCCAAAGTGAACAACCTAAAAACTAAGATGGTATAAACAAAAACATGGGAAAAAATTCAATGGTTCCAGAAAGCTAAGATTACAGTAAAAAAAAACTCATATGTTAGATGGTAACACAATACGCTTTTCCCTCTTTCGTCTATAAATCACACACCACACGCAGTCTCGTTACTTTTAAGACAGTAAAATAACTACACATATATAAAGTTATATATATAGTAATACTTCGTGGTGTGGTGTAATGGTTAAAGTCATAGGGAATGGACTCGTCGCCCCGAGTTCGATTCCTGGAGGTGGTAATTGCATTTCACTTAGCGCTAATACCCTTGGGAAAGGTACGATTTCTACTCTCCTCCAGCTATGGATAAATAGTAGGGCAGACTGGGCTCTTTAAGCTGGTTAGGCAACCGGTCTAAGAGAAGGAAAACTCTGAATTCAAACCCGTTAAACTCCGTTTAAGAAATTGACCTTGTGTCACATCCTGCTCGTGCGGAGGAGTTGGTAAATATATATATAGTAATACTTCTATATGACTGTTGTTATTTACTAAGGTCTATGAATCTCTGTCTCACCACTTTCTCTCTCTTTCTCTCTCAATATCTATCTACCTATCTATTTATCTATCTCAGTCTCTTCATTTCCTCTCTTTCTTTTTTTCTCATTATCTATCTGCGGGATTAATCTATCTCAGTCTGTTCATTTTCTTTCTATCTATCTATCTATCTATCTATCTATCTATCTATCGCAGTCTGCTCATTATCTATCTATCTATCTATATATATATCTCAGTCTGTTAATTCTCAATCTTCTCATTTATTTATTCAGTCTCATCATTTTCTATCAAGTCATTCATCTATCTGAGTCTGAACATTTTCTATCTCAGCCTGTTCCATATATCCCTTTCTATTTTTGCTCTTCCTATATATATATATATATATATATATATTATATATATATATATATATATATAGATGATAGATAGATAGATATTCTTAGATAATTGTATTAATGCTAATCGATTTGCCGCTTTCAAGGTTCGGAGGATTTTTTCTATGTTTGATCTCGGAAATTATTTCTGCAGAAAATTTTTATACCGTAAAATCTTCTGTTTATAAGACTTTCTTTTATTAAAATTCCAAAGAATTTGCCAGACGTCTTGGCGTTTACACTCGCCTGTAATCAATAAAATGTGGCTGTCGTGGATAAAAGCAAAATTAAAAAAGAAAAAGAGAAAAGACTCTTGAAATTATCTGTGTTAGTCTTTTCGAAACTCATAAGATTAAGTCAGATTCAATCAAAGATTAGATATAAGTTGTGAAGCTCTTGCTCCTTCTGCTGGATTCGCCACAAACGATATTACAAACACCGTGTAACGAAGGTTGGTATTGTACTCTCAAAAATTAGCGCCTGTGTTCGTTCTTTAAGGTAATATTTATTTCAAGTTAATACTATTTTATAATGTGTTAATAATTACTGTATCTATTATTTTGAAGAATTTTTGAAACCTAATCTCAGACATTAAGTCTAACGGGTGTGAGTGACAGGTGATGACACCGGGATCGGTTTGGTAACTTGGCTGGTTGCTTTGTTCGTTGGATTTTACGGTATGTCAACAATTGGGTTATTTTCTGCCAAATACATTTTTCTTTTACTCATTCTTGTTTGCTAATCAAATATTTTTAACTAATCTTTTAAACACATGTTTTAAAACTCATTTTTTAAACACATTTGTTAAAAGCTCATTTTTTGATCTATCTAATCAATAGGTGGGACTCTAACAGGTACTACCACTCCGGGTCAAAGTGGATCAGGGAATAATACTGATGAAGGGATACTCGATTTTCCTGAGCTTCACATGGGACATCATCACTAGATGCAGTTTAACGTCATACCTAGAAAACGAAATTTTGAATTGGATAACTTTAGTCATGAGATAAAGAAGTTCTAGAATATACGAAAATAATTTAAGAATTTAATAAGTTTCTTCCCTAAGGTTAAGCTGCCACACACATATTGTTCCCATTATATACTGGGGAAATACCCGTGTCTAACATGCTGGACTATGGCATCGAAGTATGTGAGTTTGAACACGCGTTGAATCGCGTTGTTTTATCACCTTTCGGCATAATACACTTAGGAGAGACATAAACACCCTCAACCACAGGATGACTTTAGCATTAAAGAACCTAGGAGAGGCTGATATGTCATTAAACAAATCATCATCATCATCATGATAATCTCGTCAGCTGTCCCTATCATTCATTGCTCCTGGGAGGTCCTCTGCGTAGCATCCAGTATTCTCGCAGAATTAGTCTATGTACGTCTTTGCTGGGCGGCCTACTCTGGCATGCCCATGTGATGCCTTGCGCGGTGCCTAGCATGTCTTGTTCGCCTCACACGGATGGTTTGTGTGATATGGGGCAGGTGGCCGTACAGCTGTTTTCTCGTGGGGTGTTGTTACCACCTTTTGTTTAAGATTGCGCGCAGCATTTATGTGCAGCTACCATCTAGTTTATTCTCTAGGCGCTTCGTTAGGGTCCAAGTAGTACATCCGCACAGTAGCACTGATACAACTACGGCTTGGAAACAAATCAAACCAAAACCAAATTCACCATGCACCTTGTGTGACCCCAGTTCCATGAATGTGGTCGAGGTATATGTAGGAAAAAAGACGTTTGGAAAACAAAAAAGAAAAAGAAAAAACGAAGTAGAGTAAAAAATTATCCACACTTTCGCCATCTTTATTATTGCCACACGGTGTTGGTGCGCAAGCATGCTTACAGTTGGCACTGTTGTGGTCACGTGATCAAAGTTTGAGCCTGATCACGCCATTTTGCTTAATGTCTTTACAGTGAAAAAATGGCTGCTCCACTATGCACCAAGGTAGTGTCCCGATTTCTCTGGTCGGATGAAGAGTCAGGGGCTGAAGTTCGTCTGGTGTTTTTAGCTCAATACGGGGACAGTACACTACCGCGTAGAACTGAGTATGGGTGATAGAGAAATCTAAAAGTGGCCAGACAAGCGTGGTGCACGAAGAGGGAGCATGACGCCCGTCAACCTCCACTACTGATGAGAAGTATGGTAAATCGGCTAATTATCATCGATGAGGTCGTTTGATCTCTGCATTTTAGTCAGGGTTCTGCCTATCAAATTATCTACGATGAGCTCGACTGCCATAAAACACCCCACTACAGACCCCACTCCCACCCACTCCCACACACACACACACACAACACACACACACATATATATATATAATATATATATATATATATTATATATATATATATATACTAGCAAAAGTACCCGGTCCATGACCGGACGAAAACATTTTTAAAATTTTAAAAAATCACCGAAAATTTATGTATTACAGTGTTTATTTTGGAGAATTTTTTAAAACATTGAAAATATTTTTTTGTGTAATCCTGTATTTTTGAGTGTTTTGAAACAATTTTATGTCATAATATTGACATTTTTTTAGTAGAATTCAGAAATCATATTTACTAAAAACAAAATCCCGTATAGAAACTTATAAAAATCTGATATAATTATTTATTATAACTATTATCTTTATAGAAAAAAAAATTAAAAACCATTTTTTATATGTTTATTTTTTTCCAGATTTCATAAAATATAATAATCGTAAAAAATATTTCCCCTAACATATTTTAAGAAAGAAATCCTATTTGAAACATATTTTTATTTTTCATAGAATTTGTTAACCCCCCCCCCCCCGGTAGTCAGTTAATTTAATCTGATGGTGTATCTGCTGGAGCAGCTTACGATACTTTCCGAAATTTTTTGAGTTTTGTATGATTAATTAATTATGTCCCTTAATTAGTAAAATTAACAACAAAATTTGGTGTATTTCTTAGTTATATGCAATATTTCGAATCTGAGTGACTCTCTTTTCTGAGTTATAGATCGACACGTACATACCAAAAACTTTCTTTTATATATATAGATATATGGGAGATCTTATCGTAGGTGTGGAGTTCAACCTCTGATGCAAAAAATTCCCGTTAGTCTAGCGTTGGTTTAAAAGGCACTACCTCGTTGATCGCCTGTTTAACAACAATAGACCACTCCGCTGACTATATAAATAAATGAAAAATATATGTATATAATATATAATATATATCTAGAGAGAAAGATAGACAGATAGACAGATATATATATATATATTATATATATATATATATATATATATATATATATATATAGAGAGAGAGAGAGAGAGAGAGCAACTATAGTTTCCAATTCGTATAAGTGAAGGCAAGATTCGAGATTACAGTACACTCTTGGCTTACAACTTAAAGGCAATTATTCATAGTCAGAGAAAATTCACTGCTTGAGAAAATTAATCTCCAACAGTTCAGAGAAACTTCTAAGATTTCCTAAATATTGTGAAAAATTGTCTCTCGAAGGATTTGCTTCAACCTAATAGATATAAGTCTATCTTTTAGATGCTAATATAGATGAGTTTGTAAAAAGATAAGTAGATTATTACGTCTCGGCGTATGTGGGTTCGAGTCTCTCTCTCTCTCTCTCTCTCTCTCTCTCTATATATATATATATATATATATATATATATATATATATATATATATATATATAAGCCATCAGTGTAGATATCTCCGAAATATTATATTAACTGGTGCATTTCATAAATATTTAAGAAATTATCCTTTTCACAAGATGGTCGTATTCATTGTGACTTATTAACAAGCGTGTAATTAACAATATTAGTGGTTTAAGTAATTAACTCGGTTATGAAGTTAGGACGCATGTATTGAAATAGACTACTAGTTATGTGTCTATTTGTTTTTCATGGGAAGTAATAAAACTAGTGTTGTATTGTCCTCGGCCGGAAAACGAAGCTTCGGCAAAAAGACAAAGAGAAATATAAAATATATATTTAAAAAAAGGGGAAAACGTAAGCGAGGCATTCCGGTCAAGAAGCAGGGAGAATATAAAGAATATATAACAAATGCCGTTATCAGATCAAGAGATAAAGATGCGTAGGAGTACCTATCAATATAAAAGGCCTGAGGGTTCGAGCCGACAGGTCAGTCAGACAGCGGACAGCGGACAGAGAACAGTGAGTGATCGACGCTCACGGTCCGTCGCGGCCAAGGGCGTTGAGACGCCACCAGCCACACCTTTACCTCAACATCGCCAGTCATCCCAACAATAGTAGTAGTCATTGTCAACACTCGCCACCCACCATGCGAGGAAGAAAGAAATAAACTCAAAGTTTTTACAATACCCATGTATTGTGATTTTCTAAGTCCGACTACTACGTACTTTGCTGCGTGACCATATATACCCGCAACGACTACTTAGTTACACGATTTAGAGTAGCGAAGAAGGCCACTACTAACATACACGATTTAGCAAGCGTGAATTAGAAGCCGCTATATAACATATATACATTTGATGCCAGTACGTAACACTAGTTCATTGTGTAATGGTTGGTGATCAGGTTAGTAAGTACACAGAAGGAAGTAAGTCAGAATAGATAAAATCAATTAAGTTCATAGAAGGAGCGAACTCACCGTAAGCGGAATTCGTGGAAGGTAAATTAAACCGAAACTAGGATGAACAGATGATTCCATTAAATATTAGTAGGCCTTTTCAATGGTTCACACTAACTGTGGTTTCTCGATTTAAGAAGTCGAGTTTTTGTAGTTTCATTCGTAGCAAAATGTCATGGCTAGCAGCACGTAACTTACAGGGTGGCAGCTTGCAGATGCCGGATTCAAGTTGGGTTGATATCGGAGCTAATATGATGCACAAGAATCCGTAATCGATCATGAAGATAGTGCATCAATAACAACCAGCCTGTTTGTATTCAAAAGATTATCTTACGACTAGTTATTTATCCAACCCGTTCGCTACGGGTAGGCTGTGACATAAGGTCGCAAGTATGGGTCAACTCTTGAGATCGAACTCGGTATTCAGTAGTAATACATCTGCGAGACAAGCTTGCTAATCATTAGACCATGATTGGAAATTCGTGTTTCGGCATAGTATATATTGTATACTGTAAAGCAAATGTTATTATAATATTTCTGTCAATCTGTAACTGAAACTACATCACCACCACCAACGAGAATTCCGTTAGTTATTTACATTATATTCTCAATGGTTTATGAAATAATCATTATTTAATCTTAATTATCATCTTATCTATTAACAATGTCTCTATAAAGATCTAGCGAGATAAATTTTCCTCAGAACAGTCCATATTATTAATGTCTTTAAAATCCTGCAATGTGTGTCATATATTATTGAGAAATAAATGTTACATAGTATTACATGGTATGATTAACTTGCAACCGTGTTCAGTAAATAACTACTTGGTATTATTGATTTCTAAAATTATTGTTTGTTCTCTAACGTATTAAAAATCAATCCTATGTTATAATTTTATATTGAAATCAATTAGAATAAGTAAGAATAAGAATAATCTTTTTGTGTTCCTATTTGATTTCGTTAATCTTTCTAATTCAGTATGATATTTAATTATATTAAAATTTAAATACTTGTGCCCAGAGGGTATATTTTTTTTGCTAGTTTACTTAAAACAGAAAGATTAACAAAACGATTTTTTTCAATCGATTTTTTGTGGATATTGTTTTATATATATATATATATATATATATATATATATATATATGTGTGTGTGTGTTATATAATCATTTTAGCTCACTCGGTAGAATATCCGCTTCGGACTCACAAGGTTCCTGGTATCATACCGATACTCGCCAGCATGAGAACGTATATATTGCGGTAAAATGGGGAGTTACCCGTAGGTATGGCCCTCCTCCAGTCGCCAAAACAGTCTCTAGCGCTAACAAAAGAGTATACGGCTGATACCTACAATTGGCCACTCTGTCGTGTTGGATTATCGGCGCATATAAGGTTAAACTTATAGATTCTGCATGGGCGCGTGGATTAAAGCCAGCCAATCAACAGCTCGAATATGTGGTTAGTTAACTATTTAATCGCCGATCTTGAAAGCCGTTTGCACGTATACGACACGGACGAATGGATATGCAACCAAAGAATTCTACCCAACACCAAGAGACACCGAGGTATAACAAAAGGATTCTACCCAACACTAAGGAACACCGAGGAACAACCAAAAGATTCTAACCCAACACTAAGGGACACCGAGGAACAACCAAAGGATTCTAACCAACACTAAGGAACACCGAGGAACAATCAAAGGATTATTCACTAAGGATGAACCACTGCTTAAAAAGGGATCTGCTCTGTCAAGTGCTCTCACTTGAAGCCAAAAAATGGCCACAAAAATCGTAACATGCCGACTTTACGTTTTTTCTTATTTAATTAATGAAATTTGAAAAAAAATGTGAAAAACAAAAGAAATTGAAATTGATTGTTAGATTGTTATGTCGGTATTTACCCAACCCGTTCGCCACGTGGAAGATGTGACACAAGGCTGCAAGTATGGAGCATCCAGCTAGGACCAGACTCACTATTTAGTTGTAATAGATCTGCGAGATAAGCTTGCTAAGCATTACACCACGATGGGACTGTCCTTTTACACAACCGATCACCACGGATAGGATGTAAACACAATGTTGCATGTGAGGAGCATGCAGCGAAATTTATCTATAGCTGAGAGGGGGTGGGGGTAGAACAGATGGATTCATGCCTTTCCCAAGGTAAAGTTGAACACAAACACATTTATCCAGGATTTGAACTTGGATCGCCTATTCCATTTCAGACGACGATAGCCATTTCACCAAATACAACTTCTTTTTAACAAGTATTTCATTCATTTTGATTTCATTGGCTCCTTATCGCAACTCAAAGATTTTTATTGCATTATATTCAGTAAGCAGTGTGAGTATATATATATATATATATAATATATATATATATATATATATAAATCGGAATAAAAGGCCTTAAATACCATGGGTATCATGATTATGGACCATTTCCACTCGCGAGTATGCCCACGAGCTTCTTCAGACCACTGATATCTTTTATTTAGACATGCACATGGCCAAAATGAATATAAAATGAGTTTGGCCATGTACCTGTCTAAATAAAAGATATCAGTGGTCTGAAGAAGCTCGTGTGCATACTCGCGAGTGGAAATGGTCCATAACCACGATACCCATGGTATTTAAGGCCTTTTATTCCAAATACTTTGCTACGTTTACAATAATTAAACATTGAGCTCTCATACGGAACCTGAACTCTACAACAAACTACTGTAGAGATTAGGACCCACCTAGAATCACCTTGTACGCAGAAACTTGGTACCGCACCAAAGTATATATATATATATATATATATATATATATATATATATATTCTTTCTCTCTGTATGATAGATTCAGTTTTACCTTTTTAAATCCCGGGCAAATTTAAAATAATAGTGTGTGTTAAAGTCAGAGTATAAAGTAAGAGTGAGTTGACGTGGGACGAATGTGGAAAAAATGATAGATTTTAATTATGAGAAAAGGAAACCTGTACATATGAAGCGATTAAACCTCTGGAGAAGGGCTTCACGGACCACTAATGGCACAATCTTAGATTGGGTAGCTGTAGAACTAATGGAGTTCATTTCTTTCTTTCTTTCGTGACACAGCAAAAAAGAAAAAAAAAAAATAATATATGTCAACAGCGTGAAATTGATCATGTCAATGATGATGATGATGATGATGTGATTACAGTTGTTTTCGTCATCAGAGGTGTTAAGATCCCGTGTTACTTTTGCTGATACGAGGAAAAAGGAAGCCATCTCTTTTGTTCCCAGAATCACGCGACATCGTTAGATGGTCTTTGTTTGAATACCCTTGTGTGAAAGTTCTTTTTTTTATTGTTGAGATTCCATTATTGCTAACATTAAATTTGATGAATATAACTGTCAAGAAAATTATAATTCGCTGACGCCAAATCTTCTCGGTTAACTTGTGTTTGGTTAGCGGGCTTAATTAGAAAGTAATGTTCTTTTCACTGCTTTTCCTTTACGGCACTAAAATCACTTAATTGCGGGTTAGCTCAGTCGGTAGAGCGTTGGGCTAGAAACCACAAGGTTCCTAGTTTGATACCAGCCTCGCCAACTCAGCGTATGAGTAGCAACAGGGATCTGTGCGGTAAAGTAAGGAGCTGATGGTAGGTGTGGCGCTCCACCTCAGACGCAAAAACAATCTCCTTGGTCTAGCGCTATTGAAAAGGGG
This sequence comes from Doryteuthis pealeii, assembly GCA_023376005.1. Classification (NCBI taxonomy): domain Eukaryota; kingdom Metazoa; phylum Mollusca; class Cephalopoda; order Myopsida; family Loliginidae; genus Doryteuthis; species Doryteuthis pealeii. The sequence goes on along the minus strand of CM042141.1, from coordinate 102,465,122 downwards.
ATAGACTTCCTCGCTGATTGGCTGATACGACTTTAGGCCGCCCCGACGACTTCACTTACTTACTTTTGAAAATCATTCACTAAATTATGAGCACCGATGAGGATGTTCAGTACATAGATGGGTGACTATTTAAGCAACAGCATCTACTGTAAATAAAATAAGTAAAAACGTAAAGTCGTCGGGGTTGCCAAAATTTGGTATCAGCCAGACAGCGAGGGAGTCTTTCCTCTTTTCACTAGCGATAGACCAAGGAGATTGTTTCTGCGTCTGGACCCTTTACCGACGGATCTAAACCGGTCCTAACTCATATAAAAGGATTAATAAATTTTGGTTCAATTTTTTCTAATTCATGGGCTATATGTTAAAATGATAAATTTATTATTTTAATGATTTTATATATGAGGGTTGGCTGAAAAGTTCATAGTCTAACCAAGATACTCTTATGGAAGGTGACCAAATGAGGTTTATTTTTCTACATTTTTCTCCTTGCAGTCGACACACTTCTTACCATTGGTGTTGCAGAGCTTTGTCCATTAGTCAGGATAGTTATCAGGTGGAGGAGGAGGAAAAGGAGGAGGAAAGGGGGAGGGGAGGAAGAAGGAGGGAATATATAGTACACTTAGATCCGACCTGAAAGCTAGAGAGCTCTTTTCTGTTCTGTGGCAAAATAATAGTAATCTTTTAATTGCTTTACTTTACTACACTGAAATTAGTTAATTGCACTGACGTCTTTGAAAATCATTCACTAAACCTAGCTTAATTTGGCTTAAGGCTAGAATATTGAGCACCCAGTGAAAAGAGAATGTATGTATTTACACAACCTCTCTACGTGATGTGACACGAGATCATTTTTTTAAGAGGGTTTAACAAGTTTGATTTCAGTGTTTTCTCTTCCTAGAACGGTTGTCCAACTAAAATTAAGAATCACAGTCTGCCCTATTATTTACCAATAGATTGAGGAAGAATTGTTCAATATATGCTTTTCCCAATCTCTATCGTTTCTTTTTCTCTTTCTATGTGTTTATTCTCACTTTCTTTCTGTCTCTCAAACTTCCTTTCTTTTTTCTCAAGGTCATTCTCTTTCTATCTGTCTCTTTCTCGGTTCCATTTTTCCTTTTCTATCTTTCTTTCTGATATATCCGGGTTAAGGGATATATTATGAAGTTGGTATTTTGGTATATTATCGCAGTATTAGTTGGTGCGTCGAATAGCAGCACGTCTTCCGAGCAGTCGTGGTGTAGTCTGGCGAGTAACTTTAGGCTTAGGTTTATTTTCCCAGTACCCACTCGTACCGAGTCAGGCACGAAGGCCTATTTATGTGGGGACCACCCACAAGCCGAGACTCATGGGTGGCGGGTAGAAAAATTGCATCGATCCATCGGCATTCCCCTAAAGGGGGGCGCCTCAGGCGCTGGGCAATAAACCCAGCCCTGCCCCTTTAAGTCAAGGGGGCAGGTATTGCCTGGAGGGATGGCCCTCTGGGATCGACGCTATTAATTTACCATCTCACCGGTCCAGTGGCCGAAGCGCACTGGACCCCCGTCCCGAAGGACGGGTTTTGTAGGTGTAGGTCCTTATACACTGAAACTGATGTCCAATCAGATTATTGTGAGAGGGCACCAAGGTATTACACATTCATTACATCACTTTCTTTCTTTCTTTCTTTCTTTCTTTCTTTCTTTCTTTTGTGTCTCCCCTTTGTCTCTATATTTTTCATTTTCTATTAATTTTCTAGTGACTTTCTTCATCCTATACTTCAATGCATAATTCTCTCTCTCTCTCTCTCTTTTTTTTTTCTCTGTCCCTATCTATCACTATCTTTCTTTGTCCTTCATACCCTTTTATTCTCTTTTTTAAGTTCTTTCTGTCTCTCTATCACTATGTGATATGCAAATGCACTTTAATTTCAACCAATCTCGTAGTGTGCATTTACTTATGCTTATGTCTCGTCTACTATTTACCAAAAATATGCGGTACGATAAAAAGTGAAGTGGCCTTGAAAACGATACGAAATATAAAACAGGGTAATATATTTTCTTTTTAGCATTATCTCGTTAAAAAATATTATAATATATATGCGAAATATCTACAAGAAACTAGAATTCAGGATGATAATCATCGCTAAAAAATGGATAAGCAAATTACATATTAAGAAAGGTTGTCGAGAAGTGACAGCTTGGGGTGATGGGTTGAATTTGCTGATTGGTTGGATTTTTCGGCATGTCAACCCTAAGATTGTTCGTCAATAACCAGAACTTATACTAAATTTTTAAAATACAAAATGAACAGTATGAATTTTCTGTCGGTTTCTTTGTTAGTCCATGATTCTGCTAGGGATTGTTAAATAATAGATTAGCCGTTTCTATTATTTTGAGAGTAGTATAGAATTTGAAAAGTGAAATAGAATTGTACTCGGACATTGGGTCAATGGGTGTGAATGCCCAGGTGATGACCCCAGGATCATTTGGAAACTCAGTTGGTCCGAAGAAGTTGGGATGCACATATTGTTCCAACATTGTACATTATGTGATATTGGATAGTCGCCTTCTTAATTATTTTCTAATGATCTTCCGAGCGTCTGTGTTCCACACATCAGCTTTCTGCTCCTTACCTTGTTGTATTTTCAAAGACGACCATCCATTTTTTCTATACATACACACATACGCACACAAACACACATATATTTTTGTTTCATTTGCGCCTATGTAGTAATATCTCATCTACAGAAACTAAAAAAAAAAAAGAAAAAAAAAAGAGAGGTAATGGAATGTGTAGTCACAGAGAGTCAGGTTGCTCTCATCTTTCTTCTCCCTTGTATTTCTGATACTTCACTCGTTAAATCAAGAAATTCATATCATATTCGTTGTTGTCATTCCTTTAAAAACCATACAACACGATCAATGGATGTTTCTTATTGAAAATTCAAGTGATATAAAGCGACATTCAATTATTTTTAATGGAAAACAACAACGAAACAAAAAAACTCCTCCTCCGGCGTTAAATCAACATCGTTTATCTGCGGCGAGAATAGTGGCATATATGTATTTACCGACCCTTCCCAGCATTCCTTGTAAGGTCCATCTACCTTTTTCTTTTCTCCAAGCGTGTGTTAGAGGCCAAGTAATTTAGTGGCAGTGACAGGGCGGCAGCTTCGAAGAATTCATGCTTTATCAGATCAGATTTCCACAAGATCAATAATATGGTCTGTAGCAGTCAATGTCTTTCTCATGCGCACATTGACATTGCTTTCTGTAGATGAGATATTACTACTAAGGCGCAAATGAACAATATATATGTGTGTTTGTGTGCGTATGTGTGTATGTATAAGAAAAAATGGATGTCGTCTTGAAAATACAACAAGGGTATAGAGCAGAAATGGATGTGTGGACACAGACGCTCGGAAGATATTAGAAAATAATTTAAGAAGATCGACTATGCAATATCACATATAATGTAAAATGTATGGAACAATATGTGCATCCCAACTTTCGGGACCACCTGAGTTTCCAATTGATCCTGGGGTCATCAATCCAAACTAGAGATTAAAACAATATAGACATGATATAAGGAAGTACAATAACCATATTTCCATTAATAAATTTTACTATACATATGTGACGGATATAATATAATATAATCCATAGGCAGAAACGAAGAAAATATCATATTGATTATACATATTGTAATATTATAAAATTAGAGAAAAGCTGTTAATATGGACAAATCACAAAAACAATTCTAGGGTTGACATGCGATCACAACCACTCCCACACCACCACACAACAAACACCACAACTCACAACACACACAACCAGCACCACTACAATGATATATCCAAATCAGACCACAGTTATAAATATTAATATATAGATAATAAATATAGATAATAAAATAAAAAGATACGACTCCATCTCCACCCCACCTACGACAATAAAAATCAAACTCATCAAAAAAAAAATAGAAAAATAAAAAATAAAACAAAGAATAGGATAATAACAAAAAAAAGATATATAGACATAAAAAAAACACTATAAAGAATTAACTAAGAATACACAAAGAAACAAAAAAAAAAAAAAAAAAGAAAGAATAAAAAAAAAATATAGAATAGATATATAATAAACGAAGAATCATAATAGAATAAAGAGAAATATAAATATATGACATAGAAAAGAAATAAAAAAAAAAAACAAAAAAGGAATAGAATATAACAAAGAATAAAGAAATAGGTGATCACTCCGTTTCTCTTGCTACGCGATTTTATTACACCTCCCACTCGGGGCACGATCGGTAAGTGATCCGTGTAGCGTCTCGGAGGGGTGAGAGTGTGGGAGAATGTGGGGATGTCGAGGTTAGCTCTGTGGCGGTGTAAGGAGTGTAGATTGTGGAGTTTTCAGTTGTTCCACCGGGTGTTAGTTCTTTAGTGCCCAGTGTCGCCGGGAGGTGGCTCTCCGTGGCCCCCTTTGCGCCCGTATCAGTGTATACTCCGTTGAGAGGGTGCGGCTGTAGGGATGAAGACCGGAGCGGCGTGTGTTGTTAATGTCGCGTGGATCGTGTGTGAGCCAGAAGGTGTATGGTAGCGATGCAGCGCAAATTTGCGGCGATGTGCGTGGCGTGTTGTTGGGAACGATGTGTGGCGTATAGGTTTATCTGGGCAGAGAGGTTTGTTGGAGAGCTGGATTGTGATGAAATACTGATTAGCAGTGTTGTATTGATTGTGGTGAAGGGTGGTGATGTAGGGAAGGTCGTGCATGTACTAATAGTGAGTCTTTTGCGTGGGTTGAATTGTTCTGGCACATTCGGCGGATTGGAGCAGGATAGGCGGACGTCGTGGACAGGTGATGGTTGTATTGGAGTGCCGTAGGCCCTCGAGTAATTCTCGCTTTGTTTTCGTGACCAAATACAAACACACACAGGCACAGTCACACCACATACATGAGTTTAGTATATATATAGTTTAGTATTGGTGTGTGTGTATGGTGTCCTGTGTGTGTGGCATAAAATCGCATAGGAGTCCGTTACCACAAGCGCCGTTAAATACATGACTCAATCAAGTGTAATCTGTCGGGTAGAGCGTTCGAACGCTAGAAATCCCAAAGTTTTCTAGTTCGATCTGAACACTCGCCAATCAGCGTATGAGTGAAGACGGGATCTGTGTGGTAAAGGAGCTGATGGTAAGATGTAACGCTCCACTCAGGACACAAAACAATCTCTTGGTCAGCGCTAGTGAAAAGGGGATAGACTCTCGCGTGATGGGCTGATACCAGATTTAGGCACTGTCGATTGACTTTACTTTTTTACTTATAATATATATAATTATAAGTATGTATATCAAGTGAAGTGATACATTATTATTATATATAATATGTGTGGTGTGTTGGTGTGTTGTGTGTGTGGTCGTGAGTGTTGAAGACAAATGAAGTGGCAATCGACGGTATCGTTATAGTGGAGAATTTAAAGAAAAACCGAAGGTTTAAATAAAGATGAGCTGGAAGTTTATTTGCAGTGTTTCGATCTGTTAAGTATGATCTTTCTTCAGGGCTTTGTTGATATACAACGGAGGAGTAGAAAACACCTCACGACATATTGATCAAGTAACGTCATAAAAGAAGAAGTATTTGACGTCAATATTTCAACAGTCTAAATTTCAGCGTTTCTCATTATTCTGTGATAATTTTTTTTTTTTATCTACTTATATCAAAGCTGCAGAAGATTACTTACAGATCGACACACTGGCAGCGTCAGCAATAACTTACCATGATTTTAAATTTAAACGTTGTTTTTTCCAAATTTCTCACTATAACTACCACACACACAACACACACACGCACCATATGGTTGTTACCGTAGGCAATGGATCTCAACCGAGGGTAAATTGGGATGAAGCTGTTATGCATTTCACATTGTATTAATACCATGGGAAAGGTATCATTCAACACTCTCCCTTCAGCTATAGGTAAAGAATTGGACGGATGGTCTTTTTAAACCTGGGTTTAGGTAAAGTATAGAGATGGAACTCTGAATTCAAACCTGTTAACTCAGCTTAAGAAATTGGACCTTTCTGTCGACGTCTTCTCGTGCAGAAGGGTTTGGTGTATATATATAATATGTTGAACAAATAAGTAAAGAAAATGTTGTATGGAAATAATGTATTTATTGGAATGGCGGCAAGTGTTTCGATCAAGAGTTTGTTCTTGTATGCATGTTATAAAGGTAACCTTGTTGAAACACGTGTTGCAATTCAATATAATATTTTATCTATAAACATTTCTTCATTTATTAGTTTCAACAATATATTTATATAATTCAAATTCCAGTTTTCAACTTACACAACCAACAAACGCATATATGTATATATATATTTATATATATAATATATATATTATAGTATATATATGAGAGTAATACACAAGCGATGGTGTTTTGAATATGTGCTTTTTAGCGAATCTTTTGTGGAGAATCATGTGCTTATGCCAGTCGACTAATTGAGTTAATTGTCGTAAAAATAGCCATATATAACCATGCTGGTATATTCTCTGCCTTGTCGTGTAGAATCATATAGGAGGATAGAAACCTATTTAAACAAAAGAAGATCTCTAAAGAAAGTCGGTTGGTGTTGGGGTTACGGCGCTCAATGTCCAGCTGACGTCGGTTTCGGATCCGCACAAGGGTCTTGCCTATCTATAGCTCTGCTGATGAGGTAATAGGAATGTACATACAGGAGATTAGATTTTTCGTCGCGATTTGTTAGCTACGTTTAAATAGGGTATGCCGCCTAATTATTATTATTTAATCAATTACTTTCAACATTAGGTTAGACTTCAATTAAAGACATTCTCAAAATATTATATATAAAAAACATATTATATATATTATTAATATTATATATGATATATATATATCTTATTTATTATATTATTATAAAAGATACACATACAAACACACAAACACACACACACATATATTATTTATATATATATAAGAATTAATATACATATATAATATATATTATATATATATATAAGAGAGAGATGATGATGATAGTAATAGTGGAGATTGATCATGGATAGATTAAAAATTATAAGATCGATAGATAGATAGATATATACTGATAGTGATAAGTGAATTGATCATATTATATTTAAAATATAGTAAGATTAAGATAGATAGATAGATAGATAGATAGATAGTTGGAATTGTAAATAAAAGCTGTACCAAGATTATGCAAGAAGAAAAGAACAAACATAATTGCGTAGATACTAACATATGAGGCTAATGATAATTGTAAAAAATGTAAAAAAAGAAAAAAAACTCTGTTAGAATGAGAAATATATGCGACGAGCTTAAAGCAAATCCTAATGATGTTAAAAGTCACAAAAACTAAAGTTAATGAATATCTGCATTGATATATTACACAATTGATTAGAAACTTGGCCTTGACGGAAATAATTATTTCAAACACATTCCTTGCTGAGAAAATCGATTTTCTCTGTAAAATACAATAACCCATTTTCCATAAAATTAGTTTCATTTCTATTGCAAAAGAAAAGAAAAAAGAAAAGAAGTAAACGCAATTGATGAAAAGTAGTTTAATTATTTACTTATAGAGCTTTGAAAGTAATCTATAGCAAATGATTAATCATTTCATTAAAAAATTACAAGATTTTTCATTCATTTAAATTATTACAACCCACACACACACACACATATATATTATATATACATGTATATATATATATAAACCTGGAAGAGATATTGAACAAATACGGGTTCAAAGGATTCATTCGCTTTCATGATTTATATATAAGACAATTAACAGATGCAATTTATTAAAACAACTACAGTCAACACTTCGTTCAATAGTCAATTCTAATGATTACGTATTAACGAGTAGCCTTCATCACAACTTGCATTAAGCGCTTATAATGATAGTAGGAATAACAAGGTAGAATTTATTAAACAGATTCATTCAACTTGATTCACACTAATGATTTCATAACATAAACAAGCCGTGATCTATTATGAAATCATATCAAAACTTTTATTCCCGTTCGTGATTCGCCATATATAACAGTAGGGATTATGAAACCAAATACATCAATACATAAATATCACTACATGATGGCAATGTTAATTTTTGTAGCATAATATATTATATAATGTATATATAGATTAGGATTATATATGGTATATTATATCGATTGGCATCTAACTTTTGGTATATTTAATATAAATATATATATGTACTACTTAAGTGCCTAGCGTGATAATCGCTATATGTGCGAGTGGCATTGTGAGATTTTGTGATAATAATATATATATATATATAATATATATATATAGTGATATATCGATGGATTTAATTTTGTATAGATTTACTATATATATATATTATATGATATATAATATATAAATATAGTATATACTAGTATAAAGCTAGATGGAAGCTGCACGAGATGCTGCGAGCAGTCCTGAATAGTCGGTGGAAGCAGCCCCCTACAATAAAGCACTGGTATGGGCCACATGCCCCTTCTCTCACAAACCATACGATTAAGACGGGCTAGGCATGCGAGGACACTGCTGGAGAGATAGCTCGAAGTATAGCGACGGTAACAACTGTGGAAGCACAGCACATGGGCACGCTAATGTGGGCTCACGCGCAGGCCAGAACACCTTACATAGGGAGGGGGGGCGGGGGGGGGGTGAGCAAGGCTAATGTAGGGATGCTGGCCTGCTGGCGTTAGTGAGTTCCCAGAGTCGATGATGATAAAGAAGGTTGGTGAGAGATCGCATTGGATATCGTGCGAAGACTGTGCGTCAATGATGATGAAAATGATTATATATAAATATTATAATATATATATATTATATATAATCTATTAGGTAATGTCGCAAAAAAACTACAATGTGTGAATCAACCTGCAATTAAATCAATATCTTGATTAGCATCCAGTGGATTAACCCTGAAAAATCCTTATGGTGAAGTCGATAAGGTTATTGACGTACGCTGTACCATTTAATAAATAAATTTGCTCTACAACGTTTTGAGCCCTCTTTAATATTTGTTATAATCGCGCTGGCCCTTAATGCAATATGTGAATCTTGCATCAACTAACCATTGGTGACGACCTGTTTCACCGGTAAGTCAACCTTTTCCACAGAATACCCTAATATATAATATATATATGATATACTTAGTATATATAAGGTGTGTCATAAAAGTGCTGACTGTGGAAGCTGTATTTACCAAATTAATACGAAATGAACAATGAATGGAACATTAAATTTTTTCAGAAT
>CM042141.1:102417480-102455728 GCA_023376005.1 Doryteuthis pealeii | reverse complement strand
TTGGCGCTACACGACAGTCAAAGAAAGGCCCCATCCAATCAAGTGCGCTGGTCATTGTCATCCCTAGCACTTATATGATTATCCTGACCTATTGCCCTTATGAGCAACCCCTCAACACCTGGATGTGGAGTCCTTAAATCGAGATTACTCCAGGCCGCACTGTTTGATCCAGTAGTACGTTAACTATAAGGGTCCATTTTTAAGCGTGTTAGAATCGAAGAAAATGAGTTTGAAAAAAACAGTTTTTGAGAATAAGATTGAGTTTTAAAAAATGAATACCCATCAATGAATGTAATAAAAGCGTCTTCGGCATAAATAACCCAAAGGTTGCTGCGGATAAATTCAAGCCACCAACCAACCAACCTACGTAAGCATTGGGTTAGTCATTTTGTATTACGGCATGATCACCTTTTAGGGTGCATTGCTCAGTTGATAGAGCTTCCTAAGCTAACGTCCCTCAAATCATTACTGGTGGAACTTTCCTGTTAAGGAGACATATCTTGGATTAACACTAAATTCGAAATCAGCATCAACAACGCTAACTAACCCGGAATAGCATCGGGTCGCTGATAACGCATATTTCGTTTCTCTGACCTAAGACCACTCTTTGTTCTTGCAGTGGTAGTACTGTTAGGGTCCATCCTATGGTTAAATAGAAAGAACAAAATATTTTGAAAAAAACGGTTCATAAAAGAAATTAGTTTTTAAAAATGATACCCATCAAGTATTTGTATTTTTAAAAAAGGATTTAAGGCAAGAATAACACAAAAAAGGGTTGACAGATGCAGACCTAAAAATTTTGTCTTATTCTACCAAACGTAAATACGTGCAGCATCTCACGATACATAGGGTAGTTTTAGTGATCCGTGAAAAGTGACCGCTACGGCCATAGCTGTCAGAATTAGAGCAGAACTAATCTTTGTTGTAACAAATAATGTTCAAATATACGTGAATCAATAATAGAAAAAAATATTGACATAGATGCAGTGGTCAAGGTCAGAGTATTGATCTGCTATGAAACATTTTTTTTTAAATTAATCAATGAAACCTCACAAATTGGTAACTTAAGACGTTTCTGTTAGGCATGTTTGATTCTCATGTGGCAGAATTACTTTTATAAACCCAATTTTCAGTAGTAAAGGGAAGTTCTAGAACTCATTTCACTGACAAAAATAAATTACAAAAAGTCGCCATTTTTCGCGACTCCTTCAAATACGGAGAAAGCTAAAATCGAGATAATCCACCCAATTTAAGGAATTGGAAGCTCAGATTTTTGGGAATTGCCTGACGTTAGCATACTGCCACCTCCTGTACAATATTTCAGAAATAATTGGAAGGTTTGGGTGCACATAGCCTGATATTGCTCATGGAATTACCCCATGGGAGTCAAACGTTTCCTGTCACAAGGCATCCGATAATTTTCCCCCTGTCTACTAAAGCGAGAAAAGTAGTAGGGTTCCCAGGTGCGTTAGTTAATTTTAGTAAACCCGTGACAAGTACACGTTATTAAGCCAGAACATCCCAGAGATGTATACGCCTCACATCAGATGCAGCTTAGTGTCATATAATTAATTTATCTTGAAACATATTCGTCTTTTTCTGTTCGTGTCACATTCTCTTTCAAACGCTAATGCAATTAAGTGTTTATTTGCTTATCTAAATGTTATAATCCATCTTTCATTTCTTGTCTTCTTCATGTGTTGTTTTTATTTTAATGCATTATGCAACTTACAATAGACATGGTTATAGTGTACGTCAATACGAAAACGATTGGCACACAATTCATATTTTAGCAGATAGCTGATCCTATATCGGTAAAATCTAATTTTATATGACTGTAGATATCTTTCCTGATTTTTTCCTAACCATGCGTGAGCTTGAAAAGAAATTATACTATAATTTAATCAGTTATTCCAATATATATTTTATGAAGCAAAATGTTCAGCTATTAATAATAAAAGAAATTGCGTTTTAACCCTGTTATTAATTTAATTTCCTGGGAAAGTGAGAAAAACGCAAGGTGAAATATCCGGCAGCGTTCTTAGATTTAATACGTTTTTGCCCCGGGAGCTGTATATTATATAATATATTATAGTATTATATATATATATATATATATATAATATATATATATATAATTGGAAAAAACGTGACACGTGGGTCACCCATTGAGCCCGGTTAGATTGTTCAAAAAAATCACATGATAATATTGATTATTGCTAATTTTAAATAATAAGTTTTTCCTAAACTTTCCAAATAAGCTATTTAAACTGGGAGTAGACAAAGGAAAAACAAGAAAAGGGTCAACTAGCTTAATTTTTAATTACTGGTATTAAGATTTTAATCTGGATACCATGACACTCTCTCGCTAGCCTTACCCTATCATTATTGCTCTCAAGAGGTCCTTCTGCACAGCATCCAGTTTTCTGCGCGAAGAGTTGGTCTAATGTTATCTTTCACTCAACGGTCCACACTGAACATACCTGTGTGCTGGTTTCATAGAAAAAAGTCAGCTAACGGAGTTTGTACTTGATCTCCATAGTGTTTCGGCATGTCTTTGTTCATCTTATTCCGGATGGTTTGTGTATAATGGCAAGTAGCCATATAGCTACTTTCTTGCAAACAGCGGGCTTAAATTAGGAAATTATACGGATATAAATAGTGCTGCAGAAACACCAAAAAAGAAAAAGGAATATTTCTGGGTGGCATTGTAAGTAGGATTGAAGAGTAAGCTATTTAATTAAAAAAATAGAGTATGGGTCGGATAATTAAAAATGTAAATACTTATTGTTGTGGGGTTTAAGGGGTCAAATAAGACAAAACGACGGGTAAACAAATGTGGAAAATGTATTAACAAAAGAGTAGACAATTACAGTAACTTGAGAAGTGGGAATTACGTCCGACAAGATGAGTTTATGAGGCTGACTGGCATTGGCTACCTACATAGCCATAATTGTCTCCTTTTATCTTTATAGTCACCGTCGGCGCATTCATTAGTCTCTAGGGTTTCACTTATAACACTTATAAATGTGTAAAGGAAATTATTAATTAGAAGGCAAACGTAAGTTTTAAAATTCAGTAATTCTGGTGATTGAGCTTTGTATCGACGTTCTTGTCTACTGTGCAGCAAACTATCCTGAAGTTGGGTAAACAGTCTGTAAAGAGAGCAGAACGCATGAAGAAATTCAACTGCCTATAGAATTTGAAAACTGGCAATGCATAGACGACGAAACTCCAATGGCAAAGCTTTAGCATTTTTCGGTAAAAATCAGAGCACAGTGGCAGAGGATTTGGAAAAGAGTTTCGATGGATCCAATGGTGATTACAGATGTATGGTCGCTAGGCAATCTCACTCGGTCGTTCTATTAGAAAATAACTTCCGAGATTATTGCGGAAGATCAGGGCCATGATTAACAACGATCCCAGCAGACGTCAGTCAAGGTTCATAGCCAGGTGATATTGAAGTGTCTGAATTTCTTTATAAGCCAGGTAGCATGAAGAATTCTCATATTTTCAAGAAATGTTAAAGGGGCAATTCTTATCAAAGACCATAAAGACACGTGGTAAGTTCTCACGCAGAAAAGCTTTTTAACAACGCCAAGCATCCTTCTAACAGAACATGTTTGCATATGTTTCATTATTGTTTGTACAGCGTTTCGGCCGGATGTCCCTACCAGCTTTTTTAGGTATTTCATGTCAGACTCGGAAATAGCTTAACACCTGTACACCAGCTATGATTAGGCGAACTGAGAATAGGATACCGTCGCGGATTGAATAATATGGTTGGGTTCAAAGTTCCGTGATGGTCCCGATTTACGACAAGAAGTTTACAAGAGTTCAAAAAGAAGGTTCAGCCGAGTTCGAGAAGGTTCCTCCTGAGTCCGACAAGAATACCTGAAAGGCCGGAGAGGTACAATCGGCGAAACGTTGTTGATAACTATATAAGATGAGGACAATAGTCCGAATAATCGGAAATAATGACTAATTATCAAGCCTCATCTGAAAAATTCCAGAGAAAAGACTGTTTGTTTTAAGTAACGATTATTGTTAGTTACTGTGAAACCATAGTAATGTCAAGAAGGTAGTGGCCTAAGGATTTTAGTTTCCTGGACATGATGTTAAAACTTGCATCTAATGTTCGAATTCTGGAGCTAATGAGGAGTGTGGGTACCCTTCGCCGTTCATTCACCATATCTCAGGCACCACTCTGACCCAGAGTGGTGGTAGCCTGTTAGTTCCAATCTATGGGTTAAATAGGAAAAATGAGTTTTTAAAATTTATTATAAATATTGATTAAGAAAAAGTTTGCTATACCCATCAATGAATGAATAAACAAAATGTCTTCGACATAAAATAACCCATCAAATGTTGAGATGCCGGTAAAAATCCAACCCATCTAAACATCATATAAACGCGTGCAAAACAATGAGCAGAGACCTGGGAGATCATCCTCTAGTATAAAGGGAAAGGTTCTGCCCTGCAACACTTGGAATCTCCTGTACCAATTGGTATGCACTGTTTATCTTTTAGTACTTCCTCCTTGAAGACGAAAACACAAGGCTTTGAAAAGATGTTCAATGTGGGAGTAGGTACATATACGATTGCTGAATACCACTTGCGACGAATATGAACGTATCCGATGGTATATGAGTTTACGGTGGATCTTTGCATATCTTGTTTGAAGAGTTCTAGTTAATCGTGCATCTGTTCACAACTCAATTCGATAAATGAAGGCGCCATCCTTTTCACAGTCGTCACGGTACTTGAAACCTAGATTCTATGATAACCGAACAACCGCTCAACAAACTGTATATTTCCTCATGGGCTGTAATCCCTTACATGAGTGATCATACTTCGGGTTAATTCACTTACGAAAGCGGCAATGAATGGCAAAAATGTCTATGAGGTAATTGGGCTGTTCACGGGCATAGAATCCTCATTCGATCGATAATCGAAGAGAAACTAAGAAAATACACATGATATTTAAGTAACAAAATAAAGAGAATTCTGTACAGTTATACGTGCCTATAAGGAGGGTTCATGAAATAAACTACAGTTAATTTATAACATTACTTTGGTGCCATTATACGCAACTTATGTATCCTGACAGGTTGGTAACCGGTGTAAATTTGTAGTAATTCTGCAACTAGATGTAAAGAAATGTTCTTCCATAGATACACTGCGGTGAGTTTCTTAAGGTGAAAATCCAAAGGTGTCCAAGTTAAATAAAAACGACGGCAAAAAAAAGATTTTCATAGAAAAATGTGATAAAATAACTCCGATATTTTTGTTAAAATTTACATTGAAATTACGTTATACGCTATCTATTTTTTGAGGCTTTGGTTGAATTTTAATCTTGAGGTTGTCAAGCACACGCGTGAAACATTTGGCTATACATTGTGAGTTATAAACAAATTGATATTTCAAATGACTATCGTATTTTCTCGTACATCTATATGTATATGGATAAATGTATTCTTGCTGTCCTGTGATTATTGGATGTTCACCGAACTTCTTGGAGATAAACCCCATTAACCATAATATTGTGGAGTCTCAAAGGGGATATGCGAAAATTTCGATTATTTACATAGGTTTATAAATAAATTTTGGCCGAAGTGGTCTATAATTGGTAGGAAGTGCGTGGTGTATATTTAACACACCTAGAATGGAACAACGAGACGTATTTTCATATAAGCGGTTTATACTCTTGGAAGGTACGGATACGAATATTCTCCTCCAGCTATGGGTAAATAAAAGGACAGACAGGACTCTTCTACTTGCTTAGGGCAACTAACTATTATAGAAGGAAAACTGGGGTAAAACCTTGTTAAACTCTCGCTTAAAAGGAATTGACATTGGTGTCACATCCTGCTCGTGTGCGGAGGGTTTGGAAAATATATATGATTGGGCACAGCTTGACAGCGAGGGAGCTAATACACTTTCACTAGCGCTATTCCAATGGATTTTTGTTTTTTCGTCCTGAAGTTGGAGAATCACACCTACATCAGCTCCCACTTTACTGCAGAGGAGCAAGGTTGAGCTATCATGGTGCTAAGTTTGCGAGATTCGTATCGACCCGAAACATAGTGGTTCCGAGGCGCAAGTAACTATTCTTTATTACATATCACATTTGCAACTTTAATTATATCAGTATTTCCTAATCTATAACAAGGATTTGCACAATTCTATGTGTTCAAGTATTCCTGATTTTGTAAGGTTTCATCGAATTATTTCAATATAGCTCCAAGTTAACTGATAACAATCCTTAGTAAACGATAATAGTTTTAAATAGGTATTCTTTATGCAATAATAATTTCAGTATAATGAATATAAATGATATCAATATTCTTTTTCTAATACGACAATTTGCACATAATTGTAAGGTTTCTAATTAATTCCTATCTAATACCTAATAATTGTTATATTTTCAACTACTTATATTTAAATAATAATCATGTTTGCAGCAACAGGTACATGCTTTGAAGTAACTAATCAGTTAATCGTCAGTCAATTTTAGCTTCAAGGTGACTAACCTTAATACATATATTTTACAGTTATATGATATCAAATATTCTATATAAAACGAATCATTTTCTGAGAATTATATGGTGTCGAAGATTCCTCTCTAATACTAATAGTTATATGGTTTCTACTAATTGATTTCTGTCTAATATAGTGGTTTATAAATTTGACCAATTATATGGTTCCCAAGTAAGCTAATAATACTCCTAAGTAAACGATACCGTATAACAATTCTTTAATACAATTATTTACAATTATATATGTCGAAGTATAATAATTTCCACAACAATTGTATATGTTTCAAGTATTTTTTATCTATACTAATAATTTTACACACTCTATTTTAAACCATAGATGGAACACGTGGACTATCACGCTTGTTTTAAGTTGACTTGGAGTAAATGGCAATGAAGTTGTATTGAAGCAATCTGGCAGAATTCCAGAAACTGGAAGCATATCAAGGTTACGTCGACCACCCTCTTTTGGGGGTAGATCTTACCCCTCTACGGGTGCATAGAGCGTTTTCGAAACCACACTGGGGGATTTTTCAGATTTCCTGATATATTAAAAATCTTTTTTTCGATTTTTTAGGAAATGCTATACACGATGAAGAAATTGAAAAATTTTTGAAACGAAAACAGTTATGAAACTAACAATAATACAATCGGAAGAATCCGCGGAAATGATAGGATGTATTTAATCTAAAAAATATCCAGCTAGGATTTTAGCGTTCTTTACTAATTTACCAAGCCGCACCCAGCTTGCGCTGGGGCTAGAAGAATACACCGACTGTACCTTGCATGAGGAGTAACCCTCTGCCCATGAGGACTGTTGACTGTGGGTGATGACCCAATGAATGCTTAAGGACCGGTCCTGGTAAAGAACAGTCCATGACATGCAACACCCCTTTGGGCCCTTACTTAGGCTTAGAAGGGCGGTCGCAATATCCCCTCCGTCCATTGCTTGGATCACGTCTACCTTATCACTTATATGATGTCGCAATCCTATTGTCCTTTTCTGGTAAATCCCAACCCTTTTTATCATATATGCTGCTAGACAGGCGGTAATTACGGGGGCTTACTGTCCTGGAATCTGACATTAAACTGCATTTATTATGGTGAATATCCAGTTCTGGATCAGAAGTGTGGTGTACACAATTCATCACCCTTATACCCAGGCCCACCCTGACCGAATGGTAGTAACCTTTTAGGGTCAGTATTAATCCGTATTAAAATGTTTTTAAAAAAAATTGAATTTGAGAAAAGATTGAATACTCCAAACAAGGAATGAATAAAAAAAATGTCTTCAGCATAAAATTCCCGAACAAGGGTTGAACATGTCGGTAAAATCCAACAATCAATAACCATCTGCAAACTTTTTCATTTCAATACCTAACTATCACGGATGGAAAGTGGGGGAATATTTTGGCACTTGGTCAGTTTTCATCCATCTTGTTTAATTATAACTGCTGACCTGATAATCTTATGATCAGCCGCTGATCTTGGCGACCCACTACTAATTAATTATCCAAGATTTGAACTGGAGAACACACGTGATGTAATGGTTTATCGTCGCATGAAATGGACGCGGTGACACTAGCTATTCGTATAATGGATCTACGAAACTTCCTTCTAACTATTATACCGGATGGGAATGAATACACGTGAGACAGATAATGCATCCAATACCCCAGCCTATGGTAAATAGTAGGGCAGACTGGAATCTTTAACCTTTCCTAGGCAACCAATATAGGAGAAGGAAAACGCTGAATTCGAACTCTCCTAAAAAAAAATTAATTAAAAAAATTAATTAAACAAATGAAAAAATTGACGTAGTGTCACATCTTAATCTTGCGAAGGGTTGGTAATACATTCCCAAGAGGCTAACTGTCACTACTCTGTGAAATGGACCAAACGCCCTAACTGCTTGTTCTTTGTGTCATTACACCACCGCTCGGATGTGTGAATCTATGAGGACCTCGACTACCATGAAAAGAAAACCGCCTCTATTGTGTGGATTCCTAAACCTAAAATACATGTTTAAAAATCGATCCCTGTCTACTGTGCCGTAAGTGGTAAACTCGGGTGCAAAGACTTCAGTCTAGATTATGTAATTAACTAACGACCTTTCATTCCACAGAAAATACTCCCCTTTCTATTGGTATCATCTTATCGAAAAAAAAGTAACATTGATCTCCATAAAAAGGTATGTATAATCAATTGCAACATTATGAACTGCGTTGGAATAAATAAAAGAATCATTTACCGTAACAAAAACTATTAACTGGGTATAAACTTGATGGTATTGAAATAATGCCTAGAAGTTAAATTATTCAATCAAATGATTACAAATTTTTTCCAAGTGGTCGTTATTTAAGATCTCTTTAGTGAATAGAATCTTCTGATGGCTTTTTCTTAAATTCCACTTAGATTTTCAATTGATTTTAGATCCAGCTGTTCCTGGTTATGGTCATTGATTTTTATATGCCTTTCTGGAAGGAAAGCTTAATTCGTTAGTTCTATGACAAGATCAATTGTCTACGAAATTAAAGTCCATCATCTCCAAACCAATTTTCTCATGATGGGAATGAGAAAATTATTATCCGGATTTCAATGTACACTTGACACCGTTGGATGTAAGACGTAATGATTTTTTCATGTGGAACATAAAAGTAATGTCATTCAGAAACTTATTCCATATCTTGTAACTTATCTAAGGGACTACATTTTTTTTTATTAGAATAGGTTGGTGGACACAATAGCACAGGAATGCGATACAACATCAGTTTAAGGGTCATGTCTTTCTCTTAGATCGCTGCCGTGCTTGGGTTAATGAGCTTATGAGAAAGCATAAATCCATTTCTTTGTTCTTCTAGCTAATTGGTAATTGGTAAGGCAGACTGAGCTCATTAACCCAAGCACGGCAAGCGATCTAAGAGAAAGAATGACCCTTAAAACTGATGTTGTATCGCATCCTGTCTATGTGTCCACAACCTATTCTAATAAATAAAAAATGAGTCCCTTAGATAAGTTACAAGATATGGATAAGTGTCTGAATGACAGTTACTTTCTTATGTTCCACATGACAATCATTACGTCTACATCCAACTGTGTCAATGTGTACATTGAAATCCTGGATAATTTTCTCATTCCATCAATAGAAAATTGGTTTGGAGATGATGGACTTATTTTTAGGACAATGCATCTTGTCATAGAACTAACGGAATTAAAGCTTTCCTTCCAGAAAGGCATATAAAATCAATGACATAACCAGTGAACAGTCTGGATCTAAATCCAATTGAAAATCTATAGTGGAAATTTAAGAAAAAAGCCATCAGAAGATTCTATTCACTAAAGATTAATTAACGACCACTTGGAAAAATTGTAATCATTTTGATTAATAATATTACTTCTAGGCATTGATTTCAATACCATCTAAGTTTATACAGTTAATAGTTTTTGTTACGGTAAATGTATTCTTTTTATTTATTCCAACGGCAGTTCATAATAGTTGCATTGATTATAATACATTTTATGGAGATTCAATGTTACTTTTTTTTCGATAAGATGATACAATAGAAAGGGGAGTATTTCTCTGTGGGAATGAAAGGGTCGTTAGTTTAATGTACATAATAGACTGAAGTCTTTGGCACGAGTACACTTAGGGATCAGTAGACAGGGATCCGATTTTTAAACATGTATTTTAGTTTTAGGAATTCCACACAATAGAGGCGGTTTTCTTTTCAGGTAGTCGAGTCTCCATAGATTCAATCGAGCGGGTCGTGTAATGACACAAAGACACAAGCAGTTAGGGGTTGGCCATTTCACAGAGTAGTGACAGTTAGCCTCTTGGGAATGTATTTACCAACCCCTTCGCAAGATTAAGATGTGACACTACGTCAATTTTTCATTTTAATTAATTTTTTAATTAATTTTTTTTAGGAGAGTTCGAATTCAGCGTTTTCCTTCTCCTATATTGGTTGCCTAGGCAAAGGTTAAAGATTCCAGTCTGCCCTACTATTTACCCATAGCTGGGGTGATTGGATGCATATCTTTCTCACGGGTATTGCATTCCATCCAGGTATAATAGTTAGGAAGGAAGTTTCGTAGATCCATTAATACTGAATAGCTAGTGTCACCGCGTCCATTTCATGCGACGATAACCATTACATCACGTGTGTTCTCCAGTTCAAATCTTGGATATTAATTAGTAGTGGGTCGCCAAGATCAGGGGCTGATCATAAGATTATCAGTCAGCAGTTGATAATTAAACAAGATGGGATAGAAAACTGACCAGTGCCAAAATATTCCCCCACTTTCCATACCGTGATAGTTAGGGTATGAATGAAAAAGTTTGCAGATTGGTTGATTGATTTGTTGGATTTTACGACATGTCAACCCTTGTCGGGATATTTTATGCTGAAGACATTTTGTTTTATTCATTCTTGTTGAGTATTCAATCTTTTCTCAAATTCAATTTTTTAAAAACATTTTAATACGGATTAATACTGACCCTAAAAGGTACTACCATTCCGGGTCAGGGTGGGCCTGGGTATAAGGGTGATGAATGTGTACACCACACTCTCTAGAGTTCCAGAACTGGATATTCACCATTAAATGCAGTTTAATGTCATATCCAGGACAGTAAGCCCCGTAATTACCGCCTTCTAGCACATATATGATAAAAAGGGTTGGGGATTTTACCAGAAGGACAATAGGATTGCGACAATCATATAAGTGATAAGGCTAGACGTGATCAGCTAATGGATCGGAGGGGGCATATTGCGACCCGCCCTTCTAGCCTAAGTAAGGGCCAAAGGAGTGTTGCATGTCATGGACTGTTCCTTTTAACCAGGACCGGCGGTCCTTAAGCATCATGGGTCATCACCCACAGTCAACAGTCTCATGGGCAGAGGGCGTTACTCCTCTGCAGAGGTAACAGTCGGTGTATTCTTCTGCCCCAGCCGTCAGAGGCTTGGTTGCGGCTTAGTAAATTAGAATAAAGAACGCTAAAATCCATAGCTGGATATTTTTTTAGATTTAATACATCCCTATCATTCCGCGGGATTCCGATTGATATTATTGTTAGTTTCATAACTGTTTCGTTCATAAATTCTTCCATTCTTCATCGTGTATAGCATTTCCTAAAAATCGAAAAAAAAGATTTTAATATATTCAGGAATCTGAAAAATCCCCCAGTGTGGTTTCGAAAACGCTCTATGTCACCCGTAGAGGGGTAAGATCTACCCCCAAAAGGGGTGGTCTGACTATGACGCTGATGATGTTCCAGTTCTGGAATTCTGCAGATTGTTCAATACAACTTCATTGCTATTACTCCCAAGTCAACTTAAACATAGAGTGATAGTCCACGTGTTCCATCTATGGTTAAAATAGAGCTGTTAAAATATTAGTATTAGATAAAAATACTTGAAACTATACAATTGTGTGGAAATTATTATATTGACATAATATAATTGTAAATAATTGTATTAAGAATTGTTATACTGTAATCGTTTACTTAGGAGTAATTATTAGTTACTTGGGACCATATAACTGTGTGCAAATAAAACACTATTTATTAGACAGAAATAATTTAGTAAGAACCATATAACTATTAGTAATTAGAGAGGAATGCTTCGAACCATATAACTTCTCAGAAATGATTCGTTTTATATAGGACTATTTTGATATCAATAACTGTAAAATAATGTATTAAGGTTAGTCACTTGAAGCTAAAATTGTTTACTGACGATTACTATTAGTTACTTCAAAGCATGTACCTGTGTGCAAAACATGATTATTATTAAATATAAAGTAGTTGAAAATATACAATATTAGTATTAGATAGGAATAATTGAAACCTTACAATTTATGTGCAAATTGTTCGTATTAGAAAGAATACTTGAATATCATTTATATCATTTATCTGTAAATTATTTGCATAAAGAATACCTATTTAAAACTATTATCGTTTACTAAGGATTGTTATCAGTTACTTGGAGCTATATTGAAATAATTCGATGGAAACCTTACAAATCAGGAATACTTGACACATAGAATTGTGTCAAATCCTTCGTATTAGATAGGAATACTTGAATATAATTAAAGTGCAAATGATATGTAATAAGAATAGTTACTTGCGCCTCGGAACCACTAATGTTTCGGGTTCGATACCGAATCTCGCCAACTTAGCACATGAGTAGCTCACACCACACTCTGCAGTAAAGTGGGGAGCTGAATTGTAGGTGTGATTCTCGCTTCAGACGAAAAAACAAAATCCATGGAATAGGCTAGTGAAAGTGTATAGACTCCTCGCTGTCAAGCTGATGCCAATCATATATATTTTCCAACCCTCCGCACGAGCAGGATGTGACACAATGTCAATTTCTAAGCGGAGTTTAACAGGTTTTACCCCAGTTTTCCTTCTAGTATTAGTTAGTTGCCTAAGCAAGGTTAAAGAGTCCTGTCTGTCCTTTTATTTACCCATAGCTGGAGGGGAATATTCGTATCCGTACCTTCCCAAGAGTATAAACGCTATATGAAATACGTCTCGTTGTGTCCATTTCCTAGGTGGGTAAATATTACACCACGCACTTCCTACCAATTATAGACCACTTCGCCAAATTTATTATAACCTATGTAAAATATCGAGGAAATTTTAGCATATCCCTTTGAGACTCACAATATATGGTTATGGGGTTTATCTCCAAAAGAAGTTCGTGAACATCCAAAATCACAGACAGGCAAGAACTACAATTTTATCCATATACATATAGATGTACGGAAAATACGAGGTAGTCTTTGAAATTCAATTTGTTATTAACTTCACAATGTATAGCCAAATTTTCACGCGTTTCTTGACAACCTCAAGAATTAAAATTCAACCAAAGCCTCAAAAATAGAATAGCGTAATAACGTAATTTCAATTGTAAATTTAAAAAAAATATCGGAGTTTATTTTTATCACATTTTTCTATGAAAATCTTTTTTTTTGCCGTTTTTAATGTTAACTTGTACACCTTTGGATTTTTCACCTTAAGAACTCACCGCAGTGTATCTATGGAAGAACATTTCTTTTACATCTAGTTGCAGAATTATACAAATTTTACGGTACCAACCTGTCAGGTACATAAGTGCCGTAAATGGCACCAAAGTAATGTTGATAAATTAACTGTAGTTTTATTTCATGAACCTCCTTATAGGCACGTATAACTGTACAGAATTCTCTTTATTTTTGTTACTTAAATGATATGTGTATTTCTTAGTTTTCTCTTCGATATCGATCGAATGAGATTCTATCCGTGAACAGCCAATTACCTCATAGACATTTGCCATTTCATTGCCGCTTTCGTAAAGTGAATTAACCCGAAGTATGATCACTCATGTAAGAGGATACAGCCGATGAGGAAATATACAGTTTGTTGAGCGGTTGTTTCGTGTTTCATAGAATCTAGGATCAAGTTACGTGACGATGTGAAAGGATGGCGCTTCATTTATCGATGAGTTGTGAACAGATGCATCGGATTAACTGAACTCTTCAACCAAGATATCAAAGCCACCGTAAACTGCATCGGATACGTTCATATTCGTTTCGCAAGTGCGTATCAGCATCGTATATGATACCTACTCCCACATTGAACATTTTTTTCAAAAGCCTTGTGTTATTGCGTCTTCAAGCGGGAGGAAGGTACTAAAAAGATAAACATGCATACGCAATTGGTACAGGAGATTCCAGTGTTGCAGCAGAACCTTCCCTTTATACTAGAGGATGATCTCCCAGGTGCTCTGACTCCATTGGTTTGCACGCAGTTATATGATTGTTTAGATGGTTGGATTTTTACGGCATCTCAACATTTGATGGGTTATTTTATGTCGAAGACATTTTGTTTTATTCATTCATGATGGGTATACAAACTTTTTCTTAATCAATATTTATAATAAATTTTAAAAACTCATTTTTCCTATTTAACCCATAGATTGGGAACTTAACAGGTACCACCACTCTGGGTTAGAGTGGATGCCGGAGATATGGTGATGAAGGGCGAAGGGGTACTCCACACTCCTCATAGCTCCAGAATTCGAACATTAGATGCAGTTTAACATCATGTCCAGGAAACTAAAATCCTTAGCCACTACCTTCTTGTACAGTTACATGGTTTCAAGTAACTAACAATAATCGTTATTAAAACAAACATGTCCATTTTCTCTGAATTTTTCAGATGAGGCTTGATAATTAGTATTATTTGGATTATTCGGACTATTGTCCTCATCTTTATAGTTATCTATACAACGTTTCGGCCGATGTACTCTCCGGCCTTCTTCAGGTATTTCTTGTCGGACTCAGGAACCTTCTCGAACTCGGGAACCTTCTTTTTGAACTCTGTAAACTTCTTGTCGTAATCGGGAGCCATCACGGAACTTTGAACCCAACCATTTATTCAATCCGCGACGGTATCCTATTCTCATTCCGCTAATCATAGCTGGGGTACAGGTGTTAAGCTATTTCCGAGTCTGACATGAAATACCTAAAAAGGCTGTAGGGCACATCGGCCGAAACGCTGTACAGATAACAATAATGAAAATAATGCAAACATGTTCTGTTAGAAGGATGCTTGGGTTTGTTAAAAAGCTTTGCTGCGTAGACTTACCACGTGTCTTTTATGGTCTTTGATAAGAATTGCCCCTTTAACATCTTGAAAAATAGAGAATGTCTTCATGCAATACCTGGCTTATAAGAAATTCAGACACTTCAATATCCCTGGCTATGAACCTGACTGACGTGCTGGGATCGTTGTTAATCATGGCCTGGATCTCCGCAATAATCTCGGAAGTTATTTTCTTAATAGAACGACCAGAGTGAGACTTCCGAGCGACCATACATCTGTAATCACCATTGGATCCATCGAACTCTTTTCAAATCCTCTGCACTGTGCTCTGATTTATACCGAAACATTCTAAAGCCTTTGCATTGGAGTTTTCGTCGTCTATGCATGCCGTTTTCAAATTTCTATAGGAGTGAATTTCTTCATGGTTCTGTTCTCTTTACAGACTGTACCCAACTCAGTATAGTTTGCTGCACAGTAGACAAAACGTGATACAAAGCTCATCACCAGAATTACTGAATTAAAACTTACGTTTTGCCTCATTAATAATTTCCTTTACACATTTATAAGTGTTATAGGTGATATACCCTAGAGACTAATGGAATGCGCCGACGGTTACTATAAGTAAAAGGGACAATTATGGCTTGTAGAGTAAGCCAATGCCAGTCAGCTCATAACTCTATTTGTCGGACGTAATTCCCACTTCTCAGTACTGTAATTGTCTACTCTTTTGTTAATACATTTTCCTACATTTGTTACCCGTCGTTTTGTTCTTATTTGACCCCTTAAAACCCCACAACAATAAGTATTTACATTTTTTAATTATCCGACCATATCTATTTTTTTAATTAAATTAGCTTACTCTCAATCCTACTTACAATGCCACCAGAAGATATTCCTTTTCTTTTTTGGTGTTTCTGCAGCGACTATTTTATCCGTATTAATTCCTAATTTAAGCCCGCTGTTTTCAAGAAAGTAGCTATATGGCTACTTGCCACTTATCACACAAACCATCCGAATAAGATGAACAAGACATGCCGAACACTGCTGGAGGATCAAGGACAAACTCGTAAGTGACATTTTTCTATGGAACCAGCACACAGGTATGTCAGTGTGGACCGTTGAGTAAAGATATACATTGACCAACTCTGCGCAGAAACTGGATGCTGTGCAGAGGACCTCTTGAGAGCAATAAATGATAGGGTAAGGCTAGCGAGAGAGTGTCATGGATATCCATGATTAAAATCTTAATTACCAGTAATTAAAAATTAACTAAGTGACCCTTTTCTTGTTTTTCCTTTGTCTACTCCAGTTTAAATAGCTTATTTGGAAAGTTTAGGAAAACTTAAATTAGCAAAATAATATTATCATGTGATTTTTTGAACAATCTAACCCGGGCTCAATGGGTGACCAACGTGTCACGTTTTTTCCAGTATATATATATATATATATATATATATATATAATATATATATATATATATATATATATATACAGCTCCTGGCAAAACGTATAGAATTAGAACGCTGCGGATATTCACCTTGGTTTTTCTCATTTCCCAGGAAATAAATTAATAACAGGTAAAACGCAATTTCTTTTATTATTTAATAGCTGAACATTTTTGCTTCATAAAATATATATTGAATAAACTAGATTAAATTAATAGTATAATTTCTTTTCAAGTCACGCATAGAAAAAATCAGGAAGATATCTACAGTCATAAAAATTAGATTTACCGATATAGGATCAGCTATCTGTAAAATTATGAATTTGTGTGCAATCGTTTTCGTATTGACGTACATATACATGTATATTGTAAGTTGCATAATGCATTAAATAAAACACATGAAGAAGAAAGAAATGAAAGACTGATATACATTTAGATAAGCAAATAGACACTTAATTGCATTAGCGTGTTGAAAGAGAATTGACACGAACAGAAAAAAGACGAATATGTTTCAAGAATGAAATTAATTTATGACACTAAGCTGCATCTGATTGTGAGGCTATACATCTGGGGTTCTGGCTATAACGTGGTTACTTGTCACGGGTTTACTAAAATAACCTATGCACCGTGGGGACCGTACTACTTCTCGTTTAGTAGACAGGGGGAAAATTATCGGATGCCTTGTGACAGGGAAACGTTTATGACTCCCATAGGGGTAATTCCATGAGCAATTATCCAGGCTATGTCACCAAACCCTCCAATTTTTCTGAAATATTGTACAGGGGTGGAGTATGCTAACGTCAGGCAATCCCAAAAATCTGAGCTTCCAATTCCTTAAATTGGTGGAGTTATCTCGATTTTTAGCTCTCCGTATTTGAAGGAGGTCGCGAAAAATGGCGACTTTTTGTAATTTATTTTTGTCAGTGAAATGAGTTCTAGAACTTCCCTACTACTGAAAATTGGGTTATAAAAGTAATTCTGCACATGGAATCCAAACATGCTAACAGAAACGTCTTAAAGTTAACCAATTTTAAGTCATTGATAATTTAAAAAAAAATGTTCATAGCAAGATCAATACTCTGATGTGACACTGCATCTATGTCAATATTTTTTTCTATTATTATTTCACGTATATTGAACATTATTTGTACCAAAAAGATAGTTTCTGCTCTAATTCTGAAGCTATGGCCGTAGCGTGGTCACTTTTCACGGGATCACTAAAACTACCTATGTATCGTGAGATCTGCACTATTTATCGTTTGGTAGACATAAAGACAAAATTAGGTCTGCATGTCAACCCTTTTTTTGTGTTATCTTATGCTTAAAACCTTTTTTAAAAATACATACTTGATGGGTATTCATTTTTTAAAACTCAATTTCTTTTAATGAACGTTTTTTCAAAATATTTTTTTTCTATTTAACCCATAGATGGGACCCTAACAGGTACTACCACTCAGAATCAAAGAGTGGGTCTTATGGTCAGAGAAACGAATATGCGTTATCAGCGACACGATGCTATTCCAGGGGTTGTTAGCGTTGTTGATGCTGATTTCGAATTTAGTGTTAATCCAAAGATATGTCTTCCTAACAGAAAGTTCCACCAGTAATTGATTTGAGGACAGTTAAGCTTAGGAAGCTCTATCAACTGAGCAATGACCCTAAAAGTGTTGATATGCCGTAATACAAAATGACTAACCAATCTTACGTAGGTTGGTTGGTTGGTTGGTTGAATTTTCCGGCATGTCAACCCTTTTTGGGTTATTTTATGCCGAAGACGTTTTATACATTCTTGATGGGTATTCATTTTTTAAAAACTCAATTCTTATTCAAAAACGTTTTTTTCAAACTCATTTTCTTCTATTTAACACGTAAATGGGACCCTTATAGTTACTACTACTCAGGATCAAACAGTGGGCCTGGGAGTAATCTCGATTAAGGGGTACTCCACATCCAGGGTTGAGGGGTTGCTATAAGGGCAATAGGGTCAGGATAATCATATAAGTGCTAGGGATTGACATGACCAGCCGATTGATTGGATGGGGCCTTTTTGACTGTCCGTGTAGCCCAAGTAAGAGCCAAAGTGGAATGTTGCATGTCATGGACTGCTCAGTCACCAGGATTTCGTACTTAAGCATCACGGATCGCCACTCAAATCCAACAGATGGGCTCATTTGTGGGATCTTACCCCTTTGCAGAGGTGCAGTCGGTGTATTCTACATCCCCAACCGACAGGGCGGTCTTATGTAAGGAGTGTCCTAGGCGGGTGTTTTACCGACTGAGCTAAACCGGTCCCTTGTTTAAGTAAAAATTAGAAGACCTGCTAGGAGCGCAAATCGATAGGGACGGGTGACGCGAGAGAGACATGAAAATATGTGCTGTCAGCACCTCTAGTTAATGATGATGATGAAGATGATGATGTTGATGATGATGATTTATGTGTTTTTGGGGTTCATATATATCTTTAGAATCAAAATAGTCACAAATTCCTCAAAAACAACCAGAAACAAAATCAGTACTAAAAACAACCATACACCCATTCAATCTGATGCAGATGTATATTCTATCAAATATTCAAATTGTAAAAACAATACATAAGGCGAATCTACGAACCCAAAAGAGCCATAAAAAGGTCAATTGAATAATGCATTAACGAAGCACATTCTGAAAACTAATGACTATTTCAATTTCAAAGAGTACAAAATGTTAGTTGATATACCCACCAAAAAATCAGAAAATCTTTAAATCTAGCATTATTTTTTAACTATGTCACTATTAAAAAGAGACCTGTTTTTTTTATGTGCCCTCCAGCCTTCTTAAGTTGTTTCTTGTTATTATCACCTTCCTTAGTCAAACTTCTATTTAAATGTTACATTATCGTCTTTTTAAAATATGTTTCGCTTAATACTTATAATTTAAAGTTGAAATAAATTTAAAATATTACACAAATAAAAATTCAACTAAGGTAATACAAAAGAACAAAAAAACAAAAAATCAAAAATTTCGAAAATATTGCATCCCACAATTTGAAATGGAATATTCATTGCTCTCAGTGCTGTCTCTTTTTCTTATTGGAGTAATATTCGGAAGCTGCAACACATTAAAATACAAAACTTACAAACCACTATTTTAAAAAGTTTTTCCGTATAAATAAATGCCCTGATCATGATTTGCTAAACTAACCAAAACATTATAACGACTGCTCTGACATCTGAACACATTGTTGCTTTTTCAATTATATATATATATATAATAATTAACAAATTCTTTACATTTCTGACTTTTAATTGTCAACCGGTGTAAATACTTGAAAAGGTACCGGCCGAAAAGGCCTTCGTATCCCCTTTATTTTATATTTTATTACATAATAAAATATCACCTCCCCATTTTACATATGATTCCTCTACTTTTAGTAGTTTACAAATTTTCATGTACCAAACATCTCTCTCTCTCTCTCTCTCTCTTTAATATATATATATTATATATAGTATATATATATTAAATATATATATATATATATCGGCTTTGTAATATGTAGATTAAAACAGATTCATTCCGAATTAGTCATTTTGTCTGATATATATACTGGAACCTAATAAATCAAAATTCTAAGATTGCTAGGGTTTCAGACAAATGACATAAAAAATGAAAACTCAAAAAAGATGGACAATAATGGATACCTGAAAAGGTCATTGAATATTAAGCAGATATTTCAACACACAACTCAAAACCTATCACATAATTATTCATACTAGATTATACGTCTTTTGGGGTCTTCATTTCTCTCTCTCTCATTCTCTCTCTTTCTCTCTCTCTCTCTCTCTCTATATATATATATATATATATATATATATATATATATATCACTCTATTTCTTTACGAACATCTACGCTTAAATATTTCCTCTTTCTCACTCCACGTAACACTTACGCTCTCCTCCCTTTCTCTCTATCTCTGTCTATGTCTATCTATCTATCTATCTATTTTAATTATTCTCTGTTCATAGATGCGGGTACGCCCTCTTTCTCTCTCTCGCTTAAAAGCACCTACGCTCTCTCTCTCTCTCTCTGCTCTTCTTACTCTCTCTCTCACTTCCTCTCACTTCAACAGACATGTACACGTCCTCTCTTAATATTTCTCTCTCCACAGACACCTACTTTCTTTTTCTCTCTCTTAAAGACGCCTCTAATCTGTCTCTTCCAAATCTTCTCTCTCCACAGACATGTACTCATCCTAGCTCTTTTCTTTCTCTCTCTCTCTTCTGTCTCTCTCTCTTTCTGCTCTCTTCAGCATCTCGTCTCTCTCGCTCCTCTCCAGCAGACACACGTACGGTCTTTTTCTCTGTTATATCAGCGTACGCCCTCCTTTCTTATTCTCTCTCTTCAAAGACAACCTACAGTATGCGTCTCTTTCCCTTCCTGTCTCTCTCCGCAAGCCATTTTACCCGCCCCTCTCCTCCCTTCTCTTTCACTGATACCGAAGGACACATAACGCTCTCTCTTTTCCCTAGACCCGATCCCGTACGCTTTCCTCGCAGCTGCTCCCGTCTCTCTCTCCTCTCATCTCTCTGCATCTCTTCTCGTTCTTAACAGATCACCTACACCTCATTGGCACGTACGCTTTCTCACTCTCCGCCACCCGCCCACTCCTCTTCACCGCACGTACGTTCTTCCTGTCCCCCACTTAAGTCCGCTTGTCTGCACCGAGCGTAACACATTCGTCTCGTTCAACTATCCGTTTCCGTACATCTCTTGACGTGGACCTCTTCTCGTCGTCACGCTCATCTCTCTGCGCATCTTGACTCTCACTCTCTTAACAGACACCTAACAACTCGAGTCCTCTTCACTGGCATGTACGCTTTCCTCTTCTCTCTCTTCTCTCTCTCTCTCTCTCCAGGGCACGAAAGTTTTCTCTATCTCGTGTTCTCCTTCAAGCCAGACACATACGAGCTCTGCGTCTTCCTCTCTTCACAGACAGCTACTCTCTCTACTTCTTTGCCTCGTTATAAGTTTCTTCCCCCTACATCTCTCTCTTCTTTATCTCCCTATCTCTCTCTTTCCTCTCCTTCTCTCTCACACCCATACTACACACATGTAAGCGTCTACGCATGTCATTCCTGACAGGGACTTTCAAAGCATATGAATTTATCAAACCAGTCATAAAAGTATTTCAACCTATCACCTTCCCAAATATATTCCACTGTAAACATTGGAACGACTGACACGTTATAACTTTTTTTTCAAAAAAAAAAGAAAAAATAAAAAAATAATCCCCCCCCGGGGGGGGAGAGAAAAGAATGTTAACGACAGATTGAAGATATGCCTCGGCTACCTGGTATCGCTTTTGAAATTACGAGTGGCGCCCGCCAAGAGAAAGTGAATAGTCTCAGAGACATCTCGGTAACAAGCTTGTTAAAAATACAAGAAGCCTCGCTAATGCGACCGCAACGCAAGGTGACTCTCTTGTGAGGAGTCACAGGGAGACGAGGAGGCGGGCACGGGGTGGAGGCGGGACTGGATGGCGGCGGGGCTATGAATTTGTTTGGTTTGCGTCAAGAGAGATGCAGACGACTTGAAACTTTCAAAAAGTTTTTAAAAGGCAAATTTCCAATGGAAAAGATGGAGAGTTTAGGTTCGGGGTTAGAAATAACATTTATAGAAATAGAATTGTTATTACATTTTGAATGTGGAGTGTAAAGCAGGAAAGATCGCTCAAACTGGATAAACACACATGTATATACACGCACACATGTGCAAATACACATACACACATAGATAACATAGATACATACATATAACATTCTTATGTTGTAAATATTTATTTCAGTATAAAATTGCTGCACTTTTTATAATTAGTCTACGAAATTCTCTCTCTCTCTCTCTCTCTCTTCTCTCTCTATATATTATATAATATATATATATATATATATATATATTGTTTTTGTTCTGTTTTTTCCATGCTTCAAAATAGACCCCCCCAAAAAAAACAACGTTTACCAGAATAAAGTTATACATAACACACAACACACACACACACACACACACACACACACACACCGCCCCCCCACATATATATATATATATATATATATATATATATATATATATATATATATTATTTTTATTTTACTTTATTTAATTTATTTCTGAATTTTTCAAGTTTTCTGGTCAACTTTTTAATATTTGGATAGAATCCGTGATTAGTCCACCAAAGTTCATGTCCCGAGTACTTTCGACACTTCGAAGTGGCTATCAATCAGGGGTTATGTGTTCCAGTTTTTTAAATTAATATTAATGGATGTGGAGGCTGGAAAGAAGAGAATTTGATAGGAAACTCCAATACTAGAAGCTCTATACATAAAACAATACAAACCATCCTTAACAAAATTAATTTCCAGTGGCAGTACACACATTTTAAAATGCATATAACACTTTCCTATAATATATATATATATATATAATATATATATATATATATATATATATATAGTATATTATAGGCAAAAATATTATCAATATTAACATTGTAATCTTATAGCGAGTTATTAAGCTATTTTTGCTCGCACAGCAAATGTATAAAACAAAACTTCGGAATAAAATAACCCAACATAGACTTTGCATGGCGTAAAATGCAAAGCAAAGCACAATAGCAAGCAAAGTAAAGCAAACTAATGCATTACTTAGAAATTGGGCACAATTTTCCAACATTTATAGCAATATATATAAATATATATAATATATATATATATGTATATATAGTAATTATATATATTAGAAATAAAATCGTATTAAAGTAGTTCGACAAAAAATCTAATAAAAAATAATATTTCTGTCATCGTCAGATTAAAAAAGAATCTATTTCTTAAGTATTGATTTTATTTGTCTGAATTTTTGAGAATGAAGCTTGATAATTTGTATTATTTTGTGGATTTTTGGACTGTTGTACTCATCTTTATTGTTATATGCGCAATGTTCAGCCGATGTGCCCTCCAGTATTCCTTCAGATGTTTCTTGTCGAACTTTTGGAAAACTCCTTGTCGAACTCGGGAGTCTTCATGACGTAATTGTGAGCCTTCAGGGAACTTAAAAACCGAAACCTTTATTCATACAACCTGGGTAGACTGTTTGCTCATTCCACTAACCATGAACTGGATACAAGTGTTAAGCTATATTAAGTATTCTATGTTATTATGACCCTTGGTCAGGATTGAACCTGCAACCGACTGATGATTGTCACTTAGAACTGTATTATCTCAAACCTTATATCCGTAATACCATGTGTCCAACTGCTCCTGAGTTCAACAAGAATTTACCCGAGTTCGAAAAAAACACCTGAAGAAGGCCGATGGGCATATCGGCCCGAAACGTTGTATATATAACAATAAATATGAGGACAACAGTCAGAAAGAAATTCAAATAATACAAATTGATTTTATTAATATGAATAAAAAACGAAAGTCCGTGATTGAGAATTAGTTTATCTTTACAGCGGAGTAATTAGCTGTCTGAGCTCGGAGACTACGCTTGCCAGGCTACTTTTCTTTTGTCTGCAATTTAATACGGCTTAAGAGGAAATGTCATGTTTATATAACTGCCATCCGTGTTCACCGCTTCATCCATGTTTCACTAAAGTCGGGTTCGGTCTTTTTTCAATCAATCTTCTGAGCCGGTTTCTGCCTACGCCTGTTCTTTAAGGGAAATTACATCAATCAAAATTTTTTTTTGTAAGTTGTTGATGGCAGAGGGGGACGATTTTTTTCCTCTCCGAGAAATCCATTTTCATCTGACAAGGAAAATAAATTGAAATTACTCATAGGTAATTTTTGTCTACAAAAAATATTACTGACAACTTTTTTCTTTTGAGAAACTTGATAATAGCTATGGTAAGTAAAATAATAGATGTGTTTTTTTTTCGATCATATTAATAATTCTATGATTCAGCTATGGAGATTATAAAGAATTATTTGATCAAAAACTGGTAAAAAAATAATGGTAACACTAAGAACGTTGTATTTGCCATTTTATCAATTCTAGCTGATATGGTACTGTTACTAAGAGAAAATTAACATCGATATATCAAATGAAGCCTTCTCGAAGATACATCTGCATATACCAAATCACTGATATATAGCTGAGAGGAGACGGCAAGAGACATTGGCGCTCTATGTGAACTCACCAAAACGGAGTTTATGTATTTTAAACAGATAGAAAACCTTGCTCAACAGATATAAGGATTGAGTTTGTACAATTCTATGTGACAAATCATCTATACGTTGCAGATTCAATCCTGGTCAAGGGCGATATAACAGAATACTTAACATTTTGTACTCGGTCAGGGTTAACGGAAGGAGTTTAACAGTCTTACTCCGGTGGATTCATAAAGGGTTGAAGTTCCGTGAAGGCTCCTGATTACAACATGAATGGCTCCCGAGATCGAAGTGAAGGTTCCCGGAGTTCAAGGAGGTTCCTAAGGTTCGACAAGAAATACGCAAAGAAGAGCGGAAGGCACATCGTCCGAGACCTTTGTGTATATAACAATAAAGATGAGAACAACAGTCCGAGTAATCCAAATAATACAAATTATCAAACCTCAACTAAAAGAATTCAGACAATTCAGACAAATGTAGCAAGAAATTAGTAGACCAGTTTACACCAGGGAGTGGGGGTGTCAAAGTTTTGGTACCGGCGATAATGCTGAGAAGGGGTCCCCTTTTAAGGAAATATTGTGGATATTATAAAAGATGTATCGTACATCTAAAGGAAGACATGGCATTCCTTAAAATCAGGTAACCAAGCGAGTTCTCGTAGTTTATTATTTTTGTAATTAAACATCATCATGTCGTGCAATTTGCACGGATATTCATGACGATCTCTCGCCAACCTTCCCTATCATTCATCACGATTTCTGAGAGCTCTCCGCGCAGCAGCCCAGTATCCTACATAGTTGGTCAATGTAGGTTCTGGCTGGGCGGCCACCATTAGCGTGCCCATGAGCTGGCTTCACAGTAGTACGTCTCTTACGATCTCATCCCTGCTTCTCCCAGCAGTGTCCTGCATGTCTAACGCCTGTCTTACTCGTATGGTTTGTGAAGATGGGGAGTTAGGTGGCCATACAGTTGCTCTTTTGTGGGGTGCTGCTTCCACGACTTTATTCAGGACCGCTCGCAGAGCATTCTGGTGCAGTCTCCATCCTATTTTATTTCTCAAGGCGCTTCGTTAGGATCCAGGTGGTACAGCTATACAGCAGTACCGATACAACTACGAACCTGGAAGAATCGTCCTCTTAGCTTGTCGGGAGATCGGATTTTCCATAACTAGCGGCGAAATGATTATGATGAGGAATGATATCTACATCTTATTATAATGGAGATTGTGTATTTTGTTTTCCTGTAACCGAAACTATATTACTACTCAAGTCACAATACCCTTGATTATTTACGTCACTTTCTCTATAATTTAATTTTATCTAAACCTCACTACTAAATATTTTTTACATTATTAATACTGGCTGACCATATCTACATGATATTTTCCACGTACCCCACTTGTTACGGGTCAGGCACAAAAGGCCCTATTTATGTGGGGACCACCCACAAGCCGAGACTCATGGGGTGGCGGGTGAAAAATTGCGTCGATTCCGTCGGCATTCCCCTCAAGGGGGGCGCCTCAGGCGCTGGACAATAAACCAGCCCTGCCTTTAAATCAAGGGGGCAAGGTGTTGCCTGGGGGATGGCCCCCTGGGATCGACGCCGTTAATTATAGCAATGGTCCAGAGGCCGAAGCCACTGTTGACCATATCTACATGATATTTTCCACGTACCCACTTGTAACGGGTCAGGCACAAAGGCCCTATTTATGTGGGACCACCCACAAGCCGAAGCTCATGGGGTGGCGGGTGAAAAAATTGGCGTCGATCCCGTCAGCATTGCGCCTCTAAGGGGGGCGCCTCAGGCGATGGGCAATAAACCCAGCCCTGCGCCTTTAAATCGAGGGGGCAGGTGTTGCCTGGGGGAAGCCCCATGGGATCGACGCCGTTAATTATATCAATGGTCCAGGGGGCCGAAGCCACTGTTGGCCAGATCTACATACTAATGACATGCAATTGTATTTATATATAGCAAGAAAATAGCGCTTAACGGAGAAAAAGGTAAGGTTAATTTGCATATTGACTTTAAAAATTGGATATTAATAACATGTGCTTAGTATAATTGATTTCATAATTGTTTGGTTTTATCTTAATGAATATGAGCAGCAATCTCGCCGATAAATCTTTAAAGAAATTCATTAACAAGAAGAAATAACTGTATTTTATTATGTGCTTCCTATTTTAACTAAATAGTTAATTTAGGGAAATTTTGCAATGAAAGCGGGTGTGAAGGAAGAGTATATTTCAGTCGTTCCCCTCTGTTTTAAATCTTTTATATGCATTCTTATTTAGTTACATTAACCTTTCTAATTCAATATAATATTTTATTACATTAAACCTTAAATAATTGCACCCGGAGGGTGCATATATTTTCTAGTCTAGATAATAAACGTTATGCTTAAGTAATAGGTACCAAGTACTTTTTACAATATGATAATTTTTTCTTTACCCCCCCCCACACCTTTAAGCATACATATCCGATACCTAAACTTTGACCCCCTGATATATCAGATCAAGCGCTTCTCGCAAATCCACCTGCACAAGCTGAATTACTTGCATAACCTATAGAAGGCGGCAAGAGACATTGATCTCTATGTAAAAAGAGTTAAAACTAAGTTCATGTAATTTATACAAGATGAAAACATCTCTTTAATGGATAGTAAGCTTCTAAAATTAGTAGACCACTTCACATATCTAGGTAGTAAAATCTCATCTACAGGAAGTGACGTCATTATAGATATTTATTAACCCCTCTGTACGAGTAGGATTTGACACAAGGTCAATTTCTTAGGCAGAGTCTAACAGGTTTGAATTCAGAATTTTCCTTCTACAAGACTAGTCGCCATACCAAGGTTAAAGAGCCCAGTCTGCCCTACAATTTACCGATAGACTAAGGGAGGATAGTTCAGCGTATACTTTTCCTAAGGATATTAGTGTTATATGAAATGCAAACAGACTCGTCCAGATTTGAACTCATCTCGTAATACGCATTTCCTTATGCCTATACACACTCTAATTAGTTTATTTCCTGTGCCGTGTAAAACATTGGGGATTTTGCTATGCGTATTTACAACTGGCATTTAAAAAACGGAAATTATCTATGACTCAACCCAATATATGCGCACAGCAATCAAGTGTTAATTTAATGCTGTATTCGTTGAATGACGATGCCAAACATTAAACATGAACGTGGACAGGAAGTATAGCTGTAAAGTCAAGACAAACTATCATATATAATTTATTGGTTAATTATTCTAACGTTATATAAAACCATCTAACGTTTTTTTTATGCCTAGAGGTTAGGTAAAAGTGTTCATTTTACGTTCACACTTACATTTGTGTATATGTTTCTTGAGAGTTTTGCACACATTTATATATAAAATATTTAAAAATGGAAATTGGAAATGAATCCGACAATATGAGGAAGAATGAATAAAGAAAAGAAAGAACAGAATGGATAATAAAAGATGAATTTAATCAATATCACTTACGCATGTGTTTCGGTCAGTTCATCTGTGTGAAAATATTCCGCACACAGAGAAGATTCGACTTCATCAGAGTGAATTTATTTTGAATCCGTTTTTCCACAACGAATTTTTTTCATTCAAAATAAAATATATTCACACAGATGAACTGACCGAAACACATGTGTAAGTGATATTGATTAAATTCATCTTTTTATTATCCATTCTGTTCTTTCTTTTCTTTATTCATTCTTCCTCATAAAATATTTCTATAGAATACAAATAATTTGCACATAGCTGTATGGTTCAAGTATTTCTATCTAAAACTAATAATTTATACACAATAGTTTGGTTTGGTTTGTTGTTGTACTTTACAGAATGTTTGGGTTATTTTATGCCGAAGACGTTTTGATCTAAACATACTTGATGGATATTCATTTTTTTAAAAAATTCAATGTTTTTAAACACACTTTATAAAACTCATTTTTACTATTTAGGCAATAGATTTTATGCTGAAGACATCTGTGTTTTATTCATTCTTGTTAGGTATTCAAAAAAAATTTTTTTAGGAAACATTTTTAAAAACTCATTTTCAATCTATTCAACCCAAAGATGGGATCACCATAACGGGTGATCCCATCTATGGGTACTACCACTCGAGCTCAGGGTGGACCTAGAAGTAATGGCAATGAAGAGGTTCTTCACACTCCTCAGAGGTCCAGAAATGAAACCTCACCACTTTCGAAAAAGTATTCACATATCTCTTTCCTTTCGGATAAGAATTCACAGATCTCTTTCCTTTCGGATAAGAATTCACAAGTCTCTTTCCTTTCGAAAAATAATTCCCAGATCTCTTTCCTTTCGAAAATATATTCACAGATCTCTTTTTTTTCGAAAAAAAGAATTCCAGATCTCTTTCCTTTTGAAAAAGTATTCACATATCTCTCCTTTTCGAAAAAGATTCGCAGATCTCTTTCCTTTCAAAAACACTTTTTCAAAAGGAAAGAGAGATCTGGGAATTCTTTTTCGAAAAGAAAGAGATCTGTGAATATTTTTCGAAAGGAATCTGGGAATTGGGAATTGTGAATTCTTATCCGAAAGGAAAGACTGTGAATTCTTATCCCGAAAGGAAAGAGATATGTGAATACTTTTTCGAAGTGGTGAGGTTTCATTTCTGGACCTCTGAGGAGTGTGAAGAACCTCTCATTGCCATTACTTCTAGGTCCACCCTGAGCTCGAGTGGTAGTACCCATAGATGGGATCACCGTTATGGTGGATCCATCTTTGGTTGAATAGATTGAAAATGAGTTTTTAAAAATGTTTCCTAAAAAAATTTTTTTTTGAATACCTAACAAGAATGAATAAACACAGATGTCTTCAGCATAAAATCTATTGCCTAAATAGTAAAAATGAGTTTTATAAAGTGTGTTTAAAAACATTGAATTTTTTAAAAAAATGAATATCCATCAAGTATGTTTAGATCAAAACGTCTTCGGCATAAAATAACCCAAACATTCTGTAAAGTACAACAAACCAAACCAAACTATTGTGTATAAATTATTAGTTTTAGATAGAAATACTTGAAACCATACAGCTATGTGCAAATTATTTGTATTCTATAGAAATATTTTATGAGGAAGAATGAATAAAGAAAAGAAAGAACAGAATGGATAATAAAGATGAATTTAATCAATATCACTTACACAATGTGTTTCGGCAGTTCATCTGTGTGAAAATATATTTTTCATTTTGAATGAAAAATTCGTTGTGGAAAAACGGATTCAAAATAAAATGTCACTCTGATGAAGGTCGAATCTTCTCTGTGTGCGAATATTTCAACAAGATGAACTGACCGAAACACATGCGTAAGTGATATTGATTAAATTCATCTTTTATTATCCATTCTGTTCTTTCTTTTCTTTATTCATTCTTCCTCATATTGTCGGATTCATTTCCAATTTCCATTTTTAAATATTTTATATATAATGTGTGCAAAACTCTCAAGAAACATATACACAAATGTAAGTGTGAACGTAAAATGAACACTTTACCTAACCTCTAGGCATAAAAAAAACGTTAGATGGTTTTATATAACGTTAGAATAATTAACCAATAAATTATATATGATAGTTTGTCTTGACTTTACGCTATACTTCCTGTCCACGTTCATGTTTAATGTTGGCATCGTCATTCAACGAATACAGCATTAAATTAACACTTGATTGCTGTGCGCATATATTGGGTTGAGTCATAGATAATTTCCGTTTTTTAAATGCCAGTTGTAAATACGCATAGCAAAATCCCCAATGTTTTACACGGCACAGGAAATAAACTAATTAGAGTGTGTATTCATAGGCATAAGGAAATGCGTATTACGAGATGAGTTCAAATTCTGGACGAGTCTGTTTGCATTTCATATAACACTAATATCCTTAGGAAAAGTATACGCTGAACTATCCTCCCTTAGTCTATCGGTAAATTGTAGGGCAGACTGGGCTCTTTAACCTTGGTATGGCGACTAGTCTTGTAGAAGGAAAATTCTGAATTCAAACCTGTTAGACTCTGCCTAAGAAATTGACCTTGTGTCAAATCCTACTCGTACAGAGGGGTTAATAAATATCTATAATGACGTCACTTCCTGTAGATGAGATTTTACTACCTAGATATGTGAAGTGGTCTACTAATTTTAGAAGCTTACTATCCATTAAAGAGATGTTTTCATCTTGTATAAATTACATGAACTTAGTTTTAACTCTTTTTACATAGAGATCAATGTCTCTTGCCGCCTTCTATAGGTTATGCAAGTAATTCAGCTTGTGCAGGTGGATTTGCGAGAAGCGCTTGATCTGATATATCAGGGGGTCAAAGTTTAGGTATCGGATATGTATGCTTAAAGGTGTGGGGGGGTAAAGAAAAAATTATCATATTGTAAAAAGTACTTGGTACCTATTTACTGTTAAAGCATAACGTTTATTATCTAAGACTAGAAATTATATGCTATCGCCTGCCGGGTGCAATTATTTAAGGTTAATGTAAATAAATATTTATGATTGAATTAGAAAGGTTAATGTAACTAAAATTAGAATGCCCCTTAAAAGATTTAAACGAAGAGGGGAACGACTGAAAAATATTACTCTTCCTTCACACCCGTCTTTCATTGGCAAAATTTTCTCCTAAATTAACTATTTAGTTAAAATAGGAAGCACATAATAAATTACAGTTATTTTCTTCTTGTTAATAGAAATTCTTTAAAGATTTATCGGCGAGTATTTTTGCTATGATTCAATTAAGATAAAACCAAACAATTAGAAATCATTAATAATAAGCACATGTTTATTAATATGCACATTTTAAAGTCAATATGCAAATTAACTTACCTTTTTTCTCTGTTAAGGGCTATTTTCTTGTATAGTTATAAATACATTGATGTCACTTAGTATGTAGATCTGGCCAAGCAGTGGCTGTCTCATTAATAATACGGCGTCCGCTCCCAGGGGCTATCCCAGGCAACACTGCCCCTCGATTTAAAGGGGCAGGGGGCTTGGGTTTATTAGCCCCATCGCTGAGGCGGCCCCCTTAGTGTTGTCTGATTATGCGTATGGGTATTCGAACGCAACTTTTCAAACCCGCCACCCACTGAGCTTCGGGGGCCTTGGGTGGGGTGGTCCCACATAAAATAGGGCTTGTGCCTGGACCCGTGACAAGCTGGGGTAACGTGGAAAATTCATGTTCCGATAGGGTCAAACAGTGGCTTCGGGCTCTGGACCATTGCTATAATTGTAAAACGGGCGTGGGATCCCGGGGCCAGTCCCCAGGCAAACACCTGCCCTTGAGTTAGAAGGACGAGGGCCACTGTTTTGTATGGTCCGACGCCTGAGGCCCCCTGGGGCCCGCCGACGGAACGACGCACATTTCGTTCACCCGGCCACCGCATAGCGCTCCGGCCTTGATGTGGTGCGATCACACCACCCTCCAGGCGCCTTCCGCCCCGTTTCACCCTTGTCGACTCCCTCGCCCACCCCGTCCCTCACCCCCCCCCCCCAGCCCCCTCCCGGCTACGTGCCAGAAAGATCATGCTAGATAGCCGCAGTATTAATCATTAAAACATATTAGTGCAAAGTTTCGGTTAGGATAAGTTAAAATTATGAGGAAAGTGGACGTAAATAATCAAAGGGTATTGTGATTGATAGTAATACTAGTTTGTTACCAGGAACAAATACCAATCTCCATTATATAAGAGTAAGATATATTTCCTCTCATAATCATTTCGCGGCTCAGTTACTGGAAACCGAATCTCCCCGACAAGCCTAAGAGACGATTCTTCCAGGGCTTGCTAGATTGTATCGGTACTTGCTGTATAGCTGGTCAGCCTGGACTCCTAACGAAGCG
This sequence comes from Doryteuthis pealeii, assembly GCA_023376005.1. Lineage (NCBI taxonomy): Eukaryota > Metazoa > Mollusca > Cephalopoda > Myopsida > Loliginidae > Doryteuthis > Doryteuthis pealeii. The sequence continues at coordinate 102,423,163 of CM042141.1, read as the reverse complement.
CCTTGAGATAAAATAGATGGAGCTGCACCAGAATGCTGCGGCGCGGATCCTGAATTAAAGTTCGCTGAAGACAGCACCCCACAAAAGAACAACTGTATGGCCACCCTTATCCCCATCTCACAACCATAACGAAGTAAAGAGACCAGGCCTAACACACACATGCAGGACACTGCTGGAGAGGAGGGATGAGATCGTAAAGGACGTTATACTACGGTGGAAGCAAGCTGCAATGGCACGCTAATGTACGCCCAGGGCCGAAACCTCATGTGACGCAACTATGTAGGGTACTGGGCTGCTGCGCGGAGAAGTCTCAGATCGATGAAAGTGATAGGAGGTTGCGAGAGATCGGTCATGGCAAATAGTCCGTGCAATTGCACGCATGATGATTGTTTAATTTACAAAAAAATAAACTACGAGAACTCGCTGGTTTACCTGATTTATTAGGAAATGCCATTCTCCCTTTAGATGTACGATACATCTTTTTATAATATCAAATATTCCTTAAAGGGACCGCGTTTCAGCAGTTATCGCCGGTAACCAAAACTCTTTTGACACCCACTCCCTGGTGTAAACTGTCTACTAATTTTCTTGCTATCGCATTTGTCTGAATTTGTCTTGAATTCTGTTTTTAGTTGAGGTTTGATATTTGTATTATTTGGATTACTCGGACTGTTGTCTCATCACTTTATTGTTATGAACACACAGTCTCGGACGATGTGCCTGTCGCTCGTTCTTTGCGTTTGTCTTGGTGCGAACCTCGGAACCTCCTTGAACTCGGGAACCTTCGGACTTCAACTCGGGAAGCATTCATGTTGTAATCGGGAGCTTCACGAACTTCTAACCCCTTTATTGAATCACCGGAGTAGACTGTTAAACTCCTTCCTTAACCCTGACCGAGTACAAATGTTTAAGTATTCTGTTATAAATCGGCCTTGACCAAGGATTGGAATCTGCAACGCTATAGATGATTGTCACAATAGAATTGGCTAGCGAAACCAATCCTTTTATATCTGTTGGAGCAAGGTTTTTCTATCTTGTTAAAATACATAATCTCCCGTTTTGCGTGAGTTCACATAAGCGGGCGAATGTCTCTTGCCGGTTCCTCTCAGCTATATTCAGTGATTTGGTATAATGCAGATGTATCTTCGAGAAAGTGCTGATTTGATATATCGATGTGTAATTTCTCTAGAACAGGTACGCCGGGTATCACCAGAATTTGATAAAAATTGGCAAATAACACGTTCTTAGTGTTTATCCATTATTTTTATCTTCTAGGTTTGATCAAGATAATTGTCTTTATAATCTCCATAAAGGATGAAATCATAGAAAGTTATCCTAATAGGATTTTGTATATTATTATATATATATATACATTCTATTCACCATTTACTTTTAATAGGGGCTAGTTTATCAAACCACACATATAAAGAGCCAAAAAACAGGTCAAAAACTAAAACCAACAAAAAAATAAATAGAAACATTCCTACATAACTCAGATAATACAAAGAGAAAAACATCAACACAAGTCGAGAACACGAAGAATCTTCTCAAAAGGATAAAGTGGGTAGTAAATAATTTTTTGTAGAGCAAAAAATACTCACTATGAGTAATTTCAATTAATTTCCTTGTCAGATGAAAATGGATTTTCTCTGGAGAGGAAGAAAAAATCGTCCCCTCTGGCAATCAACAACTCAAAAAATTTGATTGATGTAATTTCCCTAAAGAACAGCGGTAAGCAGACCAGCGGCTCAGAAGATTTGATTGAAAAGACCGAACCCGATTTAGTGAAACATGGATGAAGCGGTGACACGATGGCAGTGTATACTAAACTTGAGCCATTCTCCTTTAAGCCTAATTAAATTGCAGACAAAAGAAAAAGTAGCCTGGGCAAGGTAAGTCTCCGAGCTCAGACAGATTAATTATCTCGCTGTAAGAATACTAAATTCTCAATCACGATCGTTTTTTTATTCATATTAATAAGATCAATTTGTATTATTTGAGATTCTTCTGACTGTTGAGTCATTCATACTTCTTAACGTACCTATATCACAACACCCAACGGTTTCGGGCCCTAATGGCACCCTCTCCGTTGTTTTTATTAGACGTCGGATTCTTGTTGAACTCAGACATTGGACACATGGTATAAGGGGCTATAAGGGTTGAGATCATACGGTCTAAGTGGAACAGATCATCAGTCGGTTGCAAGGGTTCAGTTCCTTGACTCCCGGGTCCCATATACAATCAACCCATTAATGCGTTAATAACCCACTTAATATTACGCTAACACTTGTATCCAGCACTGGTTAGTGGAATGAGAGAACTCTGCGAACAGTCTACCCAGGTGGTCATGAATAAAGGTTTCGGAAATTTAAGTTCCTGAAGGCTCACAATTACGTCATGGACTTCCCGAGTTCGACAAGGGAGTTTCCAAGTTCGACAAAGAAACATCGAGGAATATGGAGGCACATCGGACTGACATTGCGCATATAACCAATAAGAGAGAGGGCGGGCGCGCTGTACAACCAGTCCAAAAATCCCAAATATAACAATTATCAAGCTTCATCTCAACAATTCGACATAAATCATATAGAAGATAGAATTCTTTTTTAATTCTGGAAAGAATGACTGAAAGTATTATTTTTTATTAGATTTTTTTGTCACTACTTTAATAACGATTTGTTATTTCTTATATATATATTATATATAATAATATATATATTATATAATAGTATATATACTATTGCTAATAAATTTGAAATTTGCCCATTTCTAGAAGTAATGATTAGTTCTGCTTTACTTTGGCTTTGCTTTGCACTTTGCTTTTTTGAGTTACGCCATGCCAAAGTCTTGTGGGTTTATTTTATTCCGAAGGTGTTTTTGTTTTATACATTTGCTGTTTCGAGCAAAAATAGCTAAATACTCGCTATAGGAAATTACAATGTTTAAATATTGATAATATGTTTTTGCTATATAATATAATATAGTTATATATTATATATATATATATATAGTATAATATATATATAGAAAGTTGTTTTTATAAATGCTTTTAAAATGTGTGTGTACTGCAGCTGGAAAAAGGTTTAAAGGTGGTTTGTAAATTGTTTTTTTTATGTATAAGAGCCTTCCTGGTATTTGGATTTTCCTATCAATTCTCTCTTTTTCCGCCTCCACATCCATTAATATAAATTTGAAAAACTGGACCACATAACTCCGGGATGATAGCACTCGAAGTGTCGGAAAAGTACTCGGGACATGATTTGGTGACTAATCCACGGATTCCTTCCCAATATTAAAAAGTTGAGGAGAACTGAAAAACCATCAGAAATAAATTAAATCGAAAGTAAAATAAAAAATAATATAATATTATGAATATATATAATAGTATATATATATATACATGTTGGGGGCGGGTGTGTGGTGTTGTGTGTGTGTGGTGTGTTGTGTGGTCGTGTTATGTAAAACCTTTATATCTGGTAACGTTGTTTTTTTTTGGGGGTCTATTTTTTGAAGCATGAAAAAACAGAACAAAAACAAATATTATATATATATAATATATATATATATAATATAGAGAGAGAGAAGAGAGAGAGAGAGAGAGAGAGAGATTTCGTAGACTAATTATAAAAAAGGCCAGCAATTTATACTGAAATAAATATATTTAGGCAACATAATAGAAAGGTTTTTTATATGTATGTATCTATGTATCTATGTGTGTATGTTGTATTTGCCATGTGTTGCGTGTATATACATGTGTTGTTTTATCCAGTTTGACGATCTTTTCCTGCTTTACACTCCAGCATCAAAATTAATAACAATTCTATATTCTAATAAATGTTATTATCTACCCCCCGAACCTAAACTCTCCATCTTTTCCATTGGAAAATTGCTTTTAAAAACTTTTGAAGTTTTCAAGTCGTCTGGCATCTCTCTTGACGCAAACCAAACAAATTCATACCCCGCCGCCCATCCCAGTCCCGCCTCCACCCGTCCCGCCTCCTCGTCTTCCCTGGGTTGACTCCTCACAAGAGAGATCACCTGCGTTGCCGGTCGCATTAAGGCGAGCTTCTGTATTTTTTAACGCAAGGCTGTGACCGGATCGTCTCTGAGACTATTCAAACTTTTCCTCTTGGCGGCCGCCGCAAACTCAATTTCCAAAGATACCAGGGTAGCCGAGGCATATTCTTCACATCTGTGTATACATCCTCTCTCCCGGAATATTTTAACTGAGAGTTATAACGTGCTCAGTCTTCAATGTTTACAGTGGATAATTTGGGAAGGGTGAATATGTTGCCAAATACTATATACTGTTCTGATAAATTCATATGCTTGAAAGTCCCTTCAGCATGACCATCGGTAGACGTAACAATGTGTGTGATGGTGTGAGAGGAAGGAGGGAAAGAGAGAGAATAGGGAGATTAAAGAGAGAGAAGAAAGGAGGGAGGAAACATTATAAAACAGAAAAGAAGTAGAGAGACGTAGGCTGTCTGTGTAAGAGAGAAAGAGAGAGATCGTATGTGTCCTGTTGAAGGGAGAAAGAAGATGAGAAACGACCGCTTCACTTCCGTGCCTGGAGCAAGAGAGGAGAAGAGAAAGAGAGGAGAGAGGAAAGCGTCATGCCAGTGAAAGAGAATGGGAGTGTAGGGTGTCCTGTTAAGACGAGAGAGAGAGAGAGAGAGAAGAGAGAAGAGATAGAGGAGAGGAAAGAGAGACGAATTGTACGGCCTCTGTGGAGAAAGAAAGGGGGGACAGGCGTACGTGCCTGGGAGAGAGAGGGGGGGGAGAGTGAGAAAGCGTAACGTGCCAACGGAGTGTAGGTGTCTAGTTAAGAGAGAGAGAGAGAGAGAGAGAGAGAGAGAGAGGGAGAGGGAACAGCGACGTGTCGGTCTAGGGAAAGAGAGAGCGTATGTGCTCTGGAGAGAGAGAGGGAGGGAGAGGGGCGGGTAAATGGCTGCGGAGAGAGACAGGAAGGGAAAAGAGAGATATTGTAGGTGTTTTGGAAGAGAGAGAAAGAAAAGGGCGTACGTGTACTATGACAGAGAAAAAGAACGTACTTGTCTGTGGAGAGAGAGAGAGAGAACGAAAAGAGAGAGAAGAGAAACGAGAGAGAGAGAGAGAGAGAGAAAGAAAAGGAGGATGAGTAACATTCTGGTTGAGAGAGAAATTTGGAAGAGACGATTAAAAATAGGAGAGGGAGCGTCTTTTAAGAGAGAGAATAAGAAAGAGCAGTGGTCTGTGGAGGAGAAGAAATAATTAAGAGAGGACGTGTACAAGTCTGTGAAGTGAGAGGAAGTGAGAGGAGAGGAAAGAGGAGAGAAGAGGAGAGAGGAGAGAGCGTAGGTGTCTTTTAAGCGAGAGAGGAGAAAAGAGGGCGTACGCCATCTTGACAGAGAATAGATAAATAGATAGATAGAGGATAGCCATAGACCGAGATAGAGAAGAAAGGGAGAGAGAGCGAAGTGTACGTGGAGTGAGAAAAGAGAATATAGAGCGTAGATGTTCGTAAGAAATAGAGTGATATATATATATATTTATATATATATATAGTATATAAGAGAGAGAGGAGAAGAGAGAAAAGAGGAGAGGGAAAGTGAAGAAGAGAATGAAGCCACCCAAAAGACGTATAATCTAGTATGGAATTAGGTGATAGGTTTTTGAGTTTGTGGTGAATATCTGCTGCTAT
>CM042141.1:102404554-102417380 GCA_023376005.1 Doryteuthis pealeii | reverse complement strand
AGAGAGATTAATAGGCAACCGGTTATCTTTGGAGAAGTCTACGAATAACAGCGTTACCTCTAGATTCTTTGCTCGAACCCTTCTATGATCCTTCGAATAGTCAGGTCTGGGAGGTGTGGATCGATTTCTGCGAAATCTGTCTTGGTTTTCCTAATGATTTTCTCTATTTCGGGTCGTATGAGATTAAGGATGAAGGCATTGTATATTATATATGCAATAGCAGTAAGAGTTATGTCTGTAGTTTTTAGCGATAACGAGGTCTTCTTTTTTGGGAATGCGAGGATGCATCCGTTCGTCCATTATCTATTCTTATTTTGTCTATATACTGCATTGCATAGCCTAAGCAGTATGTATTGAACTTTCCTATCTTCCATACCTGGTGGTATTTCATCAAGACTTGCAGTTTTTACCTTTTTAGCTTCTTTAAGACTTCATTTAGTTCTTCTATTGTGAAATCCTCAAGTTTGTTATCTAGTTGTCTATCTACAATCTTTTGGGTATTATTTTCTATAATTTTCGGGGGGTTCCCCAATAGTTTCTGGGAGTGGTCTTTCCATTTCTGGAGTCTATCTTTAGCTTTGATCTAGAGGTACTTTTCCTACCACTGACTTAATTTACTGTCTGCCATGCTAATCGTGACTGTCTGTCTTCTACAAATTGTTTAATGTTATTTATCTGTACTTAGATGTATTCTATTTGTTTGGGGTTTTTTTGTATGTTTCGGTTAGGTCTATCTGTGCTTTCTTAAGGTTGTGTAGATTGGTGCTAGTTGGGTTTTTTTATTATGTTGGGCTGCTTTTTTATAATTGTTTCTCTTTTCTCTAACTGTTTTCTGTCTCCCAGCGGACAGAGTGTCTGCCTCTTTCTTTAGTCGGGTACGCACTTCTAGGTGGGCACTGACAAATTTTTCGTTTTCCTTGTTTGTAGTGTAGCTTTCAGTTGCCTCTTGGAAGACATCGAATTTGTTTCTTACTGTCATAGTGCAGCGATTGTATATATCACTGTTGGCAAGTGTCGACCAGTTGTATCGTACAGACTTACTAGTTTGTTTTTGTTTCTACGTAGGCTAAGTCGTAATTTTGCTGTGACTATTCTGTGATCGAAGGATACTCCTTCAAAGGAGGAGTATGCTTCGCAGTTCATTGCACTATTTATCCATTTTTTATTTATTAGGATATAGTCTAATTGGGCTTTTGTATTTTTGGGTATGTGTAGGTCCATAGTTTGCCTTTTCTTTTTTTGGTATTTTGTATTTAAGTATACAAGCCTGTTCTCAAGAGAGAACTCGGCTAGGAGTTCACCGTTTCTATTTGGGATATTATGTAGGCCGTATTTATTGTTCTAGTTTTTGCCTATCTGTGCATTCATGTCACCCCCAACGACCAGGACATTGTGTTTGGGAATCTGTCTGCATAGGGAGGATAACTCATTATAGAATATTGTAATGTCCGTTTCTTCGCTGATATTAGTGAGGCTATAGCACGAGACTACTGTCATGCAGGGATTCCCATTAAACGTAGCGCATATAATTATTTGTTGGATTCTTTCTACACTGTTTAGTGCTCTTATAGCTCGGGGACTGAGGAGCATTCCTACACCTCCCATGGTGGCATTTATGGAGTTTTTCCACGCAGATGCCGACACAAACGTCCATCCATTACCTATTTCGTGATATTTTAATTGCTTGTTCACTATGATCCAATCTATGCTCTTGTACACGATTATATCTATATTTTTATCCGCTGCAGAGGCAGTTATCTCGGGTAGCTGGTTTATCGTTTTTAGCCATCTGACGTTAAATGTTGCTAAGTTTAAGGTTTGTTTACACCTTAGTAGGTGTGTTTTACTCCTAGGTTCTATGGTTGTCTTTTTAGATATGGTTTTTAGAGCTACGACGTTGGTGGTGGGTGTGTCTTGTTTGTCTCCTCTGAGCGTGATGCGGTTTGTGTGTGTTTTAATTTTGTTGTAACGCTGTAGCAGATTTTTCGACACAGGCCAGCACTCGAACCCGTGGACGTTGTGGCACTGTAGCAAATTTTCCGACACAGCAGCGCTCGAACCTGTGAACGCGCACCTGAATCAGCGAGAGTGCGAGCTGTATGATTTTATATTTTTGTGTGCAGTATATATATATATATAATATAATATATATATATATATATGTAAAAAAAATTTTTTTTGTGATGAAACAAAGAAAATACAGTGCTCAATCACAAATTGTAAGAGCTAATATTTATTTATTTTATGATAATTTTTTGATCTGTGAAAACTTTGTAAAATATAAATATATATATATATATATAATATATATATATATATTATATTATATATATGTGCTCCAGCTCCTTGTCGTTCAGCTCTCTGGGGTAAAATTTGATTATCGGCCTCAAATTAAGCTTAACTGGCAAGGCTTTCCTATAAAACGGATGCGATCTCTCTAGCAGCTGTAACATATGTACCTTGGTATTTATCAATTGAAATCTACCTCTTGCCTGCAGGTTGCTGATGGCCCAGTGGTTAAGACGCCTGACTGATGAAAAATCAGTCAAGTTTCTATCACGGTCGGAAGTAGCCAGCTAAGTCTAGGTACACTGATGAGACGTCATACATAGAAACATAATGTCTGTAAATGACAATAATATAATATATATATATATATATATGTGTGTGTGTGTGTGTGTGTGTGTGGTATGAGTGTGAGATGGATGTTGGGGAAATTCTTTTTAGTTGTCCTCGAAGCATGGAAAAATGTGTTGAAGAGTAAAAATTAGAATCAAAATCAAAGTGATGTATATCATATTCTTAATCCTTTTTTTATTTTCCTTATATTTCGGGTAACTAACCCTTTATCAAAGGTTTCTAAAAACGGACTGGGTAGATTTATTGTCTGATGCCAGAGTTGACCCAAAAGGGGAATGCCGAAGCGATCACACACTTTTTGCTCTGGGTGCTGCATGAGCTTCGGTTTGTGCGTTGCTCTCATCGTTAAAAAGGCTTTGTGTTAATCCAGCGTTGTGGAAGGCCAGGATAAATAACGACTCAATCAACCGTCGTTCTTTAACAAACGGATTCATTTCAATAAATTATTCCAACGAAATGACAAAGACTTTATATTCCTAATTCAATTCAATTTAAATACACTTATAATTGGAAGCGATTTTCTAAATGCAGTATTAGATTTGATAAACCAGGAAATTCATGTGAAAGGAATAACAAAATCCAGAAAGAAAAGAAAAAATTAAGGAAAGAAAGAAAGAATAATAAAGAAAAAGACAAAGATTAATTACAAAGAAAGGAAGAAAACGAAAGAAAGTCTTTCTTAACAAACCAAAAATTAATTAGAAAGAAAGGGTTAGGGGAATTATTAAGAAAGAAAGAAAGAAAGTATGAAAAGAAAGAGAGAAAGAAAGAAGATGTACGATGAATTTGTAAATTAAAGAATAAAGCAGCTAGATGAATTAGAAAGAAAGAAAGAAGAAGAAGAAAAAAGAGTAATGTTAAGTTTTAAAAGAGAGCAAGAAAGAAAGAAAGAAAGAATGAAAGAAAAGAAAGAAGAGAAAGGTTAAGTTTTTAAAAAAGAAAAAAGGGTTAGGGAATTATTAAGAAAGTATGAAAGAAAGAAAAAGAAAGAAAGAAGAAAGAAAGAAAGAAGATTTATGATGAATTGTAAATTAAAGAATAAAGCTAGAATGAATTAGAAAGAAAGAAAGAAAGAAAGAAAGAAGAGAGAGAGTAAGATTAGTTTTCAAAAGGAAAAGAAAGAATGAATAAAAGAAAGAAAGAAGAAAGAAAGAAAGAGAGTAAGATGAGTTCTAAAAGGAAAAGAAAGAATGAATAAAAGAAAGAAAGAAAGAAAGAAAAGAGAAAGAAAAAGAGTCGGGCCAATACGAAAAACAAGAAACACAAAAACGAATAAATGATTAAAAGGACATAGAAAAAGAAAAAGCGAAAAGCAATCAATAAAGACAGAGAGGGGTAAATTATAAGAGCAAGTCAATATAAATGCGTGAGAAGAGAAAGTGAGAGAAACGAAGAGAGAGGGGGTGGGGGAAAAACAAACAAAATGAGACAAGAATACAGCGAGTTTCTAGACGCCAAGAACTTAAAATCAACAGAGAAAGAATTGCTCAACTGTATGGAAGCGGAAATTGTAGGTAACTGCATCCAGCATTCCAATCAGCCTCAAGTCACGCACCATATAGGAACTGTAGGCATGTAACTGGTTTTCGAGACAGCGTTGCATTACCATTAATCGACCACCGGTCAGAATATCCCCCCAGGGCCCGTGGCCCTTAATTGCAACAGAGGTCAGAGATTGGGTCTGAATTTGGTATTGGCCGCTTATTTCCTCTTGGCACTCAATCGTTTGTTCTTTGACAAGAGAATGAAGGTCTTACTTCCTGTCATTAACACCAGCACTGGGCCATACAGGGGTTTCTAGGCTGGACAATACCCTTGGGATATTTCTTGGCTCCAATTTAAATACGGCATCTGAACGTAAACTATAAGCAGATACGAATGACTTTACATATGTATATGAGACGCGTGGTGTAATGGTTAGAGTCTTAGGAAATGGACTCGTCGACACGAGTTCAAATCCTGGACGAGACTATTTACATTTCACAGAGTGAGAAGATACTTAGGAACTATAGGAATCCAACTATTCTCCTTCCAGCTATGAGTAAATAGCAGAATGGACTGGGCTCTTTAACCTTGGTTACGCAACCAGTCCAGGAGAAGGAAAACTCTGAAGTCAAACCTGTTAAACTCCGTTTAATAAATAGACTTTGTATCGCATCCTTCTCGTGTGGAGAGGTTGGTAAAACACACACACACACACACACACACACACACATATATATATATATATATATATATATATATATATATATACATACCCCTTCGCACGAGCAGGATGCGACACAAGATCAATTTCTTAAGCGGAGTTTAACAGGTTTGAATTCAGAGTTTTCCTTCTCCTAGACCGGTTGCCTGAACCAAGGTTAAAGAGCACAGTCTGCCCTACTATTTACCCATAGCTGGGGGGAGAGTAGGATTCATACCTTTCCCAAGGGTATTAGCACAAAGTGAAATGCAATTACCACGTCCAGGATTTGAACTCGGGGCGACGAGTCCATTTTCCACGACTTTAATCATTACACTAAACGCTTCCTACTATATATATATATATATATATATATATATATATATATATATATATATATATATTGAGATGCGCGTAGTGTAATGGTTATAGTCGTAGGAAATAGAATTGTTATCTGGAGTAAAAATCCTGAACGAGGCTGTTTTCATTTCACATATCACGAATAGGCTAAGGAAATATATGCATCCAACTGCTCTCACCCAAGCTATGAGTAAATAGCAGGGGAGATTGGGCTCTTTAACTTTGGTACTATAGTGGTAAAGTTCCAATTCTGAAACTCTGGGGAATGTAGAGTATATATTTATCGTCATTGCTCCAATGTACACCTGACCCAGAGTGGTAGTACCTGTTAGGGTCTCATCTATGGAATAAATAGATTTAAAAATGAGTATTAAAAATCTCTTTTAAAAAATTGAAAAAAATTGAACCCAACTAGAATGAATAAAACAAAATGTCTTCGGCATAAAATAAGCCAACATGATGTAAAACTGTGTTGCCCTTATGACAAAATCCCAACCCTTTTTATCATATATGTGCTAGAAGGCTGTGGCTGAGGGTCTAGTGCCCCGGGTATGACGTTAAACTTCATTTAATGGTGAAGTTCTAATTTTGAGCTCATGGGTGTAAGGAGCACTCCTTCATCACCATTACTCCCAGGTCCACTCTGAACCAGAGTGGTAGTACCTGTTAAGGTACTATCAATGGGTTAAATAGATTTAAAAATGAATATTAAAATGTGTTTAAAAATTGAGTTTTAAAAAAATTGAATATCCAACTAGAATGAATAAAACAAAATGTATTCGGCATAAAATAACCCAATAAGGGTTGACATGCCGTAAAATCCAACCAACCAAAAACCAAGGTATCTGTTTTGAAAGAGATTAAAATGATTTGTAATTGAATTGATAATAAAAGAAAAATCATGCAATCAGTCTAATCTATTTACAAAAAACAACATTTCGACTTTAACTTCAAAATATGAAACGGAAGCCAAAATTTTGTTGATGTTTTTTTTTCAGCATTTTGAAATGTTTTACATATTTTGTTTTTCATCAAGTAATTCTTCATCTGGGCTGTCTTTTTTGTTTGTTTATTTTTGTTTGTTGTTTCTGTTTTTTGGGGTTGTTTTTGTTTTTTTTCTTTTTTTTGTTTTTTTGTTTATTCGCAAATATATCAATGGTTCTTCCGCGTAATTTTGGGAAGTTATCAAATTGATAAATAAATACATAATTGAGTGAGATAGATAGATAGATAGATAGATAGATAGATAGATATTAACATAATGATATAGATATATATAAATAGCCTGAGATAGATATGAACAAACTGAGATAGATAGATAGATAAATAGATATGAACAGATATCTAATAGCTATATATATATATATATATATATATATATATATTATATATATATATATAGGTTTTACATATCTATTTATTTGGTGATAGAGGAACATTCACGACCATTTTGGTTTCATGCGTCATTCCTCTGTCACCAAATAAATAGATATGTAAACCTTTATATATTTATTTTATTATATATATATATATATATATATATATATATATATATATATATATATTTGTAACATCTTCACCTGACGATTGCCTCGCATGAAACCAATATGGTCGTGAATGTTCCTTTGTCAGCAAATAAATAGATATGTAAAACCTTTATATATTTATTTTATTATATTATATAACAGCTCTTTTTTATATTGACACTCTACCAATAATACTGCGTTTGGTACACCGTTCCAGTTTAAACTGAAACAGTGACAATCCCACTATATATATATATATATATATATATATATATATATATATATATATATATATATATATAAAAGAGAGAGAGGGGGTGATAGATAGATAGATAGATAGATAACATACCAGTAGGCTTGATATAAAGATTTGTAGATAGATATGGACTGTCAGAGATAAAAAGAAAGAAAGAAAAATAAGAAAAAACAAAAGCCAAGAAGAGAGGAAAAAAGCGATACATTTTCACACACACACACGCACATTGATAGATGAATAAATTGCTAGGTTCGTAGATAGGTATGACGATAGATATGGACAGCCAAAGAAGGAAAGAAAGAAAGAACAAATGCAATCAAGAAAAGAAAAAAGCGATACACTTTCACCCACACATTGGTAGATAAATAAATAGATAGATGGAAGAGTGTCTGTGTCTGTCGTTGGCTTCCCAAGCGAACTATTTTTAAGGAGATAAATTCGATTTGGAATTAAATTGATAATAAAAAACAAATTTAAAAAAATCAATCTCATTACTCATAGACCAGCATTTTATTTATTTCCTTTCGAATTAATAGCGATTCAAAACCACTCAGTGAATAGACACTAACAAACATATAGGAGAACTGCGAGTGTTTTTGTTGTCTTTTTTATATGCTGAAATGTTTTATGCTAAACTCGGGAAAACTTTGCTTAAAACATTTTTTTTTGCCAGTTGTCTACTTAGAGATGATTTTGAAGGCTTTCTCAGACGCTATTTCTCCGGCGAGGTCGAGACTGATGAACATACTAAATGATCGACATCTTCAATGTACATCCGTTCACTTTTAACAAGTCTGGTACGTCTGGACAAAACCTATTCCACAGAGAATTCTCGAATCAAAGGTTTCTACACGTCATCCAACTCGTTGAGCCAGACTAACAGCTTAGCGTCAATGTTTCAAAAGAAGAAAAAAAATAACACTGTAAAAAAAAATGGGAATAAATGGAAATAAACCGAAAGCCAGTGTTACACAGGAGATGACGTAAATTGAGATTAGTGCCACGAGACCGATCCCCACTTTTTTGGAGTCGGGAAACATCATCATCATTATCATCAAGATGTGCTAACAGAACGGATTCCCTTATTTCTCTCTCTACCTCTCTCTTCTCTGTCTGTTTTTCTGTCTCTCTGTCTCTGTCTCTGTCTCTCTCTCTCTCTCTCTCTCTCTGTCAGTATGTCCTCTCTCTCTCTCTCTCTCTCTCTCTTCTCTCTCTCTCTCTCTCTCTCTCTCTCTCTCTCTCTCTCTCTCATACACACATACACACTCACACAAAAGGACGGGATGTTTGTGGCTAAGTAGTCCATGACATGCAACATCCATTTTAACCCATACATAGCCTAGATGGGTGGTCGGTGAGACACCCTCCGATCGATCGGTTGGTCACGTCAATCCTAGCACCTACTTGATAGTCCCGAATCTATAGTCCTTATGGCAAACCGAAAATGCTCTTTATCATATATCTGCTAGAAAGTGATAGCTGGGGTCTGAGTGTCCTGGGTATGACGTTAAACTTCATCTAGTGGTGAAGTTCTAATTCTGGAGCTCTACCCATTCATCACCATTACTCCCAGGTCCACCCTGATCTGGAGTTGTAGTACCTTTTATGGTCCTATCCATCGTTAAATAGAAAAAAATGTGTTTAAAAAATATGTTTAAAGAAATGTTTATATCGATCAAGAATGAATTAAAAAAACCTCTTCGGTATAAAATAACCCTATTAGGTTGACATGCCTTAAAATCTAACGAACTAAATAACCATCTGACACCCCCCTCACACACACTCGCCCTTCTTTTTTTTTTTTTCGATCATCACTCTTGTCCAATCCAGAGCTGATAAATGTATGTCTTTGCTGGTCGGTCAAAACTGAATCCATAAGTAGGAATCTATAGGCGTCTAGAACTGACTCTGTAGCTAAATCGGATCTAGATTTAATCCCTGACAAGTTCCAGATACCATATACTGACTTGAAACCTAAAATTAATAGATTCCTTCATACAAAATGGCAACAACGCTGGAATAACTGTAACCACAATAAACTCTTCCTAATCAAACGGACTTTAAGGAAGTCTAGAAAGGAACAAGTCATTGTGTCCCGATTATGCATTGGTCATACAAAACTAACACACTCTTATATACTCAAACAGGAACAACAACCACAATGTGAAACATGTCAAACACCCCTGACAGTTAAACACTTATTCATGGAATGTAGATTTTTTTTCTCACATCAGAAACCGTTATATTAAAGCAAACAATATGAAAGATCTGTTTGAAAATGTTAACATAGAGGAAATTATACCATAGAATATAGACATGAAACAAATCAATGCCATACAATATAATTCCCAATAATGCTAACACATTGTTAAAATCAATTACTAAAAGTATATATATATGAATACACAATATGTATTACACCCTAACCGTTAGGCATGATATAACCCCGGACGGGTTGATATGCCGTTAAAATCAATAAACAAACAAACAAAACAAACAGATACCCATTTTTTACTGGTATCATCATCATCATCATCATCATCAAGGGTGTTGACTGCACGGATTCCATATATTAGTATTTACACGACTACAGCTTTGAAGAATTCCTTTAGTATTTTATCATGTTTTACTTATGTATATATTAACGTCGCTCCCAGGAAATAAGATATTGTTACAGAGGATTTGTTAACTGGACAACCAATTGTAGTAGCTTGCTATTTAATTAGGAGATGGCACCATGTTGATTAAAACACAGGTTTTATCTGATTCCACATAGAGAGCAATGCCTATCATTGCCCCCCCCTTCTCTCTCTCTCTCTCTCTCTCTCTCTCTCTCTCTCTCTCTCTCTCTCTCTCTGTGTGTGTGTGTGTGTGTGCTTGTCTATCTATCAAAGAATCATCAAAAAAGTTATTTCAAAACTATCGTGACTGGCTTTATAGCTTCTTTTACAAACTGACATTGATTGATCTTGCACTTTCGACATTAATCCCGACGTCTAGACATCATCAATTTATTATATAAGGATAAAGGCGCGTGGTGTAATGCTTAGAGTCGTAGGAAATGGACTCGTAGACCCGAGTTCAAATCCTGGACAAAGCTGTTTGCATTTAACATAGCGCTAATACCCTTAGTAAAGGTATGAATCCAACTCTCTCCCTCCAGCTATGGGTAAATAGTAGGCGGATTGATCTCTTTAACCATGGCTAGGTAACCAGCCTAGGAGAATGAAAACTCTGAATTCAAAACTGTTAAACTCCGCTTAAGAAATTGATCTTGTTGTTACATAATTGTTAGTACCCTAACACTTTTTACAGTAGTGTAGAAACCAAAATAGCTGTTATAATTTGCAGCCGGTGGCCTTGAAGGATTGAGTGACTCGGCTTGACCTCAGTCTGATCCTCTTCTGGGGGATACCGTGAGAATCGGTGGAGAAGACCCTCTTCCGTTTTCGATTAGAAAGAGAGTTTTAGTTCAGTATCGGCCAAACCACGAAGGAGTAAGTCGCATATAGCGCACGGTCGACTCAATCTGCGCAGGTAGTCTGGTGGGGATTTCGGAATAAAATATGACCTAAAGCAAATCGAAGTCTTGGGTTATTATCTAAAACTACCAATGACACAGGGCTTCTGATAAAGAGAAATCCCCAATGGAAGACCAGACACGAAGTCCCCAAGACGAAATCCAGACGCTAGAAAAGAACGTAAGATACCAAAGATGAGCAGAAGAATAATAGAAGTAAAGAGAGTATACAACATTGTTTACATCTTGCTCGTGGGGAGGGGTTGGTAAAATATATATAAGGATCAAAGGGTTTCGTGAAAAAATGTATGTGCATATATATATGTATATCTATACCCAGCTCATTCAATAAATAAGAAGAATTTTTTTTAAGGAAACTTATTATTTCCATAAATATACACTTTACATTATCTGGTGTCGCTTTATAGCAAAAATTGTTTGAATCTCACAAAAGCAATTGTTTTGAAACTATTCAAACTGATGCCAAATCTGAGAGCTCCATGCTTCGACACAGGTTTGTTATCAAATCTTTCGTGTTTGAGAAGTGCAAACCATGTGAAATTTACAGATAAAGTGTGATTCTTATATGATCATCTCTTTAAAAAAATAGAATGTTATCAAATAGACTAAGCATGGGTTTGCCACAACGAGCTCGAGTTGATAAGATAGTCCATAGAATGGAAACACTGATTCTGCGTAAAGACAAACTTTCGGGCGCAGCGGTCGATAAAGAAGCTCTTTTGGGAAATGAAATGATTCATTACTATTAATTTCCTTGAAAAAATGAGCAACTGTAATTCGTGCCAACTCCTAAGTCAGAAATCATTTTGTTTATTGATTGAACATCGTATATATATATATATATATATATATATATATATATATATATATTACAGAAGTTTTTTTTAAGTAGTAAGTAATAATGAATTCAAAAACGACTCCAATCAATAAATACTAAAATGTCCGTCCAAATACAGAAGAATGAGTTTATTTTATGGTGCAAAGCAGGGAATTGTGGGAAAAGGAGAAAAAAAATCAAATGACTAAAAGAATAATAAAAATAATTCCAAACGCGACTAATTCTTATGCTGATAAGTATACATAAAATGTAAGTAAAAAGTAAGTATCAGCCAGATACCGAGGAAGTCTATCCCCGATTCAATAGCGCTAGACCAAGGAGATTGTTTTAGCATCTGAGGTGGAGGGCCACACCTACCATCAGCTCCTTACTTTACCGCACAGATCCCTGTGCTACTCATACGCTGAGTTGGCGAGGACCGGAATCGAACTAGGAACCTTGTAGTTTCTAGCCGAACGCTCTACCGACTGAGCTAACCCGTAGCTACCTATAATCCTTGTTCTCCTGAAGAAGGTGTACCTTGAACACCGAAACTGTGATTGAGAAAAATAATTTTTGCCATAAGAATAAATGCTCTATATTTAACTAAATACATTGAGCACTTTTTGGATTACAATGAAAACGTTGTAGCAACATTTGATGAATATATATATATATATATATATATATATATATTAATTTTTTTAAATTGGGCGTTATTATGAAGCATTAAAAATGTATAAATGAATGAACTCGATATTATGGAGTATTGGATTCACTTATTTTTTAATTATTTTTTGTCATAAATTTTCAGGTTCGTTAGATACCCTTTGTCAGATGTTATTACTGTTTAACGGTTTCTTTGTCTCTGTTGTTATCGACAGTGGCAGCGTCTGTGAAATATTTGTAATAACGGGGAATTCCGATGTCTGCGTTTAATATATATATATATATGAGAAGAAAATATTTTAAAAATATAACAAAAACAGGATGTTATGATTAGGGGAAACAATTTTATGTGTCAATACTTAAGCATTTCGGTATATTGTACCATCTTCAGGACACTGTTAAGTAATGTTTATGTGAGGGACAAAACGAAAGATGTTAAGTGTATAGTGAATGTGTGAATATGATGTTATTAACCGTTAATTTTTATATGCGCGTTTGTTTACGAAAGCCAATGACGTGATCAATGCATGTGCAAAAATAGAAGGTGAAGGTCATATGATGACGCATGCATTAACGTGAATAGGCGGAGAACGAAAAGTTAACAAAGATATGACGTATTTCATATGGAATATTAATGTTAGAAAAGTTATAAGATTAAAACAATATATAAATACATATAATCCATATATATTGTCGGATTAATTTCCTCACAGTCTTTCCATATATATATTATATATATATATATATATATAATATATATATATTGTGTGTGTTGTGTGTGTGTGTGTGTGTGTGTGTGTGTGTGTGTGTGTGTGAAAATAAAATGGAAATT
>CM042141.1:102389554-102397054 GCA_023376005.1 Doryteuthis pealeii | reverse complement strand
GGCGTGATAAAAATCTAATGTAATTACTATTGACGCAATATTTTCAAGGCCAAACAAATTTCATCATACCCCCCCAAAAAAAAATAGATTCACATCACTGCACACTGCTGCAAATGATCTAATCTGAACAAATAATGGCAATCCATTACACCCTGTCACTCCAGTGGGTCTTAAACTGACCCTATGGTAAATGAAAAGAAACTAATCGGTTGTTTCAATTAATTTGCACAAGTGTGTATATATTCATTTATTTATTTGATTATTAAAAAAAAAAAACTTCGGTAGATTGATTAACCTCCCGTGGTACAATTCAGATATCGTTTAGTCAACCCTAGCATGATGCCTTTTTTTAAATAGTCTTTAATACTGACTCTTGGACCCAATGCTCTTCCGCCCTCCGCCCCCCTCTCTCTCTCTCTATCTCTCTCTCTCTCTCTCTCTCTCTCTCTCTCTCTCTCTCTATCTCTCTCTCTCTCTCTCTCTCTAATCAATGAACGGCCAGTATGACAACGAATCCAGAACTCACATCCAGGTAAAAATCATTTGCTCATAATTGTATGGTTTCAAGTATTCGTATCTAATACTAACAATATGTCTTCAATTAACTGTTTATATTTAATAATAGTCATTTATTTGCAGTTATATGGTATCAAGTATTCCTATCTAATTTTTAAACAGATATGCTCGTCTCATAGATGAGGCCCTATTGTAAAATAATTATGGATCTTAAGTAACTATTTTAGTAACTTGTAATTTATAATTTGGGGTTTGGATTCGAAAAGATAGAAAAGGGAAAGAAAAATAAATGTTAGAGAAATGTAAACAATCCGAGTACCAAAGGTTTGTTTACAAATGAAACATACTAAAGAATCATGGCATCCAAGCATCCGAGGATGGAATGGCTTGTGTACACGTTACTAATAATCAGCTGATATTTTTGGTTAAACGCTAACGTGCGCCAAACTGATTAGAGAAAACTGATTGAGGATTATAATTTTTAGGATAGTATCAAAGAACGAGTTTTGGAAGTAGAGGGGAGACGGGAAGAGACAGTTTGCCTAACAGAAGTCGAAACACGCATGAATTTGCTGGACGCCACACATTCTTCCGGTTTTCTCTGTCTCACTTTCTTTCTTTCTCACTTGACATTTATGCACTTTCATAAACAACCTCTCTAATTTCCCTCACACAAACACAAAACACACACTCTCCCCCCTCTTTCCTCTCTCTCTCTCTCTCTCTCTCTCTCTCTCTCTCTCTCTCTCTCTCTCTCTCTCTCTCTCTCTCTCTATGTCTATCTATCTCACTGCACTTGCGTTTTAATGCTAGACGGTTTAAACAGCGAAATAAAGTTAATTTTGACAAACGAACAAACTGTCTGGCGTTTGATTTATTCTACGAGGGTTACCACATAAAACTACAAAATAACGCCACCCCTCTTAAGTGGGTGTGACGCAACAATATCAGATACTATCATTCTGGGAGTAATGTCAATAAAGTAATAATTTAGAAAAATAGTAATAATACCCAAATCTCCAAAACTGGAGTCTCAAAATCAGAGGCAGTTTAGTGTCATATCTTAGACGCCTCTTTTTGTCAGGTGAGTTCTTATCTATCTTTAAGGGATAGTCAGCGTATTCTAAGCTCAACCGAGCTGCAAAGGAACGGAGTAATGAAACCAATGTAAGAAGCGGGAGTTCCCACTGAAGCTAATGTGTTGAACTGTGAAAAGCGTAGCAAGCAAGTTCGAGCCCCACTCGCGCTATTACGTTCACTCCCTTAGAAAAGGTATAAATCTCCTCATCCTATGGGAAGTTACTTTGGACTTTGTTTTAGGCTAAACCTAACAATATATATATATATTTATATATTGATAAAATAGTGTGCTATATCTATAAATAAGTAGTGTTCAATATCCTTGATAGAGTATGTATAGTTATGTTAGGGTCGCGTGGATAGGAAATAAACGGAAACTGACAGTTTATCGACTCTGCGATTTTTAAACTATAATGCTTGATTTGAAAATCGTATAGGCAAGAAACTTTCAGTTACCAAGTACCGTTGACTTTTAGATTTAATGGTAAAAGATAATAACAAAGAGTTAATGATAATCTATTAGAAAATAAATGTTTGTATATATTTTTTAGCTAATATTCCAAATCAAAATTTCATTTGAGATAATTTAAATATCAAGTTACTTCCTTTGAACATGCCATTTACAAGAGCATAATACAAGTTAACTTGCTGTTGGGTAGTGGTTAACCATTTAGCTGACCATTATTGCTAGAGTGAAATCAATTCTCACTGGGTGCCTAAAATTTCATAATTATATTATATGGATCACAGTTATGATTGGGAAAATTAAGAACTTGCATGTTAAAACCTTCTACTTAAGAAAATACCAATTTCATATATGCTATCATTTTTTACGGGTAAATGAATGATAACAGTGAATAAAGATAATGGAATAAGATTATAGAATAGAAACTCAGTTAAGGCTACCCTAACTTAGATATGTATATAGCAAGAGAAAGGGAGTGGTTGAGGGAGAGATATATACACAGGGGCAGACACTACAATGGGCGTTGTTGATAGTCGTTGTTAATATTCGTTTATATCTATGTTTTGGTTGTTTGTTTTACGGCAAATCAACCATTTTCATTTTCATAAACAAAGGATCCAGGTTACTAACAGCACTTTTGTTGCTTAAGTGGTCACCCGATTATGTACTGAACAGATCCATCGCTGCTCAACTTCGGTGATCTAGCGGGAACCGGTGTTTTCAGCGTGAATTGACCGTAATATTATTGCTGAAAATCCTTATTTGAGAGAAAAAGAAAAAGGACGTGATCATGAAATAGGGGATCCATTTTCTATTTTAACCTTGTAAGAAACTAATCCCCCATTATTTTGCCATTCTCTTTTTTCTTAGATGAAAACAATTGTGCAAAACATTATTGTTGATTGGCTGTTTTTTTTTTTGTGGCATATCAACCCTTTTCGGGGCATTTCATACCAAATGAAGTTCAGTCGATAAACAAAGGTCTCAGCTTGCTTACAGTACCTACTGTTGCTTAAATGGTCACCCAATGATGTACTGAACAGGCTTATCACGGCTTAACCTCGGTAATCTACTGGGAACCGGTGTTTTGATTATCACATAATAATTTATGTTTATGATTTTTAGACAAATATTTCGTAAACCACCATTTTGATTTGTTGGGGTTGAAATATTTGCGAGGAACGAGCTGAACCCGTCGCTGGCAAGATAATCACCTTAATTTTTATTATCTTCTCTTGACTTCTAAACAGTCATCTCTGCGATAATTCTCTATAATCAGACATTGACAACATAACAGTCAGACTGAATGGGGTTATCAAACTGGAGAAAACAAAAGAAAAAAAAGGGAAGTGTTCCTTCTCAAATATAGCCGAGACAATAGTGGAGTTGAGAAGAACGTTAGGTGCTATAAAACTGTTGGAGGGTGATGTAAGAGGGGAAATAAACCTGCTAACAACAGATAAATAAGGAAAGCTGTGAATCTCTAGAGAGGTGTCGGTTTTAAGAGATAAGATTTAGGGAAAAAGACACAGAAAACAGTTAAACCGAGAACAGCGCGAACATTACAAAAAAGAGGACAAAACTTAATATGTTGTCTTTCCTGTGGAATATCTTCTTTGTCAAAAATTACAAGTAAACCAGTTTGCTTCCTTCTAGAATGTAGACAATTTATATATTACAAAAAGTGTGACTCTCCTGGATATGACACTTAACCCGGAACGTAAGTAATCTCTGGGGGTCACAGTCAAGTCCGACGAAATGTTCTTCGAATTGACAGTATTCAGTCTAAAGCTCTCCCAACAGTATCACGCTCGTCTCAACACCAAAATGCTACTGCCGTTGTTCTCTTCCACTCGTTTCGACAGCCAAAATGCTACTGAAGTCTTTTTCGCCAGATCTGGGAGGGCAGGTCATTAAATACCCAACTGCTGTGTTTCATCCGGGCTCCTTACTCTCAATTGCCTGTGCTGCACGTTCGACATTCATCAGCAGGCGTCAATCCTCACGACGATAATTTACATCCGGGTTACTCGGGACTGCTCGTGCGGAATTTCACCATCATTTCAGCAACGAAGAGGTGACGAGTTCAATTTCCGTGGTCACTCGCCACCCCCCCCCCCCTAGCACAGGCCAAACATATCCGGACTCGTTTCGTTCGTGGGGGCTGTGAATCTGCTCGACCACACTTCTGAAGGTGAGACTCAACTTCTAGAGATCTGGGGTGTGTGTAGTACCTCTTCATTGCCATTACTTCTAGGTCTACTCTGACCAGGAGTGGTAGTATCTGTTATGGTTCAATCTATGGGTCAAATAAACATGTTTAAAATTATTCGTACTAGCAAATATATGCACCCTCCGGGTACAAGTATTAATTTTTCATGTAATAAAATATTAAATTAGAAAGACTAATGACACTAAATAAGAAAGCAGATAAAACGATTTGAAATAGAGGTCAGTATAATCGAAACATAAAACAACGGAAATGTACTTTTCCATCACTTCCATCTTTCATTGTTAAACTTTCCTAATTTAACTATTTAGTTAAAATAAGAAGTCAAGAATAACATTAAAGTTATTTCTTCTTGTTAATGGATTTCTTTTAAGATTTATCCCTGAGATTTTTGTTCATATTCATGAAGATATAACCAAACAATTAGAAATCAATAATATCAAGCACATATTTATTAAAATCACATTTTTAATATCAATATGCAAATTAGCCTTCCCATTCACTCTGTAAACAGCTATTTCGTTGTATATATAAATACAATTGTATGTTCCTAATATGAAGATTTGACTAACAGTATTAATAATGTAAAACCATTTTATAAATAAATCAGGTTTAAAAAAAAATAAAATAATCGAGAACGTGGTAAACAAAGAGAATTGTGACTTGAGTAGTGACATAGTTTCGGTTACAGACAGACAAACACACAATCTCCATTATAATAAGAATTCGATAGGACCGAGTGCAAAAAAAATCTTAAAAACAACCACACAAAAAATGTAGATATAAATATTTATTAAGTCCTCTGAACGAGTCGGATTTGAGATTAGGTCAATTTCTTAAACGGGTTTTAAGAGGTTTGAATTCAGAGTTTTCCTTTTCTTAAACTGGATGTCTAATCAAGGTTAAAGGGCTTAGTCTACCTACTATTTACCCATAGCTGGAGGGAGAATATTTGGATGCATAACTTTCTTAGTAGTATTAGCGCTATGTGAAATGCAAACAACCTGGTCCAGGATTTGAACTCATCTGGCCGTGTCCATTTCCAACGACGATAACCATTACACAACTGTAGATATAAATGTACCCAACACGAGTTGACATACCGTTACAATCAATCAATCAATCATCATTATTACTCGCCAATCTTAACTTAGTGGTTAACAACAGATTGAGACAATTCTTCAACTAAAAAATGTCTGTAAAAAAATTTTTTTAAAGCAAAAAAAAAAAAAAAAACAACTATTCGATAGCGGGTTGAAAATTTAATTATTTAGAGGGTAAGAAAAAAAAATGTTTTTAAATAAAATACTAGGTAAGAACTAAACTACATCTGATAGAAGCTCCAGTTCTGGATAAATGTATGAAGTTTGCAACTAAGTCCACTCTGTTGGTGGGTTTCTGGTTCTTAGATTGTTACTTAATATTATATACTCTGGAAACTCTTACAATCAATGAAGAATGCTTTCTATCACATCTTAAGGCATGAACTATTTTTGCCATTCCTTTGGTTGGTGAATTTCTTAAAGTTGGTTTAATCTAATAAAACTATTCATCCAGAATGAAAATCTTGAGAAATTATGTAATTTGTTATACAAATGAGCAGTCTTTTGGCATTACTATGGGTGGTCAGAGAGGCCTCTTCCGATCAATCGGCTAGTCAGGTCAAGCTCTAGCACATATATGATTGTCCCATCCCTATTGTCCTTATGGAAAATCCCCAATCGTTTTTATCATATATTGCTAGAAGGGTATTACATTAAATTCTATCTGATGGTAAAGTTCCAAATCTAGAGCTCTAGGGAATGTGGAGTACACTTTCATCACCATTACTCCCAGGTCGACTCGGAATAGGAGATTTACTACCTGTTAGAGTTTCATCTATGGATTAAATATAAAAAGGTTGTGTTTAAAAAATGAGTTTTAAAAAATGAATACCCATCAAGAATGAATAAAACAAAATGTTTTCTGTATAAAATAACGCACAAGGTTTGACACGCCGTAAAATCCAACCAACAACAAACCAACCTAATGACTATTCTTGTATGTATAAAACAGAGCAGGAATCTTAATACTGGTTTTAAGTTGGAATATTTGTGTGGAATAATAATCTTAATGACAAGAACAATTGTACATCCTTGGCCTTCGGATGTGAGAGGAAAAATCAAAGAATGATCGATTCTTCTTTGTTGTCTTGGGAATCGGTTTTCTGTTAGCGAATATCATTCAGTCTCAAAAGAACCGGTACTTTGATTTTGATGAAAGTCGATCATGTTTCTGGGAATAGAAAACTGTTCGAATCAAAAAGACACAAGAAAACAAAGACGAAAACGCCCACGAACCACTTGTGAAAGTTTGCGAAAAGTTTCTCAAGTCAAAAATGTCTGACATTATCCGATATCTTGTCTGCACAGATGTTAGCTTTACGTTTATTTGATTAATGGTATATCAAATCGTTATGGATTATTTTATGCTGAAATTTGATTAATTTCTAAAGTTTTGCTAATTACACAAAATTCACACAATACAATTCTTGTATCCTTAATTACAACAGCGACTGTCCCGCGCAGTCCAAAGAAGCTATAGTAAAAAAAAGAATAATAATAAATTGAGCAAAACTCATTTCCCCCTCAAAATTTCTATTCAGAACATAAAAATACTAAACAAACCCTTATCAAAAATCAATTTCCCAACTTCATAGTTGTTGAACAAATTCCACAGACTATTCATAATATTAACTTTAGCTACAAAAGAAATACACTGAACTCTTCAATTCATAACATAATATATCATTGTAACCGGACAGTCGCTGTTGTAATTAAGGATACAAGAATTGTTACGCGTGGGTTTTCTATATGGATAAGTGGTAAAAGCGTTGGTGTTGGTGCCAATCAATACGTCTAGGAATGGAAGTTGATTATTATTGTTGAGTTCATTGATCTCACTACCACGACCTTGTCGTGCCGTTTGACACTACATTTATCTAATACGAGTTCTGAGAAATGCAAGCAGTTACGTCCACGATTTGAAATCGAATGGCCGTGCACCTGCAACGATGATGATTACACTACGATAATTCATATCACAATATTTTCGATAATATATTAAACGTTGTATATACTGAAAGATCTGGAATCTTTACACTAAAGATAATTTTTATAGTTTCCAATTGTTCAATCTACGGTCTTTGTCACGTTTATCCTGTGCTTGG
>CM042141.1:102379554-102387054 GCA_023376005.1 Doryteuthis pealeii | reverse complement strand
GCGTGCAGTGAAATCAAACTTGATTATATCCCAAAGCTGGATATTTGTAATATTTTAAAAAAATCTTTAATCACATCAAAATTCTCATCACATATCAAGCAGTTTAACAGGATACGTTTGAAAAATTAGATATAATTCGGAAATAAAATTTGTGGATGATTTTTTAGAGTAACATTCTTTATGTTTTATTTTACAACTTTTATAAAACTTCTCTTTTTTATGTTCAAACATCGTCGAATAAATTTTGAATATTGATATCTCTTAAAGCGTTGTTGAACTAAGTAGTTTGATTTGATGAACGTATGGTTCCCATGCGGTGCGATTCTTTGACCGTGCAGCTGATTTTTTGAGAGGTCTTGCTTCAAGGATTTTTTCAAGAGAGTACACAGCAGCACCCTAATATTGTTTTCATCTAGCTTTTAGGGCACAGAATCCCCAATATGCACTATAGGCCAAAATAGATTTACAGTGAAACATATACTGCTAGAGTGTGTAGATTTTTAATCTAGTGCGAACAAAGTACTGCCAAGAAAATAATGTGAAAAAACCTTTCATAAAAATAAGACCATCCAGGATTTTACATTTCTTAAAAGAAGTTGGATTGTACTCAAAAATATGAGTAATTAAACAATAATTAAAATCTATACATTTGTTTTTACCAAACTATCGCTACGAATCCAAAACTTAGTCGGCATCAAATGACCCACCGAGGTTGATATGGCGTAAATCAAACCAACCAAACTCTTTGAAGTAGTTTTGGCGAGAACTTGTTTCTGTTCAACCCAGGGAGCTAAACTTCAGGAGGAAGACTGTTCAATTTATGATATACGCTGCAAAAGTTTTATAGCAAGTCTATTTTTATTACGATGTTTTTCCATTTTATTTAGCGATGTGAGTCTGTGATGGAAGTGTCAGTTGAGGTTGAATCTTTATTTGTGGTCGAGGTAACAAGTAGACATTGCCAATATCTTCCATTGAGAGAAATGATAAGTTCCTGAGGGCGATTCACTACTAACAACGTCCAAAGGTTTTGTTCATAAAGTATTCGCAGTCAAAACTATTCAATGGAACGTGTCTAGAGCGAAACCTTCTTTTTTTTTTCAATATACACATTCAAGCCATTCCCTCCCCTGTGAACAAATGCGCGTAATCACTTTCTCTATCTCCCTCACACACACACGTACTCAAACAAACACACACGTGTATGTATAGGTATGTATATATGTATATTATATGAAGGAATACTGAGCGTCTATTTAATGTTATAATAAATATACTATTTTACGCATGTGGGCTTAGTGAGTAGCTTTATGCAAGGAAGAAAATAATGCAGAAAGAAAACTAAGAATCTTTTTTGACACAAACAGACACAAACAGACAGAGACAGATAGACAGATAGACAGATAGATAGATAGATACTCACACACACACACACACCCTTACACTCTATCGCACACGCAGAAGATATTTTAGGAAGACTTTGTAGGAAACAACTTCTTTTTAACCATCTCTAAGCTAATTTTTTTAGACTCAATTGTGAATTCAATATAATTGTGTCCTAAGTCCTTCCGATACAACAAATACACGATGTACACCATCGCCCATATAGTCCTGTCGGCTGGGACCCTAGAATACGCCGACCCCTCAATGGGACAACATGATTGTCATTACTCCTAGGTCCACACAGACCACGAGTAGTAGTACCTGTTAGAAACCATACCTGTACAAATAAAACCGTATTAAAAAAAGAATGAATAAAACAAAAAGGTTTTTGGCATTTTTGTTTTATTCATACTTGTTGGGCATTCAGTTTCTTTTAAAACATATATTTTATCAATTTAACCCATAGATGAGACCCTAACAGGTACTACAACTCCAAGTCAATTGGAGCTGAGAATAATGACAAGGAAGGGGTACTCCACAATCCCTAGTGCTCTAGAATTGGACCTCACTACTAGATGTAGACCATCAGCCAGAACCTTCTAACATAAATATGATAAAAAGAGTTGAGGGGTTACCATAAGAGCAATAGTGTCGGGTCATATAAGTACTAGAGCTTGACGTGACTAGACGATTCATCGGAGGCGGCCTCACCGACCACTCCTCTAATCTAAATAAGGGCCAAAGTAGAGTGTTGCATGTAATGGACTGCTTTAAATATCATTAGTCACTGGTCAGGTTTTTGAATGCTATGCAATGACTCAGCTTAATCTCACAGACTAAAGAAGAAAAGATGAAAGAAATGCCATTGAAACCATGAAATACTCAGAAGAGTCTTGGAGACCTGAAGTGTCTTGCCGTCACCAGACTCTAGTGAAAAGCCATCAGCTAAAGAAAAGATTATTTGCAATTGAAAGAAAAGAATTTGAAATCCGTCGGGACCATTGTTATACCTGACTTGCTGGTTTCCAGTGAGTCCCATCAGAATCTGGAGAACAAAACGCATTTTGGGATGCAAGAATAGTGTTGAAAATCAGCAGGGTTGAAGCTACAAATAAGAGAACTCCACACTTGGAACAGTCCAAAAGATTGCTGCAGAGGAAGGATTGAAATCATTCAGAACACTGCACTGCTGCAATCTGTCAGAATACTCAGAAGAGTCGTGGAGACCTGAGGAGACTTGCTGTCACTCAAACTCAGTGAAAGACCATCAGCTAATGCTGATGTGAAAACTCAAAAAGAGAAAATAATAATAATCCACGTAGAGATGCGTGTTTTTTTGAGAGACCATGTACTGTGTCTATTCGATGTTTTCATACTGAATCCTTCCAGACAATCATGTAGTGAATACTTCCAAACTCAGAGTCACTGAGTATAACGTTTGTCGTGAGTGAGTTTTTAAAATTCTTTTTATTCTTCTGCGGGAAATAAAAGATTTTTTTAAAATTCCACTTTACAAAGATTGTGTCACGTTATCATAAAATTCTGCCAGTGTCTATTGTTTTAGATGCAGAGACGTGTGCACAGACAGTGCCAATCCATCACGCAATGAATATGGCGCCCGGATAATGAGACAAAAACTAACAAAACTGCACTCAATAATTAGATTCACTAAAAGAAAGTTTCATATTGCATGAACACTCAAATTTTGTGGACCTAACTATATTATTTCACTATATACAGACCAACAATAAAATATATACAATATTGCTTGAAAATTTGTTAGCCACCCCAGATATGGTTGCAATCTGAGTGGCTGAGCAGTCCGTGACATGTAACACTCTACTCTGGTCTTACTTAGGCTATAAGGGCGGTCAGAGTGGCCCCATCTGATCAATTGGGTGGTCACATCAAACCCTAGCAGCTATATGATTGAGCCGACCAAATCGACCGAATGACAACCCCCAACCCTTTTATCATATATGTGCTAGAAAGCGGTGGCTGAGAGTCCTGGGTATTACCTTAAATTGCATAAAGTAATGATCTTGCAGTTCTGAAGCTCTGGATAGTGTGGAGTACCCCTTCATCGTCATTACTCCTAGGTCCCCTCTGACCCGGATTGTTAGGTTTCAATCTACGGATTAAATAGAAAAAAGGTGTTTTAAAAATTGGGTTAAAATTGAGTTTAAATAAAATTAAAATTTGAAGACCCCCTCAAAAATGCATAAACAAAACGTCCTCGACATAAAATAACCCAACCAGAGTTGACATGCCGTAAAATCCAATCAACCAACCAATCAATCTAAATAATTGTGAACAACATATTTCTCTTCATCACCGAAATAAACGCAATAAAATATCAATAATAATACAACATCGCTTAAGTAGATATGAATATTTTAAATGTAGTCTAATTTACATTGTTTGAAAAAAAAGATGAGGTTTATATACGTTGTGAAATAAGACATTAAAAACGTTACACTATAAAACATTTACAAAATCATCCTCAAATTTTACTTTTCGAATTATATCTAATTTTTCAAACGTATTCTATGAAATTTCATGAAATATGATGAGAATATTGGTTAAAGATGTTTTTGCAAAATATTACGATATGTTCAACTTTGATGTTACAATTTATGGGCAATCATAAATTATGAACGTATCTGTAGTTAGGAATTTGAATTCAAGTCTGTTAGATTAAAAATCATGGGTCCTATGGAAAATCATCCGGTAGGCAGTTAATAAACCTTGACCTCTTAAAAAGGCGCACGATTGGACGCGGGAGAATAAGTTTAGTTAGTTAAAGCAGTTGCGACCCAGCTTTCAAGGAGTGAAGACTTTTGTCGGCTCTGACGGGCCATCTCTCCCCGCGGCGAGATTATGGGCTAAGAAATAAAACTTGATCCAGTAACACCAAGTCTTGTGTGTTCATTAAATTATTAAAAATGTCCAGCCCAGCCTGCAAAACGAATAACAGAAGAAGAAAAGCAGCCCTTAATAAAAGTCAGCTCAGACAAGATGGTGGCCAGACAAGTTCGACGAAGAACCAGTAATCAGCAAGCAGAGTAATAAAGTAAGAACAATCATCTCTATCACCTTCCTCTCTCTCTGTCTCCCTCTCTCCCTCTCTCCTCTCTCTCTCTCTCTCTCTCTCTCTCTCTCTCTCTCTATCTATCTATCTATCTATCTATCTATCTCTATTTATCTCTATCTCTATCTCTTTCTATCTCTATACCATATACCAGAGAACTCTCTCTATCGATTATATACACCCGACTAAAGGGGTATATAACATTGATTTTAATATATGTTTTACATACATTCAGTGTGTGTGTGTTTGTGTGTGCTTGCGTGTATATGTATGCATGTTTTTTATACCACTTTACTGCACAGGTCCATGTGCTACTCATGCACTGGGTTAGCGAGGGCCGGTATCGAACCAGGAACCTTGTTGTTCATAGGCGGGTAATCTACCGACGGTGTTTGGTAATAAGTAATACCTAATAAAGTCCATTTTGATTGCATAATGTTCTATCAAACTAGACACAATTGAAAGATTTTATAATTTCAGAGTGGAATGCTGTACAGATTGGCAATGAATAATACCTGATAATATCAATTTTGATAGTGTAAAGAGTGTGGTTTAGAGAGTGTGAAATATATGTGCATGTTAAATTTCAGAAGCTGCCAGCCCGTAACTTAAATTAGATCAAACGTTCCCTTTCTTAGAAATCTTACAAAATGAATCTAATATTTTGTTTTGTTTTATTCTCCGGTCGTATCTTATTTTAAATTTAATTCGTTTTACAAGCTCACTTTTCCCTAATCCCAATTATCTGCCGAGAGCTCAATGGGTGACCCAATGGGCCACGTCTTGTCTGGTATTTTATAATTCTTTTGAGGAAAATCTCTGTATTTACATTTTTGTACATTACAACAGGATTAATATAAATTCACTGCCGGGGAACATCGCAAGTGCTCCAATCAGAATCACCATTTCCTTCATGTTCCACAGCTTTTTCAGCTTTCTGACAATATTCAGGTATTTGATTATTTTTTTTCACCCTCTTTGATTTTCCCTCTATAGTCTACTGGAATGGTAAAATCCAGTCCTTTCCTTTTTGTTAATTAACGCTAAGTCTGGTCTTCAGGCCGGGATAGGGTAAACCGTTTCTACCTCAAATCCTCAGAGAATTTTCTGCTTTACTTCTAGGACAGATTCTGGTCAGTGCATTTATCATTTGGAATTATGATGATTTTTTTAGAAAACATATATATATATATATATATATATATATATATATATATATATATATTAACATATTGTGATAGATATGAATAGACTGAGATAGATAGACGAAATTCACAATTCGGAAACCATGCTTAACGGAAAAAGGGGTAATTTTTCTCTGGGGGTCATTAAACATTTTTTCTGCATTTTCTTGCATTTTTGTTGTCGTTTTTGTTTTTGCAGTTCTTTCTCTTTGGACATTAGTTCCCAGACGTCCATAATTTTTGCTGCCGTTTAGCGAAACTAACAACAATAGCAACAATAACCAAAAGATAAAACCATTCACTATTACCAAAGTCATTCCGTTGAAGTTCATTTGTTGGCGTCAACTAATTTTTAGTGAAATAGGAAAAAAATAGAAGTTATTTTTGTTAGTTAAAAGAAATGGTTTTGTTGAAATGCGAAAGTCAAAAAATTGTATGAATCTTTATTTTACTTTTTGTGTTTGCTGATAAAGGCAAAGGCCACTGTAAGCCGGAATGACCTAAGTTGTTATATTTGTTGGAGCTGTCAGATTAATGTGGTAGTCTTGTTTTGGGGGCTGGCGGTTAGCACTCGTTGACTTGGCCGCGATGACAAAAATACCTACAATTTGTTCTATAAAACGACGCTCTGAATCGTAAAATTTCAGTCAGACCATATCGCTAGAAGGAATGTTGACACAAGGCCATGAGGCTTTTTCGGAATCGCTGAAATAAGAAAATTTCCATTAGAAGAAATAGACCTTGCCGCCAAATAAAAACAACTCCAATTAAGAACTAAGTTTACATTTGCTGAATAACTCAATGTTAATTAGCATAGAACAAAACGCCAGACAAAGTTCCTCATCGTGTCTTCTCTTCGACTTAGTGTGCAAAACATATTCATCCATTATATATGATAATAAAATTATTGTTAACGGTGTGTTATGTCATTCTTAGAGTTGCCAGAAACCACGGCAGCTCATTTCCACTAATCTCTCAACCCGTCACAAAGACGCTCCGACCAAGTTGCATCGATCCTAGTTGTGCGGGTCAAAGGTTCACGACGTGGGCGCAGAAGGCATCGACAAAGCAACTAGCCAGATACACATGTGGTAGTCACGAAACTAAGTCATCTTATTAAGTACCATGACTGGCATAGGACTACATCCATGTATAGTTGATAGCGGGACTTTGTTAAATAATTGGTTGGTTGGTTGGTTGGTAAGAGTAATGGGGATGAATAAATACCATACTCCCCAGAGCTCCAGAATTTGAACTACAACTAAATGCAGTTTAATGTCATACCCAGGACAATAAGACCCTCAGCCACCGCCTTCTCGCACATATATGATAAAAAGGGTTGAGGTTGCCATAAGGTCGGGATTTAATATCCAAAATTGTTTAATTCATATGTAGGTGCTAGGGCTTAACGTAACAAGTCGGATCTTCAGAGGGGGGGGGGCGTCTCCAATTGCCCGTCTTGCCTAAGTAACGGCTAAATGCTGAATGCCATGGACTGCCGTACCACCAGGATTCCATCGTTAAGCATCACGGATCACCACCCACGACCAACAGGAGGCCTTATTGTGGGAATGTTAACCCTCTGCAGAGGAGTTGTCGATGTATAATTCTGTCCTAGCTGACAGAACAAGTTAATTAATTGGCACTCTATTTTATTTTATTTTGTTTTCTTTCTTTTTTTTTGTCGTTTTTTTTTAAATTTTCTTTTGTGGTTGTTGTTTTTTGTTTGTTTATTGTTTTTTTGTTTTTTTTGTTTTTTTGTTGTTGCTTTTTAAAAATCGAATTCCTTTTAATTAATTTACTTTGATGCACACAGAAAAAGAAATGAAGATTCTCACAAAT
>CM042141.1:102357054-102374554 GCA_023376005.1 Doryteuthis pealeii | reverse complement strand
TCCTGGTCAGGGGCAGCAGTAACATAGAATAATAATCAACACAACTATAGATATAGATATATATATATATATATATATATATATATATATATAATATAATTCATTACATATACATCATACAATACATACATATAATATATATATATATATATATATATATATATATATATATAATCATTGGCAAATAATGGTTATCGCACTGGGTGTACTACTGCTGTACTGAACAACGTCTCTGGCATACGTAATTGTCAAAACTCTTTGGCAGATGTACAGATCACTTGACTTCCATCTTCTGCTGTCCAGACGGGCATAACATAACCAATATATCACAACATAATCTGAAAATGATCAATGGGAAACCAGCTGATTATTACACAATGGATCCTCCATAGATGCTAAAGTCATTTCGTCATACAGATCTAAAACGGGAATTCACTTTTTCATTTCTATTGATTTTTCAGAGCTTCTTTTTTTTTTGTTTAATGGCATACCAAGCCCAGTGCGCTATTTCTTGCTAAATTTATATATATATATATATATATATATATATATATATATAATTTAACATTAAATATGATGTTTGTTATGTAATTGCTGACAGTACTGTTTCGACCAAATCGATAAGTTGGTCTTCATCAAAGAGCGACATAGATGGGAAGAGAAGATATCCGTTAAAAAAAAGGTTTTTTAAATATTAAATTTATTTTATTTTTAAAACAGAACATGCATTTTTCAAAAATTTCAG
This sequence comes from Doryteuthis pealeii, assembly GCA_023376005.1. Classification (NCBI taxonomy): domain Eukaryota; kingdom Metazoa; phylum Mollusca; class Cephalopoda; order Myopsida; family Loliginidae; genus Doryteuthis; species Doryteuthis pealeii. The sequence continues at coordinate 102,373,809 of CM042141.1, read as the reverse complement.
CGGTTGAACTCAGCGTTCGTTTCTGTAAACAGTCTTTTTTTTAACGGATATCTTCTCTTCCCATCTATGTCGCTCTTTGATGAAGACCAACTTATCGATTTGGTCGAAACAGTACTGTCAGCAATTACATAACAAACATCATATGTTTTTTCATAATGTTAAATTTCATACTGTCGGATTAATTTCCATCTATTTTTCATATATATAATATATATATATATATATATGTGTGTGTGTGTGTGTGTGTGTGTGTGTGTGTGTGTGTGCGTATCTCTGTGTGTGTGAATTAGATGCGAGCATTAAAAACAAGTTGTATCGCCGTTTAGACCATTTTGTTTGGTTTGGTTTCTTTGTTTTTAATAGCATATCAACCTTCTTTCGTTATTCCATACCCACAACATCCTTGTAGAAGAACAGTAGTGGCACTGTTTAATCTATACCTGGAAGTTCTGGATGTTCATACATTTTCTCATGCTATTAGTCCAAAAGCGAACGTAATAGCGCGACTGGGATTCGAACACGCTTATTACGATGTCACAGTCCAGCACGTTAGCCACTACGCCACTGGAACTCCACTGAGCTTTATGTGTGTTTGACATTTTTTTAGAAACACAGAGTTTTAAAATGAACGTGATAGGTAAATAATTTATGAAATGATAATTAGAATACATAAAGAAACAAAGATCTACAATAGATTTTTAACTTAGTGTAAATCGCTTCGTGCCAGTCTTTCAGATATGTGTATTATTCACAGAAATATTATGCATCCCAAAATTGCTACAGTTTTAATCTGATAACCCAGACATATGATGAATGAAATTCTTAATGAGAAGAGATGTATACTAGGCATCTGTTTTGTTTTTAATTTAAGAATATAGGGTTAGAAGCAGAATCCCACAAATATGAATTGGCACAGGAAGACAAGGTTGACATTTAGAGACATTTATTTTCACACAGGTATATGTTTTCAAATAACTTATAATAATCCTTAGTGGTATAATGTTTAGAGTCGTGGAAATGGGAACGACGAGACGAGTTCAAATTCTGGACGAGACTGTTAACATTTCACATAGCGCTAATACACTTGATGAAGGTATGGATCCAACTAATCTCACTCCAGCTATGGGTAAATAGTAGGTCAGACTGGGCTGCAGCCTTGGGATGGCAACCAGTCTAGGAGAAGGAAAATTCAAAATTCAAACCTATTAAACTCCGCTTAATAAATTGACGTTGTGTCATATCCTGCTCGTGCGAAAGGGTTGGTAAATATATATAATAGTTCTTAGTAAACAATTATAGTTTCAATTATCTATTCTTAATACGAATAAGTTACAGTTATACATAAAGTATTCGTATCAAATAAAGATAATTTGCATCCAGTTATATGGTTTCAAGTATTTCTATCTAGTACTGGGATTATATGGTTTCAAGTAATTATTTCTATTTCAACAGTTTACAAGAAATCGTGTAGAATATGCAGAAATGGAATGGAACATTCAATTCTGACTGACTCAATCAATGTGACCGGCTACCCGATGAGTATTTGCTTGGAACACTGGGAAGAGAGTTAAGAGGTGGCGGAAGTTAGAAACAAAAATTAAGTCAGTTAGTCGGTGGCCGTGGGTCGAGAATGTCAGAACAGTTAGTGAGTGACCATGGATATAAAAAAAGTCGGGAATTAGTTAGTTGGTGGTGTCGGACCGGGAGAGGTTTCTCTCTTGGATCTGGCCCCGGGACTATAGCTGAGAGCTGAGAACGATTGAACAGAAGGTTATAGTTATACCGAATGTCATACACATCCTTCTGTCTGTCTTTGTTTTTGTTTGTTTTTATTCCTCCTTTGACTGTCCGTCTCGACTCGGGTGCAGGTCGAATACACAACAGTTGGGTCCGACGCTGTTGGCGACACGGCCAGCGTAGAACACACAGAAAAGACAAAGGAATGCATGCAGCTGTGGGACAACTACTGTTCACATTACTAATGATTTAAACTTGAAACTATTTGATTGTCTACAAAAGGATTAATATTGATTCAATCGGTAGAGCGTCCGACTAGAAACCACAAGGTTCCGGGTTCGATACCTGCCCTCGCTAACTCAGTGTATGCTTAGCACAGGGATCTGTATAAGGATTCCAAGATTTTGCTATTTTTTATAAAATATTATTAGGTATTATTCATTAACAAACTCTACAGCATTCCTCCCTAACAGTATGTTGACTTTCAAAACTGTCTTAGTGGATGGAACATTATACAATCAAAATGGATATCATTAGGTATTACTTATTACCAAACTCAGTCGGTAGAGCGTCCACCTAGGAACCACAAGGTTCCTGGTTCGTTACCGGCCCTCATCAACTCAGTGCACGAGTAGCACAGGAACCTGTGTGGTAAATTGAAGAGCTTATGGTAGGTGTGACGCTCCACCTAATACGCTAAATGCTAAACTAGCCCTAGTGAAAGGGGGATAGATTCCTTCGCTGTGTCGCTGATACCTACTTTAGGCCACCCCGACGTCTTTACTTTTACTAACTTGAAACTATATAATTGCTTGAAAAAAGAAGACCGACTTCAACATGAATTAACCCAATAAGAGCTGACATGCCACAGAAACAACTAATCAACCAACAACAAAAAATCAATCAAATACATTTCGGTCAATTACGCACAGAAAAAAGTTTTAGTTTATTATAATGAAGAAGAAAAACATACAATTCGTCTGCAAAAATGACTTAAATAGACTTTCCAATATTTTCACAATTACAACCATTTTGCGTATTGAGTCTCATTAACAATTTATTTTCTGATGTTCTTCACTTTTACTTAAAACCTCCCACTTGGCCGGCTGCGTTCACTCCTTCAGTATAAAAAGCGCCAAGTATTAGACTGCCGCACGAGGAGTGGTTAAATTGAACGATTAGTGAATGTTCGACCCATCTAATCAGTCAGACAATTGAACCAGTGCCAGTGCGTACAGGAGTTGCTGTTGGCACAACATTACCGGCAAAACGTCAATGCTGTTGATGCGATTCGATCGACTTCTAAAAAATTGTTATATGTTTTCTTTTTTCTTTTTTCTTTTTCTTTTTCTTTCGTGCTTTATCGTTGTTGGTGTTAATGTTATATACAGTCACCGGACCCGACACTTGTTTATATAAAAATATAAAATTATGTTTTTATTCCTTGATTGCGTTTTGACTGAGAATCGTCGGCAGAGGTTGCACATCCACTGGAGCCTTCGGGAGTTCTGACAGCAAGCTAACTCAATACATATAATGAAATACTGTAAATTAGAAAGGGCTTTGTATAATTGTTCAACTCACAGGGTCACGCCTCTTTGATCATAACACCTATGCAGTTTTTCTGTAGACATACCTCCTCGACCTCACAGCCTGTTTTCATTACTATCATATCCCTACCACTGTAAAAATAAACATTTTATTTAATTGATATTGTCTGTAACGCGCAATCTGTACCCAACATAAAGTGCCCTTTGTGCACTTATTCTGCAAAGAATTTGCAATACCGTAATTCGAATCATCCTGAGGTTGGCACGCCTTTTCCTGCATTCGCTTTGTGGGTAATTGCTTCCCCCCCGGCAAGGTGGGCTCATCGGCTGACATGCAGCTGACGTAGAATCTCCTGACTGAATTTTCATTCAAAAAGAAAATGCCAGTTCCTACTGTTCATAAATATTTGACAAAAACAAAAGGCGATTTACAATAAGTTTTTTGGGTTCATGAATTAAAAACAGAACCTTTACATGAGAAAGATACAAACTAAATCGCGAATTCAAGCAGTGATTTGTCTGTTCAATACTTAATGTTTAATACTTAAGTGGGTACAGAATTCTTAAAAAATCAGTTAGGGGAACCGTCAAGAATTAAATAAATGAAAAGTCTATTTTAAGGATCTTGATTAAAATCGGGGGGGTGAACGTCGAAACACAAATTTGGAATTTTTAAATTATGGCACTTTACGAGATGCCTTTGCGATTTTCAAGCCAAACACTTGGATTTAAAATCGCATAAGCAAGAAACTGATAGTCATCAAGCGCCGTTTAATTGATAACTTAATTACCCCAACTAAACACACGAAAAGACACAGACACACACACACATACACACACACACATATATATATATTATATATATAATATATATATATATATATATATATATATAGTTGAAGAAAATTTTTTTCTCTCAATCACGGTTTCAGTGTTCAAGGTAGCTATATATTTATGTGGTAGCAACTTTTGAAGAATATATATATATATATATATATATATATATATATATATATAATGAAAATCTGTAAATTAAAAAATTAATTGCATAGAAAGAGTGCTTAAGTGGCCGAGCAGGTATAAAACCTAAAATAATAAAATTATGGAGACCCTATTTCCGTTACATAAGTTCCATGATTTTGAAATAATCCTCAGATGCGAGAATAGTAAAAAGTAACTTCGATCACCAGTTACAGAACAAAGTGAATGGAATTATATTATATATATATATATTATATATATATATATATATATATATATATATATATATATATATATATATATTGACTGGCAATTTTTATACCACAGTGTAGAAGATTGTGTGAAACATAAAGCTTATGCAACGGAATTATAGTATCCATAATTATATGATTTATAGCTTTTATATCTGATCTGCTAGAACAGTATGGAACAAAAATACGACACACACAACACACACACACACACACACATATATATATTATATATATATATATATATATATAGTTGCAGAAAAGTTTTTCTCTCAATCACGGTTTTAGTGTTCAAGGTAGCTATATTATTTATGTGGGAACAACTTTTGAAGAATATATATATATATAATATATGTGTGTGTGTGTGTTGTGTGTGTGTGATATATATTATATATTTATAATATATATTATATATATAATGAAAAGCTGTAAATAGAAAATTAATTTGCATAGAAAAATGCTTAAGTGCCGAGCAGGTATATAAAGCTAAATAATAATATCCTCAGATGTGAGAATAGTAAAAAAGTAACTTCGATCACCAGTTACAGAAAAAGTTAATGGAATTATATATTATATATATATATATATATATATATATTATATATATATTGACTGGCCAATTTTACACCACTCTCTTTGAAGATTGTGTGAAACATAAAACTTGTGCAACGGAATTATAGTATCCATAATTCTATGATTTAATGCTTTTATATCTGATCTGCTAGAACAGTATGGAACACCGTTTTTTCATGCAAAACCTTTCTTATTTGCAGTTCTCCTTCATTATATATATTTATAATTATAGGGGCCGGTTAGCTCAGTCGTTAAGCATTCGGCTAGAAACCACAAGGTTCCTAGTTCGATACCGGTCCCCGCCAACTCAGCGTATGAGTAGCACAGGGATCTGTGCGGTAAAGTAAGGAGCTGATGGTAGGTGTGCGCTCTACTCAGATGCTAAAACAATCTCCTTGGTCTAGCGCTATTGAAAAGGGGATTCCCTCGCTGACTGGCTGATACCGACTTTAGGCCGCCCCGACGACTTTACTTTTTTACTTATATATATATACATATATATTTGTGTGTGTGTGAGTGTGTGTGCCTGTTTGTGTGTATATATATATATATATATATATAATATTATAAAAATAGAAAAACAAGTTTCATTAACGAATAATGTTTAATAATCCAACGCTGCAGTGTTTCGGTTTGTTTAACAAACCTTCCTCAGGGCCTTCGCTGGTTTGAGGAAAATAAATTATTAATGAAAACAAAAGTCTGCGCACCTCTGCTTTTGGTAAGTGGCTGCTTTTGTTGATATTCAAATATGTGGAAAGAAAAGACTTACTCTAAATCGGTCATTAACGTTCATATATGTTATTATAATGGAGATTGTGTGTTTTTTTGTCTGTAACCGAAACTATATTACTACTAATGTCACAATTCCCTTAGTTATTTGCATCACATTCTACATGATTTTATTTTTTATTTAAACATCAATTATTAATAAAATTGTTTCACATTATTAATACTGTTAGCCACATATACATACTAATAACATGCAATTGTATTTATAATATACAACAAATAGCGGTGTACAGAGTCAACGGAAGCTGATTTGCATATTGATATTAAAATATTTGATTTTTAATAAATGTGGCTTGGTATTTTGATTTCTAATTGTTTGTTTTTTTTCTCAATGAAAACGAGCAAAAATCCTTCAATAAATCTTAAAAGAAATCTTTTATCAAGAAGGAATAATGAAATTTTAATCTTACTTCCTATCTTAACTAAATAGTTAAATTAGGAAAAATTAGTCATGAGAGACGGGAGTGATGGAAGACTAAGTTAAAATCTTTTTATCTGCATTTTATTAAGTTTCATTAGCCTTCCAAATTAAATATATTTTATTACATTAAAACTTAAATACTTGCACCCAGAGGGTGCTATATTTTGCTAGTATTTGATAAAGAAAAAAAGCTCAATATCGTCATATCAACAGTTAGAGGTCTATTTCTACCCATATGTATATGTATATCATATGACCACCAATTTAAAAGAAATGGTAACAGAATTCATGGAAATTTTGCATATTTTTGAAGGATTTCCGAATAATTCTGGGTTTCAGTTCTCATCATTACCTTAGGTGGTGGAGATATGTCCAGCTCTCTACAACATTGGTGAACATTGAGCTCTCAGCTCTCAACACCAACTAGCCTGGTAATTTACACACACACACACACACACACACACACACAATATATATTATTATATATATATATATATATATAGATAATCTACTGAGTCAGACGAACCTACTATTAGTTTCGCATAAAGCTCTTCAGGGCTAAATCTGACTCTGAGTCAGATTTTAGCCCTGAAGAGCTTTATGCGAAACTAATAGTAGGTTCGTCTGACTCAGTAGATTATCTTTATTACTTGGCTCTACTTAGGTATCGAGCACTTTTTACAAATTAGCTTTCCTAGCGGTTATATGAATATATATATATCTTATATACATATATATACATATAAATTGTTTTTTCTTTTGGCCAAATACTATACCAATAGATTATTTTTGTTGGTATGAATATCTTGGTCTTTTTCTTTTTTTCAAAAATTTTTTTCTTCCTGGTTGATGTTTGGTAGTATATTTTTACAATCAAACTCTCTGCCGGGTTTTTTCTCTCCACAAGGATCTACCAACACGCTTGGTATATTATATATATATATATATATATATATATATATATATAATATATATAATATATATTCATGCATGTATGTATATGGTTATTTGAAAGCGTGTATATCTTATATTTCATCTGCGTCTCTATTAAAGAAATGTATGTTTTGACAGCGCTGAATTGTTTTCACTGTTTGTTTTACGACGCGAATTTTGTTTCAGAAGTTCGGATCAAATCTGATAGAGAACGAGCGAATGAAAAGAAGCGGAAAAAAAACGAGATAAAAAGAAGAAGGAGAAAGAAAAAACATTACACAAAGTTGATTCGCTCAAAAGAAAATTCAGGTCCGTTTATCTAATATAAACATTTGTTTCTGGGTCAATACAAGGAAAACAATGTAGGGTGGGCACAGGTCCAAACACAAGAGCAGAGATTAGGGCCAGCAAGGAAAGGTGAAGTGTTGCAACTAAAATAGACCAGATACCGAACCGGTTTTTTGTTTTTTTGTTTTTTTTAAATCAATGCTAATATCGAGAACAAACACAACTCCCTACTCACTAGCGATATGTGTTTGCCTCAAAAAACAGAAACAAAAATATACCAAGTTAAATCAATAAATTTGCAGACTAATAAGGAAAATTCGTTTGTTTTAAATAACTTGCATCATGTGTCAACGCACTTAATCCCAGATAAAAATATCGTCCGCTAAAAATCGAAAACCAAAGTTATGATAGATATCCATTAAGAACTTATTGTTACACACGAGTAGGTGCGCGGTTTTTTAAAAGTTTTTAATTGAAATCATATATTTATGTTTTCGCGTGAAAAAAATATATATATACTCATGCAAAAACATAAATATATGATTTCGGTTAAAACTTTTTCATAAAAATCCGCACCTACTCGTGTGTAACAATATATATATATATATATATAATATATATATATATATATATATATATATATATATATTATGGGAGAAATAAGTGTGTGTGTTGTGTGTGTGTGGTGTGTGTGTGTGTAAAAATGGAATTGGAATTGAATCCGACGATATGAGGAAGAATGAATGAAGAAAAGAAAGAACAGAATGGATAATAAAAGATGAATTTAATCAATATCACTTCCACATGTGTTTCGCTCAATTTTATCTATGTGTACACGATTCAAACTATTATTATTAAAAACAAATGAAATGAAATAATAATAATAGAAAAATGTAAAAATATTCCCGTACACAACTCTGATGAAGGTAGAATTTTCTCTGTGTACGGAATATTTTAATTGTTCAATTTAATTTCAATTGTTCTATTTCTTCGATTATATCCCTTCTGTTTCAAATCCTTTCATCATAATTTTTCTTTAGTTTCAAATTAGCCTTTATAATATAATATAATATTTTATTTACATTAAAACTTAAATATTGCAACCGGAGGAGGGTGCATATATTTGTTTAGTGTTTAGTAAGTGTATTTTTTGCTGATATGCTTCAACGGAAAGTTATGATATATTTTCTCATTGTAGATTAACAGCAATAAATGTAACATTGACGATTCACTGATGACCTTACCAGACAAAAAACATTAAATTTAAAGTACGTTATTTTTTTTCCTGATGTCGCCTTGATGAAAAAACTGTATCGTTTTGGGCCAAGCTTTCACAACACTACACCCTCCATTAAATCAGCCATATCTACCCACTCAATCGTCACTTTAATGGCGATGTTAAACTAATGGAGGGGGTAATTCATTTTATCTTCAAACATCCGGGGGACAGGCGACTAGATAAATGCCGGAGGGAATAGACAAAGTTAGGACAATTGTTTGATCGTATATATGTTATCTATTAACATAAAACACGTGCGTACACACACACACACACACACACACACATATATATATAATATAATATAATATATACTATATATATATATATCATACAGGTAAAAATACCAAGACAATTCGGTACAGCCGTAGGGAAATTTTGTAGGCAATGAGGTAACCTTGATAAGACAACCAATCTAGGAATTGAAAAATTCGCATGACCCTACAGTAACCGGCTCTTGGAGCGCTCAGAAACCAGAATACTACCTCGGCATTACGGGGTCACCACTCACGGCCAACAGGTGTTTCACTGGATGGCGTAGTGCGCCTCGGCAGGGGTCAGTCGTCATATTCTACAACTTTAACCCTACAAAACCTAATTAGCTAACAATTGTGGAAAAAATGCTACATTGTAAAAGTGTATAGCAGGCAATTCAGAAAATTATTTAGGCGGTGAAGCGGGTGTTATTTTTACCATTGTAACCAAAAATAAGTACACTCTTTATAGAGGTGGGTACAAAAGTCACTTACCATTTATGTGAGTTTAAAAAATTCTATGCCTCACCCAGAAAGAGAGACACTTATTTTTAAATCTAGTTATTCAGATTTCTGTCTGTATTTCTGTGTAATTCACAAAGGTAAGACAAATCTAAAAATGAACAAAACATTAGCCCGAACCCCATAATGTTCTGGGTGAGGCTTAAAATTTTTTTTGAACAGCTCACGTAGGTGTTTTATGTTATGTGTTGGAAATCGGGGGGGCAGGAAATGCGAGGAAACAATCTAAAGTACCATGCATAATCAGATATTTTAACACAGCTGAACGTATACACTAATGAGTGTGTTTTAAGTCATCAGCTCAGAGGTACATTCAATAGTATGAGGCACAATTGTAACGAGATGATGAAGGTCCTGAGTTTTGAGAGGACTACTATAGAAAAGGAGGGAAGAAATGAGACAAGTGGAGGCTTTGAAAAGGGTGGAGTGATGCACGGTGATTTGACCGGAACCCCCGAATGGAGAATTGAAAGCCAACCGGAAGTTTTCGGGTGTTGACTGAACCGGAAGCCACGTAGTGACGAGGAGCGACGAAGAAGAATATCGTCAGTTTGCTTTCGAGGTGTACGGATACGGGCGTGCCTCTGGTCCCTAGTGTGGGATTACAAGTAATTTAATAGTGTCCTTCTCTCTCTCAGTCTTCTTCTCTCTCTCTCTCTCTCGCTCTCTCTCTCTCTCTCTCTTGCCTTTCCTCTCCGAAACACCCGCGTAGAGCCCGAAAGAAAAGCTAAGCAGCTTGTGACGATATATTTCTCGCGTTGTACCTTTTTATCGACAAGACGGCCGCCGCGTACCAAATACCTTTTTAGTGTCGTGAATTGGGGCACGTTGACAAGACCCGCTATTCAACATATATCGCTATTAGAACGTTACAACATTCAATAAATAAAGTGAATTTTGTTTACAGAGTTGGCAACGGCAAGGACTGAGTAGAGTTGCACTTTTTTCCAGAAAATCAATAGTGATGCGTTTTTAATATCACAGAAGACTTTCAGTATGATCTTCTTTACTTAGACCTGCGCCCAGATTTATTTATTTACCGGAGAGTCACGTCATTACTATCTTTTGGACTAAAGCTTGTTATGGCAAACCCATGTTTATCCCAAGGTTTTTACTATAACAGGATTCACTGTACACATCAATTATTCTGCTGTAAATTTCAAATGGTTTGCACTTCTCAGACACCAGAAATTTTATGACCGACCTCTGTTCAGACCGAGAACACTCTGATTGATTTACTGACATTTTAAATAGCCATAAAACAAATATTTCTGCAAGATTCAAATATTTTTTCTATAAGCCAATTCAAACAAGCAAAAATTACATTCATGGATAACAATTCTGAAAAAAATTGCTTTTTTTTCCCAAAATGTTCCCCTTATTGAAGAGCCTCATATATATATATATATTATATATAATATATAATATATATAAATTATATATATATTCTTTCAAAATAAGTGTGGACTTTTGAATATTTATTACGTGCCAGAAAGTAATCATAACAATATATTTATCTTTTTCTTTTCTTTTTTAGGAGTATGCGAGTGAATGATTGTATCTGGGGAGATCAAGAAGAGAGAGACAGACAGACAGACAGACAGACAGAGTGAGAGAGAGAGAGAGAGAGAGAAGAGAGAGAGAGAAGAGAAAATACTACTGAACAAAAATTGCAACAGGCTTAAGTACACCTTTTTTCATGGTCATAATGTGTGTGATTCATATATAATATATATATATATATATATATATATATATAATATATATATATAAGGAGAGAAGAGAGAAGAGAGAGAGAATTTATCACTTAGATTATATGCAATTAATTTTGAACAACACCACAGGCTAGCCCGCCAATTAGACAGATGCTCAGATAGATAGATAAATAGATACATACATAAAATTGAGCGGTTGAGATAGACAGATGAATAGACCGATAGAAAGATAGAAGGTTAGGGAAAGGGAGAGAGATAGACATACATACATCCTTATGTATGAAAAGCATAAGATAGATAGACAGACAGATACTTACATCATACATACTTAGATAGATTTGATCACTTGATATATATATATATATAAATATATATAATATAATAATATATATTATTATATTATTTTACTTGAGCACTTACAACGCATGTTATCGCATAAAATTCGATACTTTTCTTATAGAAAATGAACTTGACAAGTGTAACCCAGCAAAGGAGGATGGCTTCGGTGAAAGGTGTGTATAGTAATTACCGTTACGAACTGTTTCGACTTTGATTAAGTCTCATCAGCGGTATATACTAACGATTTCCCTCCACAGAAATCGAAAACCAGCGACTTCAGCAGACCCCATTAGTTGAACACTAGTGAAACACTTTATCGCCTCGGCCACATACACAGCTGACCATCCTAGCGCCGAAAATTAAGCTTGGTCAAATGATACTACACGCTCTACCATAATAGGTAAGGGCGTAATTAGAGAATAATAACAACAAAACAGAACGTATGCCCTTCGGCGAAGTGAATGAAATAAGAATTTTAAGATGTTTGTTTATTTAGAAACGTTGCTGAATAAAGTATATTATAAATTTACTTGAACGCACTTTACAACGCATGTATCTGCCATAAATTCGTTATGTATATATATATTATATATATATTATAATATATAATAATATATATATTATATATGAACTAAGGTAAACAAACGATGTGTTTATTTTTTATATGGCCTTTTTAGCGACAATTTTGGGAGATATGTGCTTAATTGAAGTCAATACTAATTTTGAAATTAATTATGTTAATAAATAATGAATCTAGCGGCAGCAATATATAATATAAATCTCAGACTTGGCAGCTCGAGTGTTTCAGAGTCACACACGGAGCCAGTCTGCTCAATCGTCATAACTCAAAACCAATTGCCGAATAGAGACTAATAAAGACAAGTCAAAAAATGTAACATCACAGGGATTTGACATTCTGGATATATGATTTAGAACCTACATTTAACATATATGCCCGCCTAAAAACTTCATCTAATATTAAACTAATTAATTTTCAAAAATTAGGTGATGACTTCAATTAATCACATATCCACCTGCGCAAAAAAAAATTATATATATAATGAATTCTTTTTATCATAGTTCACATAAGGTCCATTTCCGGCACCGCCTTTCAAAGGACTGACGGAGGTAGTAAAGAATTCGGCACTACCGTAGGTGATATTTGTTGAGAGTTGCCAATGAACAATCATTGCGCAGTTCCTTTCCGTATTTAGTCTTTGCGGGATATGCCTGCTTTCTTGCCTTTTTTTTATTTTTAGACAATTAAGATGTTGAGTGCCTTTTTAAATTCTTTTACGAAAATAAGGGACAGTACCGTAATCTACAGACATCATAATAAATATATATGGCGCTAGCAATCTCTTGTAGAACACCAGAGACGATGTCAATATAAACCCGTTCTCATCTAGCTCCCACGCTCAATGGTAAACTCCTGAATCGGATCAGGGAACAATTCACGTACCTAAGGTAGTATAATCTCATCAACAGAAAGGACTCAATGCAACGCAGGGAAAAAGGTATGGCTGCATTTAAAACAAATTCAGGGTCATGAAAATCGACTTTGAAGCTGACAATATTAAAGCAAAAAATTCGTTCCAAGCCGCTGAGTTGTTATCAGTGTTACGTACAGCTGCACTACACTTGACCTTCGAAGACGCCATGGAGAAAAGCTAGATGAGAAACCTTGCACGGAAAAATGTGCCGAAAGCAATAATTAAACCCAACATGAACAAACAACCCTCACACAGAAAAACAGATATGTACACCACCTGCACCCATATCACACAAACAATCCACAGTGAGCGAACAAGGACCAACGACCAACACGACACCGCATGGAAGAAGCAAAGATAACTCAATAAGATAGACGTTCTCTCTGGCTGGTAAGCCAACACATGGCGCACGGCCAGAGTAGCGTCGACCCCAGAAGATGATACATTAATATCAGCTCTGCGCAGAAGATTACCGAAGATGCTGCGCAGAGGACCTCTTAGGAGCATAATGATGATAGCGAAAGGATGGCGAGAGAATGCGTCATGATATCCATGCGCCGCCGACAGGGAAATATATATATAATATATAAATAATATATAATATATATAACTAATATATAATATCGGACATGATATAATCGATATATATAATATAATATTGATTAAGATTAGTGTTCTTCTTATGTAAATCTAGGTTACCGTGAAGTATATTAACAAGCACCGGTCAATCCGCTAAACAATAGATCAGATCAAGATAGAAGAGAGAAAAGAGAGAGCAGAGACGAATGAGAAACGAGAAGAGAGAGAGAGACGAAGAAAAAGAATAGGAGAGAAATAGAGGAGAGAAGAGATATACATGCGGGGAGTATGGACAGACTGAGATAAGAAAGTATATAGAGGATAAAATAGAGTGTTCTTCTTTTCTAGGTCTTCTTCATAAAATGGATAAACCATTGTCAGTATTATTAACAAGGCGCACCAGAAATCAACCCGAATAACTAGATAATAGATATAGCGAGACCGAGGGAGAGAGAGAGAGAGTGGGAGCGTAATAAAAAAACCGACCGACCCCAATTTCACGGGATATCTAAACATTATATACTCTCCGTTTTTGATGATCAGTGAATAACATGGGAAAGGAATTAAAATAGCATTAATGACGTATACGATACGGATTTATTTTCCATATAATAGAAACCGGTTGTAATTCTTTGTACGAACATGTTGTGATTCTCCTCAGTTAAGGTATGTGTTGTGGCAAATTCAATGTGATTTAGAGAGTGAGATGGTCCAGTTGGAAATCGACGAGAGGAAATCATGATAGAGAGCGACAAGGGAGTAGGGAGATGAACAAAACTGCAATAGTTTTTCACGTACACCCACTTTCGATCGCTAGTCATCACGTGTAGTTAAAAGTCACATTTCAAAGTCGCTAAAGTATCAGAAGAATGAGAATATGAAGCAAGGAATTTACGCCAAGCACCGCCCGCACAGGCTTTCATTCACCGGTATATCAAAACATGAGTCCAAGTGCAGACCATTTCGATTGAACAATCATTTATATGATCTTCTCGGCAACTAGCATTTGTATAAAAAATATCTGCTTGTAGAGATTTTGCCACATTTGCAATAATTCTGCATCATTTATTGATCGTGTGCGTTGCATAACAGTTGTACAAAAACATTTCCGATCATATATAATAGTAATATATATATATGATACTATATATATAGAAAGTTATATAAAAAATTATACAAAATAATATATAATTAACTATAATCTAATATATATAACATAATATATATATTAATATATTATATATAACGAATATATAAAATTGCAATACAGGATGTATAAATATAATATAGTTTTATAATACTACGATATACGCAAATTTCCAGGTAATGGTAAATATAATATAATATATATAATAATATATATGAGCTAGGATGTGTACTCTGTGTGTGTGTCGTGTGTGTACAAGACAAACTGTGTGATTGCACCGGAATAAATGTTTTTCAAGTTTTACCGAATACATCAAGAGGTCACTCGTGACATGGAATATCAACTATTATTCCAGACTCGCAAAAAACATATTTCCGATTCGACATAATAGCACAATCAACCCTTCAGGTCATTTAATGTTTGGTACATTGTTTTGCATTAACTGGTTTAGAAAATAATGTAGGTGCACTAAACTATAATTATTCATATAAAAAAAAAATTATAAAAAAGAACAAAAAAAACAAAAAAAAAAAAAGAGAGAGAGAAAAAAAGAAAAAGACGAATATAACACAAAAAAAAAGAAAGAAGAGCTGAAGAAAGAAATAAGAATAAAGGTGAAAGCGAACAAAAGCTAAGTATGATAAAAAAAAAAATATTTCATAATAACGGATTTTAATATAATATTATGTTTCATTTTGTTTTTGAAAATTATGACATGCCCACACGGTCGACAGACACATTGCCAACATGCTTTACCGGATGGTAACAGCTAACATGATTCTCAACAAAACCATTTATATAAAGAAAGAAAAAAAAGAAAAAAGAGCGAAGGGAAAATTTTTAAAGGAAAAAATTTACACGTTATTGAACCATTCATAAAGGAAGGAGGAAGAGAAGAAGAGACAACGGAGAAAAAAAGGAGAGGAAAAGGAAAATAAGAAGAGAAGAAGGAAGAAAATTATAACCACACAAATAAAAAAAAAACATAAGCACGTCATTCTGGAAATTGAAACTCTGATGATAAAGCTTTGCTTTGAAAGTCGATTAGACAATAAAACATCTTTTTGTCTTATTTTTTACGCATTGTATTGCTTCGAATTTTATCATTTAATATATATATATATAATAATAATATTAATATAATTATTATTAATTATTATTATTTTATTAATGTGTATGGTTGGCACTAGTAATACATAGAAAAAAAGTAATAGTAATCCAACGTACAGTGTTATTAGAGAGTGCTCAAATCTGTGATAGAACGTTGATAGTTGAATGAAGTGAACATTTCAACATTCACCACGCATACGCGCATGACATCATACACATACGCACAAACACAAAATACGCACACGATACAAACAAAAAGAGCATCGACATCACATAAACATGCAAACATGCAACACGAGAATACAGTTAAAAAACGCACACATTTGACCATTTACACCATTTCTGTCATTTAAAAAAAAAATTAATTCAACGTATTACCTGAATGAACTAGCTTTTAGCAAGAAACCATTGGTAGTAATATCGTTCCCAAATCAAATGAATAAAAGCTAAAACTTAATTTGTCACTTCATTCAACTATATATATATATAAATATATAATATATTATATATAAATGAGGAAAAAATATATATATATATATATATAATGTAGTGAGGGAAAATTCCATTAGGGACTTCTGTCTCAAAAAAAAAAAAAATTATATCTTATTATCTTTCTCTTTTTTTTAATTTTTGTAACTTTTGAGAGAAGTCCCCTGGAAAGGATTTTACCAAGATAGAAATAAAGAATGAATAATGAACGATAATTTTTTAAGATACAAGATAAACAGAATGTGTCAAAAAAGTTCAAAAAATCTTGATACTTTTTTGACTGTAATTATACATATATATAT
>CM042141.1:102324554-102354554 GCA_023376005.1 Doryteuthis pealeii | reverse complement strand
GATACCGAGCAAGATAGGTAGGTAGATAATTCATCTATGCTAGGTGGTAAACCCAGTCAATATATTTTGAACACACACTAGATAGATAGATAGATAGATACATACATACATACATGCATACATACATAGTATGATCAGTTGAGTTATATATACGTATGTATGAAGAGCATAAAAACAGATGGATAAATTAGATAACTTACCTTTATGCTAGGTAGTAACACAAACAAATATGTTTAAACAAACACGGCCAAATGACGCTTACTAACTAACTAGATAGATAGATAGATAGATAGATAGATAGATAGACAGATAGATTAATTACTCGAACAAATATATATGATTGTTGGTTTGTATAATATAGTGTAGTGTGTAGTGTGTTGAAAAACGTTCATATAATCGTTTAGATTAGATGTTTATTAATGTAACCCAAATATGTGCTGAATGGATTTATCCCTAATTCCTCCGGCAAAACTAACGTCGAAGATTTTCTCAATTCTTATAGAATTTAACGTTAGCAAGCAATCATATACTGAAAACCGTCCGAGGTAATATAAACAGTTATCGTATCACTTTATTCTTTATTCAGATTGATATTAGAGTTTTCCGAAACATATTATCGTCTCCTGGCTTAACTACCAATAAATCTCCAAGGAAAGGATAGAAACATTTTCATTTTGATATGTAATAATGTCTCTTGCTTGAGCATGTTTATCCTAATTATCCTTCTGTGAAAATTCCCATGAAGCCAAATGAAAAGCATCTTGTCCTTCGGGGATTAGAAGTCAGTCTTTGGGTTAGAGAGGTTAGAGAGACTCATTGCAATCTAATCATTTTCGCGATAAGTCCTTCAGGTTTAAAGAGCTAATTTGTACATATGAGAAAGGTAACTTGGTATATTTAAGTTATTTTCTGTTTCTGAAGCTCGGATTGTGCCGCATTAATTTGAGTTCAGGTTTAGATTCTTGAGAATAATAATGCCAAAAGCAAGATATCGAAAAATATAGATTGAATGTAAGTTTTTGCTGTCGGTCAACACTGGTGGTTCATGTGTAGGAGTCCATAGCAGAGCGTCTCTTATGAGTTTGTCGTTACTTCTTCAGCAGTGCCCAGCATGTGTTACATAATGGATAGACAATCGGCTGGTCACGGTCAATCCTAGCTCCTATAGGATTGTCCCGACCATATTGCTCTTATTGCAATCCCTAACACTTTTTATTATATATGTGCTGAAATCGGAGGCTGGGTATGGCATTAAATTGCATCTAATTGTGAAGTTCTAATTTGTGTCCACGTGTGTAGAGTCCATAGGAGAGTGTCTCTTATGAGTTCGTTGTTACTTCTTCAGCAGGTGTCCAGCATGTGTTACATAATGGATAGATATAGCCTATCATTTTTCCCTCCAATGAATAGCTGGTCATGTCAAGCCCTTCAAGTTTTTCTTAATTCTTCATCAAGCCCAGCATGTCCTGTTCTTCCTTTTTGGGGACGTTATGGAGTGCTAATTATGTGGCCGCGTGGCAGCTGTTATGTAAGGTGCTGCTTCCAGAATTTTCATTCTTTTGTTACTACTTCAGAAGTGAGGACCTGTGGCTGATGAATAAAATTATCGTAGGAAATGGAAACGGCGGCATGAGTTCAAATCCTCCACGAAGCTGTTTGCATTTCACATAGCTCTAATACACTTGATTACAAATTTCTCTCATGACAAACAAACATCCTTTTTATATTAAAGCTACTAGCTACGCTGCATTCTACGCATCCGCTGGCAGGACAAAGTGACTAACACAGAAGTGCTGGAACGAGCAAACATAAACAGCATGCCCGCCATCACCTGCGAGAGACGCCTGCGCTGGCTTGGCCACGTCAGGAGGATGAACAAAGGCTGCATCCCCAAAGACCTACTGTATGGTGAACTAGTGGAGGGCACTCGACCGCCTACGCTTCAAAGATGTCTGCAAGAGAGACCTGAAGACATGCTGCATCGACATAGACACGTGGTAGGATTGTGCAGAAGACCGTGCAACCTGGTGCCTCCTCGTCAAACAAGGAACAAAAAGAAGTGAAAAAGAGAGGAAAAAAGCTGCCACAGAAAAAAGAGCTAAAAGAAAGGAGAAACAGCAGCACCCCCAACACCTACAGAAAGCATCACCTTTTGTTTGCAGCCACTGCACCAGAGACTGTCATTCGAGGATCGGTCTGTTCAGCCACTCACGTAGCTGTAAGTGAGAGAGAGAGAGAGAGAGAGAGAGAGAGAGAGAGAGAGAAAACTACGCCATCGTCTAAAATAGACAGAAGGTTGCCTACCATACTAGATGTGTGTGTTTGTGTGAATGTGTGTGTATTTAAAAAATTGAATTTGTGCCTCATCCTGCTCTTGTGGAGGGGTTGATAAATAGATCGTTTGCCATACTAAGGTTAAAGAGCCCAGTCTTACCTATTATTCATACATATCTGGAGGGTCAATAGTTGGATTCACACCTTTCCCAAAGGTATGAGCACTATGTGAAATGCCAAAATTAGTAGTAAGAAAACTATCGGAAAATATAGATTGAATATAACTTTTTACTTTTTATTATATATGTGCTTGAAGGTGGTGGCTGGGTATGGCATTAAATTGCATCTAATTGTGAAGTTCTAATCTTGGAGATCTCAGGAGTGTGGAGTACCCCTTCATCGCCATTATTCCCAGGTCTATCCTAACCCGGAAGGGTAGTACTTGTTAGGGTCTCATCTGTGGATTAAATAGAAAAATGTGTTTTAAAAGAATTGTGTTAAAAAGATTTTTTCAATACACATCAAGAATGAATGAAACATAATGTCTTCGCTATAGAATAACCCAACAAGGGTTTACATGCCATAAAATTCCAACTAACCAACCAACCAACCAATCATTTTAAGGAAGATTTTAAGATTAGTAGAAAATCACTGAGAATTAGATTGACAAAGTTTAACCTCAGGTTCCTCTGAAACGAGGCTCCCATTGCCTTACAGAGTCACGTGATCATTAGAATTAGAATTACGTCTGCTTTATTTGAGTATATTTCAAATTTTTTCACAAAATATTCCCAAGTCTGAGAAGGTAAATTAAATATTCTCTTTTTAGTCAGTATCTGTGTATTTATATCATTTCGGGGAACAATATCAATGTCCTTTATTAAATTATACATTATGTTTATTTTATTTTCTAGAGAAATTCATAATCTCATATTATATTTATAAATTTGTCAGTTATTTCCTTTCATTTTTATTTTTAGTTGTTTTCTTTATTTCTGTCGGAGAAATAAACCTTATCTAACACAACAGTATGGATAGGTAAATCGGAATAGGAAAAACTTATATAAATATGTATGTGCGTCTATGTATGTGTGTGCAGGTTATCTAAAGTTGGAAAATATAAAGGCCTAATAAGTGCGAGTACGTGTGGCTTTGGCTTTAGAGACAAAAACTAGAGGAGTATATTGTGTGTGTGTGTGTGTGTGTGTGTGTGTGTGTGTGTTGTGTGTGTGTATCGGGTATGCATAAGTACTGACGTCAGGAAAGACCTTTATAAATATGTATATGTATGTGTGTATGCGTGTTGGATCTTGAGTGCCACTTAGTGTAAAATTTAAGAAACCCTTAAAAACCAAGTCGGCCAAGATTTGAAGATTTAGCCTGTGATTTGAAGACTGGAATTAGGTTTAGGTTAATATTTTTAAAGAGAAACAGAGTTCCATAAAAATGGGATTGGGAAGTGGCTAAGCTGTGTGTGGTCTCTGGTCGGAAGCAAGGAAAAGGGAGCATTCACCGGATATGGATTCGCTTGGAATTCTGGGAAGAGAGAAGGGATTGGGGAAATGAGTAGAAAAACGACGGCGAAACCGATCTATCCCTCGGGTCTGACGGATTTAGTTGGTGAGTGACCATAGACTGAAAGGGTTGCTCTCAGTAGATAGACTGTAAACCGAAGAGGATCTCCCTCTCGGTTCTCGTCCGACAGGCAATGAGAAGAGTATGACAGAAGATACACTGCGGGTCATATACACCCACCTCTGACTTGAAAGGTTTCACCCTCTCTGCCTTTGTTCTTCTATTCTGCTGTTATTGCTTGTATAAGAATTAGCGAGGTGTTAAATCGTAGATAACACCCGTAATCTTAAAATGCATTAGGTTATCCAAAAGAGGGTAACCTAACACAGAATATTTGGTAAGGAAATAGAAAAGTCAATTTATACAATATAGCATTTAATTATACAACATATAAAAAGGGAACCAAGTTCCCGTCTCAAAACCTCAAAAGAGTTACAAGCTGATAGGTGAACAGGAAGGTTTAAACAACAAAGGGGTGGAAACCATTTACTATTTTTCAGGAGGTCTGGGAACAAGGACATGCACTATGTCCCTAGCACTGCTGCAGACGCAAAAAGACAACGACTTTCACTTCCAACTTTGTTGGAAGAGGGCGATGGTAGAGTTCACATTGTCACATGAGCAAAACTGACACGTGACCTGGGAGAGCCCCTCCTTAGTGTACAAAGGGAGACAATTCTTATTTTGTCTCTCAACAACTTGTCTTGTGATTCACCTATATGACTGTCCCCGCGCGAATCGTTTGCAGTTTAAAGACACAGCGGTGGGGTCCGACACGGCCAGCGGACGACACGGTGAAATAGTGACACATGGATATGTCGACAAGGAAAAGGAGAGAATATACCGACGAAAGGAGATTTTGACTCGTTTCACACTCCCCAAGTGCTGTTGAATTAATAATAAAGGTAATAAAAAAGGCGACTCAAATTAAAAGAACGTATATACATGTAAAATTAGGAGGTGGGTTTTTGCGTATGATTATTGACGGGAGGGAAATGGAGTCGGCGCCCGAGTTCAAATCCTTACAGAAGTTATTTTGCGTCTCACTTCGAGCGGTCATGACCCTTGGGAAAGGTATTGAGAGATCTTAGATCTTCTCCCACCGGGCTATAAATTAATATAGTAGGAGAGACTGGTTTATACAGACTTAACAAAGTTTTTACTAACAACGGTCTTAGAACTCTGTGCCAGGCTAAGCAAATCTTAGTGAATAATGAACAAGTTTATGCAAGTACTGAGCAAGTGTCTGCGTGGCTGTATATATCCCTGGGCCAATATATAAGAATTATTAGCTATTCGTTAAAATACACAGAGCGAATTGGAAAGGAGGCGGCCTAATAACATGTCAGGTAAATCAGTGGAACAGATGTAATGTTGCAAAACCCGAAATCTGTAAGGATACTGGTGTAACATCACTAATGACCTCATTTAGTGCATTTCGGCGATGTTTAACAAGATAACAGCAGGCAATGTATCATCATCATATTGGGTCTCGCCAATTAGCACGGATATCCATGACAATATCCTGCAACCCTCTCTATCATTCATTGCCCCCAAAGAGGTCTGCGCAGCATCCAGTATTCCCCACATAGTTGGTCCAATGGTAGGTCCCTTTGGTGACCGTGTGCTCACTACCTATTAGCATTGGTCCATGTGTTATATGTGAGTCGCTTCCACCAGATTACATAATATACGCCTAATACTCAAGTTTCGCTCTATATTGGAGCGTTCTGGTTCGTTGCTTCTCCAGCAGCCTCCAGCATGCTTTGTCACGTCTTGTACTCACGTGGAAATAGTTTGTGAGATATCCGGTGAGAAGGCATAGTTGCGAATGCGATACAGCTGATCTCGCTGTTGAATCTCCATGAGTGTCCGGTGCATGTGTGCTAGCCCACGACTTGCTTCCTACACTCGCAAGCAAAGCATTCATTAGAGTGCAGCTCCTCCTCCATTAGCTTATTTCATAAGGTCACATTCGTTATAGAGGTCCAAGTATGGGATGCACGCTGAATTCTCTAAGCACAGAATTGTATATTCGTGGATTTTTATACTTAAAGCTGAAGAGACTTGTCACAAGCTTAGTCGAGTGATCATCCTGTCATTGTGATCTGATTGAACTGCATAATTCGTTTGTCTTGCAAACCGACCATGCTCTATTCCTTAATATCCACTGTGTATAATCTCACAAACCGACATTTCTGTTGAATGTAGGTTTCTCAACTAAATCTCGTATGTTGAATTGTTCTCCACATGGTCTTCAACACGCTTTCACTTTCGTCTGAGTGTTGATAGCTCATCGAGTGCGCATGTTTCACTTTAGAATTATAGGAATCCTAGTTTTTATCATAGTTCACGTAGAAAGGCTGCAGATTCTTTTGTGACTCAATTTTAATAAAACTAATATCTCAGGTTTGTGATAGACTGCTATACACAAAGATCAATCAATAGATAAATAAATGGCAGATTTGTATTTACGTGTACAGTCAACCAACTGCACCTCGTCGTTTAAAGGAGATATTCTGAATCTAGAATAAAATGGGTTCCACGAGTCATAGAGAGCGATAACAGAAGCTGATATCGGATTATGCGTTTTATATATTAATTTATTTGTCATTTGTTTCTGAGAAGTGTGGAGTGTAGAAGGAATACTTATTTTTATTCCCTTGACAAAATAGTCAAGGCCTGAATTTGGCAAGGTTTAGAATGGGGAAAGTGATGAGACCGTCGTCAGTTTTTATCTTAATATGAATTAGTGAACTTAATACAATCGAGAAGAATTCAAAAAATAAAGTAAATAAATCAATTCGATAGCGAAACACTAATAATTATTCGTACACTTAATGTTACAAGAGAAATGATTATATTCTTCTAATCTATGTCTAAATTGTGTGTCGGGAAAAGTCTTAGATGGTAAACTATAATCTGTTAATGGGATAATTCTTTATTATGTGAAACTTTTTATCTAAATTGGTAGTCATTATATAACATTCTCTATAACAAACAAGTTAATATTCATCATAATAATAATTGAGATAATACGTACTAAAATACGTAGAGAGATATTCAATGTTGAATGGTAATATATCTTATATATAGAAAAATAAAGCTCTCTCTTTTAGAAATAAATAACTCAGTCTATGTGTGCATTACACCTCGAGTGCGTGCTCGTACTTAGCCTGTATATTCTCAATGTAAAACCCTGTAAATATAGGGTATAGGTTTTATGCTGAGAATAGGTGTTCTTGTTCGGGTATTCAGCTTTGTGTGCAAATGGATTAGATCCAATGCGTCTTTTATTTAAAACTCATTTGTTGTTTAATACAGTGTTTTAAAAACTCATTTTGTATACTCTAATGTTTAACAACCGTATAGGAGCTGACGACCCTCAAAAACGATTCATTAACACTAGTAGGGTCAGAAGTAAACTCCTGGCACAAATGCAATGGCCATAGAGCGCGGTAGCCTCCACAGAACATCCCCTGAGCACTCCGTAACCAAATATATAGAAACTCTGCGCCAAATTAGATGGAGGTTTTTACACGAGTAATATAAATATATAACCGTCGGACAGTAACACCTACAAACCACGCCTTCTACCGCATAGATTGCAAAAGAAGGGTTCGACTTTGCATTATTATAAGGGTTTAATAGGGTGGTCGCGGAAAGCCAACAACTAAATATGAGTTATGCTAGATTGTGTGAACAAGCCGACCCTCAACCACCGCCTTCTACCCGCATAGATGATACAAAAGGGTGGACTTTGCTATAAGGGAGGTATAATGGTCTGGACAACCATATAGTTGCTATGAGTGACAAGCCGACCCTAACCACCGTGCCTGTCTAACCAGCGCAATATAGGTGATAAAAAAGGGATTGGGACTTTAGCTATAAAGGTCTTAATGAGCTTGGAGACAACCACAATTTCAGAACCTAGTATAGCATAAAAACAAGCTGAGAACACAACGTGTAAAGGAAAATAGAAAATGCTCAACCACGCCTTCTACCGCATAGATATAAAAAGGGTTGGACTTGCCTATAAGGTTAATAGTTGGACAAACCAAATAGTTGCTACGGTGGACAAGCCGACCTTCAACCACCGCACCTTAACAACCGTCCATAGATGGACTAGAAGGGTTGGAACTTGCTATAACAGGTTTAGAAATGGTTGGAGAGGACGAACAAAATAGAATATATGACATAAAGGAGTGTAGACAAAAAGACAACCGACCTCTAACTCACCGCCTTGGACTACTCCCGTGTCAAATCGACAAGATGGATAAAAAGAGTTCTGTGAGGAAGCTATGGGCGTGATATAGTTTAATAGTCGACGTTGGACAATCCGAGAATATAAGTATTGAACTAAGGTGAACAAGCCGAACCCCAACACCGCTTTCTACGCAACGATGATAAAAAGGGTTGACTTTGCTATAAGGGTTAATGGTTGGGGGACAACCAATTATAGTTGCTAGGTGACAAAGCCGACCCTCAACCACGCCTTCTACTCGCAATGAGGATACATAAAAATGTTGGACTCTTGCGTAAATTTAAAATGATTAGAGGAGAAGGGAACAAACCAATTCTCACATAGAGTGAACTCAAGCCACGAACCCGCCTCAACACACAGTCCCTATCTACATTAACTTGCCCATAGAGCATCAAGGAGAGTTGGACATTGCATACATGACAGGCATTTATATGGTTGCGGACAACCAAAATAAGGTGTGCATACAACTGGATTGACAATGCGAACCCTCAAGCGAGCGCGCTGGAGAATTTATTCTATACGCGCAATAGAATTGAATAAAGAAAAAGCGCGGCAAGACCAAATATGATAAAGGGTGTTAAATGAGCGTGACTTGTGGCAAGGCTAAATTAGTCGTAACAGAGTGACAGAGCGAGCATGCAACTGATACACACCATCTGATACCACCTACCGTTGCTCCGTAACCGACATAGATGTATAAAAAAGTGTAGGTGGACATTATACCTACCTATAAGGTAGTTAATATGTTATGGCGAACAACCCGGGACAAGCATACAAGATTATGCCATATCTAGGTGACAAAGCGCGGCAACTCGAACTTTGGACCAATACGCGTGGTCTTCTACTCCGCCACCTTTGGCTAGATTAATGCAAATAAGAGAAATTCTGAATAAAAAAATGTTCTGGATCTTTGCATCATAAGTTTAATGGTTGGCGCGACAAACACCAAACGATTGACCTCATAACAATGGGGTTGATCAAGTCCGCGACACCCTCATAACACCGCCTAACTCTACACGCGCACATAGTTCTAGAATAATTGCTTGGTTGTTGGGACTTGATAATGAAAAGGTACGTAAATAGAGACTGTGCGACAATTCAATTAATTTCATATGTCTACGCTGACAGAGGCCAGCTACCCTCATACCTTCGCCTGTCATACCGATAGATGATAAAAAGGAGTTGGACTCTTGCTCATAAGGTTTAATGCGTTGGGACAACCAAAAAAGTATGTCGCTAAGCCTGGTGACAGCCGACCCTTCAAAACCACCGCTTTTCTCCGCGATAGATGCATCCAAAAAGGAGTTGGGACCTTTGCTGATAAGGAGTATTAGATGATAGTGGACGAAACCCAAGAAATAGTTGCTAGGTAACACTAGCCGCACCTCCCTCAACCACCGCACTGTCGTGACCGCATTATAGAAATATAAATACTCAAAAAGGGATATGGAGACATTAGCTATAAAGAGACTATTAATAAAGGAGTGTGGAGACTATATCACAAATAAAGCTTGCTTCGGTGGACAGCCGACCCTCAAACCACGCTCGTGTCTGCCGCGATTAATTATAAAGAAGTGGGTTGGCTTTGCTATAAGGTTTAATCGGTTGGGACAACCAAATAAGGTTTCGCTAGGTGACAAGCCGTCTACCGCTCAACAGCACGCCTATCTACCGGCCATACATTTGATAAAAGGAGTGACTTATGCAGTATAAGAAGTGTGAGAATGAAGATCTCGGGGAAACAACACAAAAAATTAGTTGCATAGAGAGGCTAACAAAAGCACGTAACCCTCATACCACCGCGTTCTACGCACCTATGAGAGATATAAAATAACGTATGGAGCATGTGACATATACTGTAAAGGTTTAATGAGAGTCTGAGGGACAAACCAAATTAGTATATGGAATATGAAAGCAAGGTATGAGCTCAAGCCGACGACTACTCAAGCACCATCCGCTTGTATTCTTACGCGCAGAGACTTAGGAATGATAAAAGGGATCTGTGACCTTTGCGGATAATAGGTTATGTGCATCCGATAAAGAACAAAACAGAACTTATTAGGTGTGACATAGGTGAGAGCAATGCTCGGCATCAAACAACAACTCCTCGCGTAATCTATCAGCGGCGATGAGGATGAAATAAAACAATGCTCGAACACCTTTTATCTCTAGAGATTATTACTGGATTGGGCACTAACAATGTATAGCGCTCTAGCTACAATGCTGGTCGAGACAATGCCGACCTCGCGTGTCACACACAACGAGTCTTCTACCTCGACGATGAATGAATCAACATGGGTGCATGAAGACCTTGTCTAGTGAGAAGGTTTAATGGAGTTGGACAAGACCAGAAACTTTAGTTTGGCCCTAACATCAGATTCCGGTGAGCAAAGAGGGAGCGACCGCCTGCATACACCGCCTTATAATATATTACAGAGATATTACACCCGCTAAATAGATTAATAGTAAACAAGGCTGGACGTTTCGGCTTATAACGCTTGTTTAGTTGGGTTTGGGACATAACCAAATTAGCTTGTTCTTAGATGCATCATAACGCTCCGCTACCCCTCAACCACCGCACTTTTCTCTTAGCCGCATATATATAGATTATAAAGGGTTTGACACTTTTATAGCATTAAAAGGTTGTGATTTAATGGTTAGGACCAATATCAAATTATAAGCTATGCTAGAGGTGACAAGCACTACGAGCGCCTTCAACACCGTCTATCTACCGCATAAAGGGTTAAAAGAAGGGTTGGGAACTGCCTGTTAAGAGGGTTGCTATTAGGGTTTGTATTGGTACAACCCCAAGAAATTCAAGTTATAGATAACATGATAACCAAAAAAACGACCCTCAACCCATAATCTAACCTTTCTACCGGCAATATACTGATATTTAGAAGAGAAAGAGGTTGGACTTTAATTGCTTTATAAGCTGAGTATAAGACTGGATTGGAATCAATATCGCTAAGATAGTCTGGCTTTACGGCTCGAACAGAAGACCGCGCCCCTCAACCACATCCGCCTAAATCTCAATAACCGACTATGACGTATGATAAATCAAGAGGGCGTATCCTACTTGGACTTTGCATATATAGATAGTTAAATTAGGTTTGGGACAACCAAATTATGTGCTAGGTGACAAGTCAACCCTCAACCACCGCCCTCTACCGTACAATAGTGATGATAAAAAGCGGGTGATTTATGGACCTTTGCTATATAAGGTTTAATAATGGTTATGGAGTGACAACCGAATTAAAATAAAGTTGCTAGTCATCCGGAGACAAGCCGACACGCCTACACGCGTAACCGCACTCTGCCGGTGTACCGTCGCTATATACATTGATGCACACATACGGTGTTCTCTAGGGACTTTGCTAGGTCTAGAGCGTATTACATGAGGTACTAGGACAACCTAAACATTAGTTGCTATTGGCGCTTGAGCAAGGGCCGAACCCGCGTCAAACCCAACCACGCCGCGATTTCTACTGGCATAGAATGATTAATATAGGCTTGGACTTTGCGGTATAACGCTATGCGCTAATGCTTGTTGGGACAACCAAATATTATGTTGCTAGGTGACCAAGCCGACCCTCAACCACCCTGCGCTCCTGCTACCTCGCTTACGCTACGAGATTTGATGCAAAACTAAGAGGTGTTTATTGCAGGCTTTAGCGCTCGCCTATAAGCTTTAATGGTGGGAACAACCAAATACGTTGCCTTAAGACGTTGACTCAGCCGACCCGTAGAGCATCGCGCCTTCTACCGCACCTATAAATGATATAAATATGGAGTTTGGAAACTATTCATGTACGGTTTGTTATAATATGTAATTAATAATTAGCGTTGGGATGAGCACACCAATGATGAAGGAATCGGAATAGTCGTGACAGCACAGCGACCCCGATTCCAACCACTGCTCGTGTCTAACCGTATTAGTATAGTATATAATACTAAGGGTGGCAGTGGGACACTCCTTTGACTATCTAAAGTTTAATGGTGAGACAACCAAATAGAGTTGTATTTGGGTTGAGCAAGCCGACCCTCAACCACCGCCTTCTTACCGCATAGGCAATTGATAAATAAGGGTATGGACTTTGTCTAATAAGGTATAAATTAGGTGGGACAACCAATTAATAGTTGTTTATATAGTGACAAGTGACTGATAACCTCTACAACCACCGCCTTATCTTACCGCCATAAGAGCATAAAAAGGGTTGGACTGCTATTAAGGTGTATAATGGTATTGGTAACAACCATATTAGTTGCTAGAGTGACAAGCCGATCACTAACTCATAAAACCCATACTCCAGCTGTGCTTGTCTCTACCGCTAGATGATTAAAAAGGGTTGGACTTTGCTATAAGGTTTAATGGTTGGACAACCATATAGTTGCTAGGTGACAAGCCGACCCTCAACCACCGCCTTCTACGCATAGATGATAAAAAGGGTTGGACTTTGCTATAAGGTTAATGGTTGGGACAACCATATAGTTGCTAGGTGACAAGCCGACCCTCAACCACCGCTTTCTACCGCATAGATGATAAAAAGGGTTGGACTTTGCTATACAACCAAATAGTTGCTAGGTGACAGCCGACCCTAAACCACCGCTTCTACCGCATAGATGATAAAAAGGGTTGGACTTTGCTATAAGGTTTAATGGTTGGGACAACCAAATAGTTGCTAGGTGACAAGCCGACCCTCAACCACCGCCTTCTACCGCATAGATGATAAAAAGGGTTGGACTTTGCTATAAGGTTTAATGGTTGGGACAACCAAATAGTTGCTAGGTGACAAGCCGACCTCAACCACGCCTTCTACCGCATAGATGATAAAAAGGGTTGGACTTTGCTATAAGGTTTAATGGTTGGGACAACCAAATAGTTGCTAGGTGACAAGCCGACCCTCAACCACCGCCTTCTACCGCATAGATGATAAAAAGGGTTGGACTTTGCTATAAGGTTTAATGGTTGGGACAACCAAATAGTTGCTAGGTGACAAGCCGACCCTCAACCACCGCCTTCTACCGCATAGATGATAAAAAGGGTTGGACTTTGCTATAAGGTATAATGGTTGGGACAACCATATAGTTGCTAGGTGACAAGCCGACCCTCAACCACCGCCTTCTACCGCATAGATGATAAAAAGGGTTGGACTTTGCTATAAGGTTTAATGGTTGGGACAACCAAATAGTTGCTAGGTGACAAGCCGACCCTCAACCACCGCCTTCTACCGCATAGATGATAAAAAGGTTGGACTTTGCTATAAGTTAATGGTTGGGACAACCAATAGTTGCTAGGTGACAAGCCGACCCTCAAACCACCGCTTCTTCTATACAACCGCATAGCATAGATGATAAAAAAGGGTTGGACTTTGCTATAAGGTTAATGGTTGGGACAACCATATAGTTGCTAGGTGACAAGCCGACCCTCAACCACCGCCTTCTACCGCATAGATGATAAAAAGGGTTGGACTTTGCTATAAGGTATAATGGTTGGGACAACCATATAGTTGCTAGGTGACAAGCCGACCCTCAACCACCGCCTTCTACCGCATAGATGATAAAAAGGGTTGGACTTTGCTATAAGGTTTAATGGTTGGGACAACCAAATAGTTGCTAGGTGACAAGCCGACCCTCAACCACCGCCTTCTACCGCATAGATGATAAAAAGGTTGGACTTTGCTATAAGGTTTAATGGTTGGGACAACCAAATAGTTGCTAGGTGACAAGCCGACCCTCAACCACCGCCTTCTACCGCATAGATATAAAAAGGGTTGGACTTTGCTATAAGGTTTAATGGTTGGGACAACCAATAGTTGCTAGGTGACAAGCCGACCCTCAACCACCCCCTTCTACCCATAGATGATAAAAAGGGTTGGATTTGCTATAAGGTTTAATGGTTGGGACAACCAAATAGTTGCTAGGTGACAAGCCGATTGATACAAAAGGGCCTCTCCGCTTGCCCGTCTAGACCCTTGCTGTACTTCCTTGTAGCAACTATTGCTGATTGTGACATCAAGCAGAACCAGCAGAGGTTCAATAAAGGTACGATTTATATCCTTATTTGATAACCGCTTCCAAGCCTCCTCATGGTTTAGCCGTCGGATAGGTAATTTTGATCGAGATAATCCTATAAAGAATATGAAAAAATATAAATAAGAAGTTAGGAGGTTGATTTAGAAGGCTATCTCAATGCAGGTGTAAAGAAAAAAAATAATAATACGGTAACAATGGTGTTGTGTGTTAACCTGTATTTTCTTCTTGAATTTTCGAGATAAAATCTCTTTTCCAAAAGATCACTGGAACTAAAGTAATCTAGTTATGGCAAAAAAAGAAAAGAAATGCCATAACTAGACTACTTCAGTTTCAGTGATCTTTTGGAAAAGAGATTTTATCTCGAAAATTCAAGAATAAAATACAGGTTAACACACAACACCATTGTTACCGTATTATTTTTTTTTCTTTACACCTGCATTGTGATAGCCTTCTAAATCAACCTCCTAACCAATATATACACAATGCTTCAAGCAAATTATAAAACTCTCTTATAAATAAGAAGATTATTAAAATAAGAAAAAGAAACATAATGAAAAACGAAAAGAAAGGTTATCTAAATTAATCATTTATATTATAATTTTTTATAAGATTATCAAACATATCGAGAACTGAGACTGGGGTGTAGCAATATTCTTAAACTTGTGCACCTTTATGCCGGTATTCTGTGCAGTTCTGCATATTACTTACGGGGGTCTGCAAAAACCCTATATATTGATAGTACTCAAAGGAAATGTTCATGTATTCAAGGATGTAGATACGAGAGTAATCCCAAAGGTAAGGTCTACAAAATATTTGGTCTATGAAACCCCAGAAACTTTTATTTTTTGTTTTCATTGATATTTGCATCGTTTCAAAATTTGAACATGTATATATTTTTCTTAAGGGCCGGGTTAGCTCAGTCGGTAGAGCGTTCGGCTAGAAACCACTAGGTTCCTAGTTCGATACCGGTCCTCGCCAACTCAGCGCATGAGTATCACAGGGATCTGTGCAGTAAAGTAAGGAGCTGACGTTAGGTGTGTCGGTCCATCTCAGACGCTGGGTCTAGCGCAAGTGAAAAGGGGATAGACTCCCTCGCTGATTGGCTGATACTGACTTTAGGCCGTCCCAACGACTTTACTTTTTTTTAAATATATTTTTCTACATTTCGATAAATGTGTTAGTTTTTGTATGGCCATGTCATACCAGCTTTCCGCCATGTCGTTGAGGAAGCGTTGAATCTCGTCGTCTTTGAAAACTCCCCAAACCAATTGTGAAACTTTTTAATATCCATAAATGACTCGCCATACACTTCTGTTAATTGGCGATGAATTTCAATCGCTTTAATGTCTTTTACATTCAAAAACTGAATAACTGTGCAAACTTTACTCTTGGTGGTAGTGTCAATCGGGAGCTCCTTTAGAAATGACTGCCAAGACTTGGCGTGGCAGCGAAATGCACACAAGTGGGGGTCACAGAAGCATGCACAACAAATACAAGTTTTGCTCATAGCCGCACGAACGGTTTTCCTGTCTCTCCAGCGCTTTGAATACCTTTTGAGATTAACTTCATGGATGGTTAGAAAAATGGATTCGGTTCAAGAATCCTAAATGGTCATTTAAGATTTTAGAAGTATCTAAACCCAGATCTTTATTTCCTTGCAATGGGTTAATTGTATAGCGTGGCCTCGTAAATACTGACACAACAAATTTAATCATTTTGCTTTAAAATTTAATTTAAAATTTAATTAAGAAATTTTTAGCTATTTGTGAAAAAGGATATCTTATAGATTGACTCTATTTTTACGGATACAAATTATGTAGATTAATATAAGCACTTTGTCTGAGTTTTTCAAGGTTTCTTGAGCCAATCCTCTTATCTTGGCACAAATAGTATTCTTGAGCTGTAGCAATGTCTTAAGCTTATACAAATATACACACTCCTTTAAATAATCCCACAAAAAGAAGACAAGCAGACAAATCTAACGAATATGAAAGCCATTTGAATTCTGAATTTCTGGAAAATATTATGACACGAAAAAAATATTTTTATTGAAATTATACAACCAATATATTTATCTTGAATTTGTAATGCAACAGTATTCATGCAATTATTCGCGTAGAAGTTCAACGAGTGCAGTTGTTAAAGTACAGGGTCAGGCAAAATGATCTGACACATTTGTAGGTTTGATAAAAGGCAAATAAAGTAAAAAAAACAAAAAAGTTTTTATTTTCGAAAAGTACATATAATGCCATTTTTTTTTCATATAATGCCATTTTGTTCTTTTGAATAGCAAAATTCTATTATTTCAATTTCTTTTATCACATTGTAACTAGACATTTCCAATTCTCTGAGATTACTTATACAATCTAAGAAAAATATAAAAATTAAACTAAAAACAAAAATGTTATGAATCTCTTAGATGTTTCACTATGTTGTGGACCATGCTCTAGTAGAATTAACTGTGGTAGAAAAAATCTGAAGTTGAGATTGCTGGAAGGTATGACATATTAAACGGTAATACAGAGAATAAACACGAGAAAAGAGTTTCAGATGAGTCCAGAATTTGAACTCGGTTTGCCGATTCCATTTTCTCATACGATAACCGTTAAACAAGTTCCCCTTAACTGTGAGGTAAACAGTTCCACATATAGTGATTTTCTTTCCATAAATCAGATGATTATTTAGGTATTTTTTTGCCTTAAATATACTGCACAATTATAATACACAAATATACGTATATTGCATTGGCACAATTATAGATACACAACATACGTATATTGGGTATTGGCACAATTCTGAATACACAAACATACGTATATAAAGTATTGTCTCAATTATACATACACAAACATACGTATATTGGGTATTGGCACAACTGTAAATACTCAAACATATGTATATCGATGAAAATTGCAGTTCCACAATGTCTATACACAGTTTATTATGAAAAGAAATCTTATTGATTAAATGATTAAGACTATCGGTTCCCCGTGCATCACTGATTTTAACTGTGTGCAAGTGTTGCCAAAACAGACGTTTGTATCTTACGACTTTTAATTGAATTAGACTCTTTTTATTCAATCTGCAATTAGCTCATGATTGACATATGATGTAAATATTTAGAAGCTTTTAACTGTGTTTATTGATATAAGCAATACAATCAATACACATAGTTGCTGTTCGATACTGCCAATGTTCATCTGGTAAGTTTCTTGGCAGTTTCTTGGCTGAGGTAGTCCTACGGGCGCCACTGGTCGAGCCGATTGATTGATTGGTTAGATTTTACGGCATGTAAACTCTTCTTGGGTTATTTTATGCCGAAGACGTTTTGTTTTATTCATTCTGGATGGATATTGAATTTTTTTTTAAACCAGTTTTTTAAAAGCATTTTAAACTCATTTTTTTCCTTTTAACCCTATACGACCCTAGCAGGTACTACCACTCCGGATCAGAGTTGACCTGGAAATAATGCCGATAAGGGGTATTCCACACTTCCAAGAGTTCCAAAACTGTAACTTCAGTACATGCAGTTTAACGTCATGGCCACGACACCAGAAGCGCGTGTATTACGGATAAGTAATAATCTTTCGTTCAACGTTATTTTCAGTTTCCTCAATGTATTTCATGTCGTTTTGTAATTAAATACATATGATATAGCTAAGTAACAAAAATTACTTTTTCCTTCTGCTGTTTTTCTTGTCTTCTTTTCTTCGCCGAAAATAAATACAACAAATCAACCCCTAAAAACATATATAAAATTGAACAGCCATGGCTAACCAATAAATAACCAAATCCATATTTTCCAGAAATACAGGAAAGCAATGTTGCCCATTACACAACGTGCCGCTATATAGACATATGTTACATAATTCATTGGTAGCCTTTGAATTGTGTAATAGAGTAGCTGGAATTTGAATTGAGTTCATTGAAAATTCAAAATCGGAGGAAGTTGAGTGAAAAGTTACCGTCAGCGTTATTGACAGGTGATAAACTTTACTTGATCCTCCGAGACCCGCCAACAGAAGCTGTGCGAAAGGAAATTAGATTAGTTAGCTGTTGCCGACAGTAAGCGAGTGGGGCAGCTGTTTAAGGATTGTTGCTCTCAAAATGCGACTTCTCACCGTGCGGTTCGAGAACTCTTTTGGGTCGGCGTTTTTTGTAATAAAGAATATAGAAAAACTACAAAGTGTTGATTATTGATTATAAACAAGAAATGAGCAAACACCCGGCCCGGACAAATCAGCCAACGGAAGAAACTAACAGCCAGAGCAAAAGAAATCAGCCCAAAGGAAAATGGTCACCGAACAAGTAAGAAGCAGAAAAATAAGAACCCATCAGCCTCCCCCCACTCTCTCTCTCTCTCTCTCTCTCTCTCTTCTCTCTCTCTCTCTCTCTTGTCATTTATATACCCGATATAACGGGGTATATAACACATGTGGGGATTAATAAATGTAAAATAAATTAAAACAAAAACAAAATAATTAAATAAATAAATATGAAAGCACAAAAATAACAATCTCCCAGAGGGCTTAGGACAGGAAGAGTCCTCTGGGCATGCGCAGGAAAAACTCCAAGTTCTTGGCGTCGAAAGGTCTTGAGAAGCTTAGACTTTGAGACTTTGGAGAGGTAACACCTATCGATTTTTTCGGTAAATATATACCCTCAACGAAATAGTGTGAATCCGATACTAAAGGTCTTACTCTAAAGTCATCCCTGTCTCTGTTCCTTTCCTTCTTTTCATTAAATTCTATTTCAGCTCACCAACCCACCGAAGTAAGTAATACTTTTATTTGGGGATAGGATACAAACGAATGAACCAAGACTTATTCCCATACATATATATAAATTTCAATTGACGTATACACTCTTCTTATATTTTTCACTGTTTAGCGCTGTCTTCAATTTTTAAAAATCTTTCTTAATTTTTCCCCTTGGAAATCTCATCTCTTTACAAGTCTGTCTTCTCTTCTTGCAGAAAATAAAAACAACGAAATGTTCCACAAAAGAAAACATATATAAATTTGAAAAGTCTATTCTAAGCAATAAATAAACAAATCTTAATTGTGATCTTCTCTCCACCAGGGGGCGTTCAAAGCCGGTCACGCACTGTTGTTGTGGGCGTCGAGATCTCAGCCATCATTTAATAATGGGTTCATGTCGCAGACAATATTTCCATCTGTAATCCCGGTGTCAGACTCCGAAGCCTGAAATTATCTCAAACATATTCCAAGTCTCGCATCATCCATGCAGAAACGTTCGGAACTGATCTATCCATCCAAATTCAACGTGACGAGATTTCCCAAGAGATTACTTAGGTGTGACCATTTTGACTCGTATCAGTACAGTGTCTTCCCATCAGCACCGCTTCAAACAATAGTTCAACGATAGATAGCTTCTTCTTCTTCTTTTCTTCTTCTTCTTCTTCTTTTCTTCATTATCTCATTGTTTTATTTCAGAGATTTGCTTCAGTTAGTAAAAGGCACTATTCCGAGCTCGCGAATAATGATATATAATCAATTTTGATATTACACTTCTTGTTATTCTTATTCTTATTCGTTCATTGTCTTATTGTTTTATAAACATATAAGATATAATTACTCCCTACTACTACTATTATTATTTTATTATTATTATTATTATTATTTTATTTACCCCTTTTGAGTTTTCACATCAGTGTTAGCTGTTATAATGGTTACAGCTCAGGTATTGATTCCTTTGATCAGATTTCTGCTGTTAAGTTTGGTTTCTAGAAGTTTTCTAGTTCTCCTCGGATATTCTTTTTTTAACTTTTCCTTTCATTTCTGATTACTTGATATTGTCCGCTTCTATAATTCTAAGTATTTGTAACTTTCATTTTCATCAAGTGATTTTATAGTGTCCTGATTTGGCAGTTGTATTCCATCCATTAATTTTCTTTCACCCGTTTTATTACTAGCATAGTACATTTTTTAATTCCCATTCCATCCCTATATCCTGGCTATACGTTCTAATAGTTTATACTAGGGTTTTAAATTCTTTTTCATTTTTTGCAAAAAAATGTTATGTCATCCATGTACATGAGGTGTTTTTCTTTTTTTATGAGTTAGTGAATTTGTATCCCCTGTACATTTTTTAAGTATATGATTGAGTGGCATCATTGCTTTGATAAACAGTAGTGGTGATAACGAGTCTCCTTGGAAGATACCTCTTTGGATTTTTACGTCTGCCAGGGATTGTTTTCCAGCTTTTAATTGAACTCGTCAGTTTTCCATGGCTTTTTCAATGAAGTTTATGATGTTGTTGAAATTTTGTACATTTTTAGACATTCTAAAATCCAGGTATGTGGGACCATGTCATAGGCTTTTCTGTAATCGATCCACGCCATTGCAATATTCTTCTTCTTCTTCTTCTTCTTCTTCTTCTTCTTTTCTTCTTCTTCTTCTTCTTTCATTATCGCATTCCTTTACTTTAGGGGATTTGTTTCAATTAGTAAAGGCCGTATTCTTAGACCACCAATAATGTTATATTATCAATATTGATATAACGCTCCATATGACAATTCCACTTCTACTTATTATTATTATTATTATTATTATTATTATTATTATTATTGTTGTTGTTGTTGTTATTATTATTATTATTCGATCATTTATTTTAATATTTTTTTCCAGAGATTTGCATCAGTTAGTAAAGGTACTATTCCGAGCTCGACAATAATTATAGATTATCAATATTGATATAAATCCCGTCCTACAGATCTTCTTCTTCGTTTTTTTTATTTCAGAGATTTGCTTTAGTTAATAAAGGTACTAATTCGAGTACGCTAATAATGATATATTATCAATACTGATATGAATTCTACTCAACTTTTCTTCTTCTTCTTCTTCTTCTTCTTCTTCTTCTTCTTCTTCTTCGTTCATTATCTCATTCTTTTATTCTAGAGGTTTTCCTTCAATTTGTAAAGCACAATTGCGAGCTCATTTCATTTCATATGGAGTACCCCATCATCGCCATCTATGAGTTAAATAGATTTTTAAAAATGACTTTAAAAATGAATACTCAACAAGAATGAATACAACGAAAACGTCTTCAGCATAAAATAACCAATGGTTGACATGCTGTTTAAAATAAAACCAACATACTTACCCACACAAAGACGCGTCCATGATTTGAACTCGGGTCGCTAAGTCTATCTTCTACGACGATAACCGTTACTAGTTTTAGTCAGATCAAATTCGGTTTTTTCTTGGAGAATGTCGCAGAACCTAATTTTTCTTTCTTTTGGTTCGACTGTGGCGACTCCTATTGAATGGTGATTCTTGTGCGGAATTGCAGGAGACGACATAGAATGAAAGAATGGTGAAAGAAATACTAGATTTCAATTATCGAGTCTTAATTGCATTATTGGAAACCTGCAGTTGGCATTGACATTTCGCCAGAGGAAATAGATTCTCTCCTTCAACCCTTCGATTTCTATGAAGTCTTTGTCGATGGTCAGCACGTGTATCTTGTATCTTAAGGCCATTTACTATATTTAACTCGCTGGCTGGAACGAGGCCAAATTCTACAATTGTGGGTCACGCGAAAGACGATTGATATTACTCCTGTTAATAATCGTCCTCAGAGATCAGTTTTCTAAGCGTTGGTCGACGGTGTAATGTCCGATATTGATATTTACAAAAGGGGGTTTATTTGTCTCATACCCCACCTGTATGGACTGGGCACAAGGCTCCGTTTTAACGTGGGCCCACCCACAAGCCGAAGCTCATGGGTGGGAGAGAACAAAAATTGCGTCGATCCCATCGGCATTCCCCCTAAAGGGGGCGTCTCAGGCGCTGGGCAATAAACCCAGCCCTGCCCCCAAAGGGGCAGGTATTGCCTGGAGGGATGGCCCTCTGGGATCGACGCTATTAAAAGGGGGATTGCCACAGATCAACATCAAAATTCGTGAGGACCCAATAAGCAAGCAGCAAGTAGAGTAATTTTCATTCTCAATAATGACACTCAGTCAAAAAAAAAATAGTTCAATATGTAAAAAGTACAATAATCTTCATTTAACTCTCTCCCCTCCACTCCCTCTCTCTCTCTCTCTCTCTCTCTCTCTTCTCTCTCTCTCTCTCTCTCTCATAATATTAACACAGACTCATACACACATGAACATACACACATATACATATATACACCTTCTCTGGCAGCGCTTGATGTAATGGTTACCGTCGTAGGAAATGGAGACGGCGAGACGAGGTCAAATCCTGGACGAGGGTGTTTGCATTTTCCATACCGCTAATATCTTTTGGGAAAGGTATGAATATATATATAAACTGTTCTCTCTTCAGCTATAGGTAAATAGAAGGACAGTCTGAGCTCTTTAACCATGGTTAGACAACTACAGCTCAAGATCAAAATTCGTGAGGACCC
Organism: Doryteuthis pealeii; assembly: GCA_023376005.1. Classification (NCBI taxonomy): domain Eukaryota; kingdom Metazoa; phylum Mollusca; class Cephalopoda; order Myopsida; family Loliginidae; genus Doryteuthis; species Doryteuthis pealeii. The sequence goes on along the minus strand of CM042141.1, from coordinate 102,332,008 downwards.
AACAAGCAAGGAGCAAGTAGAGTAATTTTCATTATCGAAGATCTCCCCCCCCCCTCTCTCTCTCTCTCTCTCTCTCTCTCTCTCTCTGGATTGGTAGTATCTGTTGGGGTTCAATCTATGGGTTAAATAGAAAATAGTTTTAAAGATTGTTTTAAAATATTGAGTTTTTAAAAAATGAGTACCCATCAAGAATAAATAAAACAAAACGTCTTCGGCATAAAATAACCCAACAAGAGTTGACATGCTGTAAATCCAACCAACCAACCAACCAATTAATAATAAATTAAATTGATCAGCTCTGTGTGGATACTGGATGTCATGAGGAGGAGTTGTCAGGAGTGATGGTTGATAGGATAGGGGTGAGTGGCAGGAGAATGAGAGAGAGAGAGAGAGAAGGGGAAAGCGAGTGGGAGAGAGGCTCATTGGAATGCGTGCAGTCAGGGTAACATGATGATGATGATGATGATGATATGTAAGATTGTTCAATGGATCGTTATGTGTTTCATTTTCGCATTGAAATTCTAAAATTAATCAATTCCCATCAAACACTTGAGACTTAGTTCGTTTTTTTCTCAATAGAAACTTTTCGTTTACTTCTTTTTTTTTAATAAAAACTTTTAGTATTCTTTGTTTGTATAACGCGGGAAATAGGATGTACTTATCATGAAAAGATCGAAATGTATTTTAACAGATAGCAGATTAACATTCACCTCAACTAAGTGAGACTATCAATGATCTTAAGTGATAACAATGAATAAGTAATATATTTTTCATCTTAAAAAAACCATCGTAATAACAAAAGTAAAAATTCAGCACGTTCATATAAAAGCATTCTCTTTTTTTCTTTCTAGTGAGTCTCTCAAGAACACGACTTAAGTAGTAGAAAAATGTCTACATGATCTATAGAAATATTAAATACAATTGACGTAGTGAAATGCGAAATATTAGTTACCAACTGGGTCGATCTATTACAAAGTTTGGAGAGTATAAAATCTGTAGTTAGAGGCGCGTGCTGCAACGGTTAACCTCGTAGGAAATGGAAACGGTGAGACGAGTTCAAATACTGAACGCGGCTGTTTGCATTTCATATAGTGTTAATACTCTTGGGAAAGGTGCGAATCCAACTATTCTCCCTCTAGATATGGGTAAATAGTAGGGCTGACTGGACTCGTTATCTTTGGTATGGCAACCAGTCTAGGAGAAGCAAAACTCTGAATTCAAACGAAATGGGCTCTCTTCTCGTTAGTCAAAACTACTTTGAGAGCTTCTTCTCGTCCAGCATCATTTGTTCAAATCGATGGGGAATATGCTAGATATAGAGGCCAATACTTATGATTTTCTTTCACTTTGGGTGCTCCAAAGTAATGTACTTGTGCCAAATTGGACTTTTCTATTTCTTAATTCAACTGGAAAAAAATCTCTGTATTTTTTAAATGAGGCTTGATAATTAGTATTATTTGGATTATTTGGACTATTGTCCTCATCTTTATTGTTATCTGTATAAAGTTTCGGCCGATGTGCCCTCGGGCCTTCTTCAGGTATTTCTTGTCGGACTTGGAAACCTTTTTTTCGAACTCGGGAACCTTCTTGTTGTAACCGGGAGCCAATCACGGAACTTTGAACCCAACCTTTTATTCAATCCACGGGGGATTCCTGTTCTCATTCCGCTAACCATAGCTGGGTACATGTGTTAATCTGTGTTAATTATTATCCTATGTTACTGTCACCCTTGACCAGGATTGAACCTGCAGCCTAGAGATAACTGTCACTTAGAACTGTCTTAACCCAACGCCTTTATCCACCATGTTATGTGTCCACTTTGTTCCCTCGCACGCACACACATACACATACACACATAGGTGGCGAGGGGGGGGGGGTCAAGGGATTTCATTACATCCGCGCGACCTGATGATTATGATTAATATAGATGGGACCCTAACAGGTACTACCAACCCGGGCCAAAGCGAACCTTCTTTATTAAGTATTTAGAAAGCATATGCCAAAGTAAACTCCCTAATATATGTCCAGCCTTATCGACAGCAGTTGTAGAATACGTTCACTGCACCTCCGCAGATGTGTAAGACTCCCTCCCATAAGGGGGGGGGGGTCTTACACATCTTACACTTATGGGGCCACCTGTTGGATGTGGGTGGGGACCAATGATGCCTAAGGGTGGAATCCTGGTAGCTAGGGGGTCTTACACATCTTACACTTATGGGCCACCTGTTGGGTGTGGGTGGGGACCAATGATGCCTAAGGATGGAATCCTGGTAGCTAGGGGGGTCTTACACATCTTACACTTATGGGGCCACCTGTTGGATGTGGGTGGGGACCAATGATGCCTAAGGATGGAATCCTGGTAGCTAGGGGGGGGTCTTACACATCTTACATTTATGGGGCCACCTGTTGGATGTGGGTGGGGACCAATGATGCCTAAGGATGGAATCCTGGTAGCTAGGGGGGGGTCTTACACATCTTACACTTATGGGGCCACCTGTTGGATGTGGGTGGGGACCAATGATGCCTAAGGATGGAATCCTGGTAGCTAGGGGGGTCTTACACATCTTACACTTATGGGGCCACCTGTTGGATGTGGGTGGGGACCAATGATGCCTAAGGATGGAATCCTGGTAGCTAGGGGGGTCTTACACATCTTACACTTATGGGGCCACCTGTTGGGTGTGGGTGGGGACCAATGATGCCTAAGGATGGAATCCTGGTAGCTAGGGGGGGTCTTACACATCTTACACTTATGGGGCCACCTGTTGGATGTGGGTGGGGACCAATGATGCCTAAGGATGGAATCCTGGTAGCTAGGGGGGGGCTTACACATCTTACACTTATGGGGCACCTGTTGGGTGTGGGTGGGGACCAATGATGCCTAGGATGGAATCTGGTAGCTAGGGGGGGTCTTACACATCTTACACTTATGGGGCCATCTGTTGGATGTGGGTGGGGACCAATGATGCCTAAGGATGGAATCCTGGTAGCTAGGGGGGGTCTTACACATCTTACACTTATGGGGCCACCTGTTGGGTGTGGGTGGGGACCAATGATGCTAAGGATGGAATCCTGGTAGCTAGGGGGGGGGTCTTACACATCTTACACTTATGGGGCCACCTGTTGGGTGTGGGTGGGGACCAATGATGCCTAAGGATGGAATCCTGGTAGCTAGGGGGGGTCTTACACATCTTACACTTATGGGGCCATCTGTTGGATGTGGGTGGGGACAATGATGCCTAAGGATGGAATCCTGGTAGCTAGGGGGGGGTCTTACACATCTTACACTTATGGGGCCACCTGTTGGGTGTGGGTGGGGACCAATGATGCCTAAGGATGGAATCCTGGTAGCTAGGGGGGGTCTTACACATCTTACACTTATGGGGCCACCTGTTGGGTGTGGGTGGGGACCAATGATGCCTAAGGATGGAATCCTGGTAGCTAGGGGGGGGTCTTACACATCTTACACTTATGGGGCCACCTGTTGGGTGTGGGTGGGGACCAATGATGCCTAAGGATGGAATCCTGGTAGCTAGGGGGGGTCTTACACATCTTACACTTATGGGGCCATCTGTTGGATGTGGGTGGGGACCAATGATGCCTAAGGATGGAATCCTGGTAGCTAGGGGGGGTCTTACACATCTTACACTTATGGGGCACCTGTTGGGTGTGGGTGGGGACCAATGATGCCTAAGGATGGAATCCTGGTAGCTAGGGGGGGTCTTACACATCTTACACTTATGGGGCCACCTGTTGGGTGTGGGTGGGGACCAATGATGCCTAAGGATGGAATCCTGGTAGCTAGGGGGGGGTCTTACACATCTTACACTTATGGGGCCACTGTTGGGTGTGGGTGGGGACCAATGATGCCTAAGGATGGAATCCTGGTAGCTAGGGGGGGTCTTACACATCTTACACTTATGGGGCCATGTTGGGTGTGGGTGGGGACCAATGATGCCTAAGGATGGAATCCTGGTAGCTAGGGGGGTCTTACACATCTTACACTTATGGGGCCACTGTTGGGTGTGGGTGGGGACCAATGATGCCTAAGGATGGAATCCTGGTAGCTAGGGGGGGGTCTTACACATCTTACACTTATGGGGCCACCTGTTGGGTGTGGGTGGGGACCAATGATGCCTAAGGATGGAATCCTGGTAGCTAGGGGGGGTCTTACACATCTTACACTTATGGGGCCACTGTTGGGTGTGGGTGGGGACCAATGATGCCTAAGGATGGAATCCTGGTAGCTAGGGGGGGGTCTTACACATCTTACACTTATGGGGCCACCTGTTGGGTGTGGGTGGGGACCAATGATGCCTAAGGATGGAATCCTGGTAGCTAGGGGGGGTCTTACACATCTTACACTTATGGGGCCACCTGTTGGGTGTGGGTGGGGACCAATGATGCCTAAGGATGGAATCCTGGTAGCTAGGGGGGGGTCTTACACATCTTACACTTATGGGGCCACCTGTTGGGTGTGGGTGGGGACCAATGATGCCTAAGGATGGAATCCTGGTAGCTAGGGGGGGTCTTACACATCTTACACTTATGGGGCCACCTGTTGGGTGTGGGTGGGGACCAATGATGCCTAAGGATGGAATCCTGGTAGCTAGGGGGGGTCTTACACATCTTACACTTATGGGGCCACTGTTGGATGTGGGTGGGGACCAATGATGCCTAAGGATGGAATCCTGGTAGCTAGGGGGGGTTTACACATCTTACACTTATGGGGCCACCTGTTGGGTGTGGGTGGGGACCAATGATGCCTAAGGATGGAATCCTGGTAGCTAGGGGGGGGGTCTTACACATCTTAACTTATGGGGCCACCTGTTGGGTGTGGGTGGGGACCAATGATGCCTAAGGATGGAATCCTGGTAGCTAGGGGGGGGTCTTACACATCTTACACTTATGGGGCCACCTGTTGGGTGTGGGTGGGGACCAATGATGCCTAAGGATGGAATCCTGGTAGCTAGGGGGGGGTCTTACACATCTTACACTTATGGGCCACCTGTTGGGTGTGGGTGGGGACCAATGATGCCTAAGGATGGAATCCTGGTAGCTAGGGGGGGGTCTTACACATCTTACACTTATGGGGCCACTGTTGGGTGTGGGTGGGGACCAATGATGCCTAAGGATGAATCCTGGTAGCTAGGGGGGGTCTTACACATCTTACACTTATGGGGCCTGTTGGTGTGGGTGGGGACCAATGATGCCTAAGGATGGAATCCTGGTAGCTAGGGGGGGGTCTTACACATCTTACACTTATGGGGCCACCTGTTGGGTGTGGGTGGGGACCAATGATGCCTAAGGATGGAATCCTGGTAGCTAGGGGGGGGTCTTACACATCTTACACTTATGGGGCCACCTGTTGGGTGTGGGTGGGGACCAATGATGCCTAAGGATGGAATCCTGGTAGCTAGGGGGGGGTCTTACACATCTTACACTTATGGGGCCACCTGTTGGGTGTGGGTGGGGACCAATGATGCCTAAGGATGGAATCCTGGTAGCTAGGGGGGGGTCTTACACATCTTACACTTATGGGGCCACCTGTTGGGTGTGGGTGGGGACCAATGATGCCTAAGGATGGAATCCTGGTAGCTAGGGGGGTCTTACACATCTTACACTTATGGGGCCACTGTTGGGTGTGGGTGGGGACCAATGATGCCTAAGGATGGAATCCTGGTAGCTAGGGGGGGGTCTTACACATCTTACACTTATGGGGCCACCTGTTGGGTGTGGGTGGGGACCAATGATGCCTAAGGATGGAATCCTGGTAGCTAGGGGGGGTCTTACACATCTTACACTTATGGGGCACCTGTTGGGTGTGGGTGGGGACCAATGATGCCTAAGGATGGAATCCTGGTAGCTAGGGGGGGGTCTTACACATCTTACACTTATGGGGCCACCTGTTGGGTGTGGGTGGGGACCAATGATGCCTAAGGATGGAATCCTGGTAGCTAGGGGGGGTCTTACACATCTTACACTTATGGGGCCACCTGTTGGGTGTGGGTGGGGACCAATGATGCCTAAGGATGGAATCCTGGTAGCTAGGGGGGGTCTTACACATCTTACACTTATGGGGCCACCTGTTGGTGTGGGTGGGGACCAATGATGCCTAAGGATGGAATCCTGGTAGCTAGGGGGGGGTCTTACACATCTTACACTTATGGGGCCACCTGTTGGGTGTGGGTGGGGACCAATGATGCCTAAGGATGGAATCCTGGTAGCTAGGGGGGTCTTACACATCTTACACTTATGGGGCCACTGTTGGATGTGGGTGGGGACCAATGATGCCTAAGGATGGAATCCTGGTAGCTAGGGGGGGGTCTTACACATCTTACACTTATGGGGCCACCTGTTGGGTGTGGGTGGGGACCAATGATGCCTAAGGATGGAATCCTGGTAGCTAGGGGGGGGTCTTACACATCTTACACTTATGGGGCCACCTGTTGGGTGTGGGTGGGGACCAATGATGCCTAAGGATGGAATCCTGGTAGCTAGGGGGGGTCTTACACATCTTACACTTATGGGGCCACCTGTTGGGTGTGGGTGGGGACCAATGATGCCTAAGGATGGAATCCTGGTAGCTAGGGGGGGTCTTACACATCTTACACTTATGGGGCCACCTGTTGGGTGTGGGTGGGGACCAATGATGCCTAAGGATGGAATCCTGGTAGCTAGGGGGGGGGTCTTACACATCTTACACTTATGGGGCCACCTGTTGGATGTGGGTGGGGACCAATGATGCCTAAGGATGGAATCCTGGTAGCTAGGGGGGGGTCTTACACATCTTACACTTATGGGGCCACCTGTTGGGTGTGGGTGGGGACCAATGATGCCTAAGGATGGAAATCTGGTAGCTAGGGGGGGTCTTACACATCTTACACTTATGGGGCCACCTGTTGGGTGTGGGTGGGGACCAATGATGCCTAAGGATGGAATCCTGGTAGCTAGGGGGGGGTCTTACACATCTTACACTTATGGGCCACCTGTTGGATGTGGGTGGGGACAATGATGCCTAAGGATGGAATCCTGGTAGCTAGGGGGGGGTCTTACACATCTTAACTTATGGGGCCACCTGTTGGGTGTGGGTGGGGACCAATGATGCCTAAGGATGGAATCCTGGTAGCTAGGGGGGGTCTTACACATCTTACACTTATGGGGCCACCTGTTGGGTGTGGGTGGGGACCAATGATGCCTAAGGATGGAATCCTGGTAGCTAGGGGGGGTCTTACACATCTTACACTTATGGGGCCACTGTTGGATGTGGGTGGGGACCAATGATGCCTAAGGATGGAATCCTGGTAGCTAGGGGGGGTCTTACACATCTTACACTTATGGGGCCACCTGTTGGATGTGGGTGGGGACCAATGATGCCTAAGGATGGAATCCTGGTAGCTAGGGGGGTCTTACACATCTTCACTTATGGGGCACTGTTGGGTGTGGTGGGGACA
>CM042141.1:102319873-102324454 GCA_023376005.1 Doryteuthis pealeii | reverse complement strand
TACTTGTTACCTGTTGCTCCTCTGTTGTATGATTGATTATTTATCTAGTGGTATTACTATGCCTTGCGCCTAACCTTCAATTACTGCTTATATAAGCTATACGTATATCTATATTTTTTTATTAAATAATATTATATATATTTAAGATTATTTTATATATATTATAACCTTTTATAATTTGATACTCGATTTCTCTTGAAAAAAAATTCATACATAAGGTGAAATAGCGGAGTATGCATGATTCTAGGCAAAAACAAGACACATAAGTCAATATAAAGTGTCCCAACAGTCCTTCCTGATTGAATGTTGGATCTTGGATGAGAATAAAGGAAGGAGTTTAGGTTCGTATACGGGGGTTGTACATTATTTTATTACTGTTTGTGTGCTAAAGGCACAAGTTTCTAAGTGACAGTATTATCTCTTAGACTGTGCAGCGGTGATTTACAATCGCTGAGTCCTATAAAGTCACCAGGGTGGCCAACTAAGCCAAGCACTAGTTAACATTTCTGTGAGGAAATAATATAATCCAACACAAACTATTTAGGAATATAGTAATATAATATTTATATATTTAATATTTTAATATATATAATTATATTGTAATAAATTTATTACATTATAACATAAATCCATAATCAATTACATTACAATTAAGAAAACATATAATATTATACTAATAATATTATATCTATATATAATATTAACATTGGCAAATATATGTTATTCCCGCGCACTCGGGCGGGTGTTACTATGCCTTTGTATACCACCTCTGAAACAACACGTACACAACCGTCTCTGGAGCATTACTACCCACGTAATTGTCCAAAAACTCTTGGGCAGATAAATTTTATGTACAGATCACTTGACTTCCATCTTCTCTGCTGTCCAGACGGGCATAACATAACCAATATATCACAAATAATCTGAAAATGATCAATGGGAACCAGCTGATTATTTACACAATGGATCCTCCATAGATGCTAAAGTCATTTCGTCATACAGATCTAAAACGGGAATTCACTTTTTCATTTCTATTGATTTTTCAGAGCTTCTTTTTTTAAATTGTTTAATGGCATACCAAGCCAGTGCGCTATTTTCTTGCTAAATATTATATATATATATATATATATATATATATATATATATATGAAATTTAACATTATGAAAAAACATATGATGTTTGTTATGTAATTGCTGACAGTACTGTTTCGACCAAATCGATAAGTTGGTCTTCATCAAAGAGCGACATAGATGGGAAGAGAAGATATCCGTTAAAAAAAAGGTTTTAAATATTAAATTTATTTTATTTTTAAAACAGAACATGCATTTTTCAAAAATTTCACCGGTTGAACTCAGCGTTCGTTTCTGTAAACAGTCTTTTTTTTAACGGATATCTTCTCTTCCCATCTATGTCGCTCTTTGATGAAGACCAACTTATCGATTTGGTCGAAACAGTACTGTCAGCAATTACATAACAAACATCATATGTTTTTTCATAATGTTAAATTTCATACTGTCGGATTAATTTCCATATTTTTCATATATATATATATATATATATATATATATATGTGTGTGTGTGTGTGTGTGTGTGTGTGTGTGTGTGTGTGCGTATATCTGTGTGTGTGAATTAGATGCGAGCATTAAAAACAAGTTGTATCGCCGTTTAGACCATTTTGTTTGGTTTGGTTTCTTTGTTTTTAATAGCATATCAACCTTCTTTCGTTATTCCATACCCACAACATCCTTGTAGAAGAACAGTAGTGGCACTGTTTAATCTATACCTGGAAGTTCTGGATGTTCATACATTTTCTCATGCTATTAGTCCAAAAGCGAACGTAATAGCGCGACTGGATTCGAACACGCTTATTACGATGTCACAGTCCAGCACGTTAGCCACTACGCCACTGGAACTCCACTGAGCTTTATGTGTGTTTGACATTTTTTAGAAACACAGAGTTTTAAAATGAACGTGATAGGTAAATAATTTATGAAATGATAATTAGAATACATAAAGAAACAAAGATCTACAATAGATTTTTTAACTTAGTGTAAATCGCTTCGTGCCAGTCTTTCAGAATGTGTATTATTCACAGAAATATTATGCATCCCAAAATTGCTACAGTTTTAATCTGATAACCCAGACATATGATGAATGAAATTCTTAATGAGAAGAGATGTATACTAGGCATCTGTTTTTGTTTTTAATTTAAGAATATAGGGTTAGAAGCAGAATCCCACAAATATGAATTGGCACAGGAAGACAAGGTTGACATTTAGAGACATTTATTTTCACACAGGTATATGTTTTCAAATAACTTATAATAATCCTTAGTGGTATAATGTTTAGAGTCGTGGAAATGGGAACGACGAGACGAGTTCAAATTCTGGACGAGACTGTTAACATTTCACATAGCGCTAATACACTTAAAGAAGGTATGGATCCAACTAATCTCACTCTAGCTATGGGTAAATAGTAGGTCAGACAGGGCTTCAGCCTTGGGATGGCAACCAGTCTAGGAGAAGGAAAATTCTAAATTCAAACCTATTAAACTCCGCTTAATAAATTGATGTTGTGTCATATCCTGCTCGTGCGAAAGAGTTGGTAAATATATATAATAGTTCTTAGTAAACAATTATAGTTTCAATTAACTATTCTTAATACAAATAAGTTACAGTTATACATAAAGTATTCGTATCAAATAAAGATAATATGCATCCAGTTATATGGTTTCAAGTATTTCTATCTAGTACTGGAAATTATATGGTTTCAAGTAATTAGTTCAAGAAATCGTGTAGAATATGCAGAAACGGAAAGGAACAATTAATTCTGACTGACTCAATAAATGAGGCTGGTTACCCGATGAGTATTTGCTTGGAACACTGGGAAGAGAGTTAAGAGGTGGCGGAAGTTAGAATCAAAAATTAAGTCAGTTAGTCGGTGGTCGTGGATCGAGAAAGTCAAAACAGTTAGTGAGTGACCATGGATAAAAAAAAAAGTCGGCAGTAAGTTAGTCGGTGGAGTCGGACCGAGAGAGGCTTCTCTCTTGGACCTGGCCCGGGACTGTAGCCGTAAGCTGAGAACGAGTGAGCAGAAGAGATGAGTTAGTCACAGTTATACTGAATGTCATACATCCTTCTGTCTGTCTTGTTTTTATTCCCCCTTTGACTGTCCGTCTCGACCCGGGTGCAGGTCGAATACACAACAGTTGGGTCCGATGCTGTTGGCGACACGGCCAGTGCAGAACACACAGAAAAGATAAAGGAATGTATGCAGCTGTGGAATAACTACTGTTCACATTACTAATGATTTAAACTTGAAACTATTTGATTGTCTACAAAAGGATTAATATTGATTCAATCGGTAGATCGTCCGACTAGAAACCACAAGGTTCCGGGTTATATACCTGCCCTCGTTAACTCAGCGTACGCTTAGCACAGGGATCTGTATAAAGATTCCAGGATTTTGATATTTTTTATAAAATATTATTAGGTATTATTCATTAACAAACTCTACAGTATTCCTCCCTAACAGTATGTTGACTTTCAAAACTGTCTTAGTGGATGGAACATTATACAATCAAAATAGATATTATTATGTATTACTTATTACCAAACTCAGTCGGTAGAGTGTCCACCTAGGAAGCACAAGGTTCCTGGTTCGTTACCGGCCCTCCTCAACTCAGTGCACGAGTAGCACAGGAACCTGTGTGGTAAATTGAAGAGCTTATGGTAGGTGTGACACACCACCTCAGACGCTCTCTAGCCCTAGTGAAAGGGGGATAGATTCCTTTGCTGTGTGGCTGATACCGACTTTAGGCCACCCCGACGTCTTTACTTTTACTTACTTGAAACTATATAATTGCTTGAAAAAAGAAGACCGACTTCAACATGAATTAACCCAATAAGAGTTGACATGCCACAGAAACAACTAATCAACCAACAACAAAAAATCAATCAAATACATTTCGGTCAATTACGCACAGAAAAAAGTTTTAGTTTATTATAATGAAGAAAAAAAACATACAATTCGTCTGCAAAAATGACTTAAATAGACTTTCCAATATTTTCACAATTACAACCATTTTGCGTATTGAGTCTCATTAACAATTTATTTTCTGATGTTCTTCACTTTTACTTAAAACCTCCCACTTGGCCGGCTACGTTCACTCCTTCTGTATAAAAAGCGCCAAGTATTAGACTGCCGCACGAGGAGTGGTTAAATTGAACGATTAGTGAATGTTCGACCCATCTAATCAGTCAGACAATTGAACCAGTGCCAGTGCGTACAGGAGTTGCTGTTGGCACAACATTACCGGCAAAACGTCAATGCTGTTGATGCGATTCGATCGACTTCTAAAAAATTGTTATATGTTTTCTTTTTTTCTTTTTTCTTTTTTCTTTTTCTTTCGTGTTTTATCGTTGTTGGTGTTAATGTTATATACAGTCACCGGACCCGACACTTGTTTATATAAAAATATAAAATTATGTTTTTATTCCTTGATTGCGTTTTGACTGAGAGTCGTCAGCAGAGGTTGCACATCCACTGGAGCCTTCGGGAGTTCTGAGAGCAAGCGAACT
>CM042141.1:102309873-102317373 GCA_023376005.1 Doryteuthis pealeii | reverse complement strand
TAGTTATTTGATCACATTCTACATGATTTTATTTTTTATTTAAACATCAATTATTAATAAAAATTGTTTCACATTATTAATACTGTTAGCCACATATACATACTTAACATGCAATTGTATTTATATTTACAAAAAATAGTGTACAAGTCAACGGGAAGGTATTTGCATATTGATATTAAATATTTGATTTTAATAATATTGTGCTTGGTATTATTGATTTCTAATTGTTTGTTTTTTTTCTCAATGAATACGAGCAAAAATCTCTTCAATAAATCTTAAAAGAAATCTTTTAACAAGAAAATAAATGAAATTAATCTTACTTCCTATCTTAACTAAATAGTTTAAATTAAAAAATTGTCATGTTGACGGGAGTGATGGAAGACTAAGTTAAATCTTTTATGTGCATTCTTATTAAGTTTCATTAGCCCTTCCAAATTAAATATATTTTATTACATTAAAACTTAAATACTTGCACCCAGAGGGTGCATATATTTGCTAGTATTTGATAAAGAAAAAAGCTCAAATATCGGTCATATCAACAGTTAGAGGTCTATTTCTACCCATATGTATATGTATATACATATGACCACCAATTTAAAGAAATGGTAACTGAATTCATGGAAATTTTTGCATATTTTTGAAGGATTTCCGAATAAATTCTAGTTTCAGTTCTTATCATTACCTTAGGTGCTGGAGTTTATGTCCAGCTCTCTACAACATTGGTGAACATTGAGCTCTCAGCTCTCAACACCAACTAGCCTGGTAATTTACACACACACACACACACACACACACACACATATATATATATATATATATATATATATATAAAGATAATCTACTGAGTCAGACGAACCTACTATTAGTTTCGCATAAAGCTCTTCAGGGCTAAAATCTGACTCTGAGTCAGATTTTAGCCCTGAAGAGCTTTATGCGAAACTAATAGTAGGTTCGTCTGACTCAGTAGATTATCTTTATTACTTGGCTCTACTTAGGTATCGAGCACTTTTTACAAATTAGCTTTTCCTAGCGGTTATATGAATATATATATATCTTATATACATATATATACATATAAATTGTTTTTTCTTTTGGCCAAATACTATACCAATAGATTATTTTTTGTTGGTATGAATATCTTGGTCTTTTCTTTTTTTCAAAAATTTTTTTCTTCCTGGTTGATGTTTGGTAGTATATTTTTACAATCAAACTCTCTGCCGGGTTTTTTCTCTCCACAAGGATCTACCAACACGCTTGGTATATTATATATATATATATATATATATATATATATATATATATATATATATATATATATATTCATGCATGTATGTATATGGTTATTTGAAGCGTGTATATCTTATATTTCATCTGCGTCTCTATTAAAGAAATGTATGTTTTGACAGCGCTGAATTGTTTTCACTGTTTGTTTACGACGCGAATTTTGTTTCAGAAGTTCGGATCAAAATCTGATAGAGAACGAGCGAATGAAAAGAAGCGGAAAAAAAAACGAGATAAAAAGAAAAGAAGGAGAAAGAAAAAACATTACACAAAGTTGATTCGCTCAAAAGAAAATTCAGGTCCGTTTATCTAATATAAACATTTGTTCTGGGTCAATACAAGGAAAACAATGTAGGGTGGGCACAGGTCCAAACACCAGAGCAGAGATTAGGGCCAGCAAGGAAAGGTGAAGTGTTGCAACTAAAATAGACCAGATACACCGAACCGTTTTTTGTTTTTTTGTTTTTTTTAAATCAATGCTAATATCGAGAACAAACACAACTCCCTACTCACTAGCGATATGTGTTTGCCTCAAAAAACAGAAACAAAAATATACCAAGTTAAATCAATAAATTTGCAGACTAATAAGGAAAATTCGTTTGTTTTAAATAACTTGCATCATGTGTCAACGCACTTAATCCCAGATAAAAATATCGTCCGCTAAAAATCGAAAACCAAAGTTATGATAGATATCCATTAAGAACTTATTGTTACACACGAGTAGGTGCGCGGTTTTTTAAAAAGTTTTTAATTGAAATCATATATTTATGTTTTCGCGTGAAAAAAAATATATATATACTCATGCAAAAACATAAATATATGATTTCGGTTAAAACTTTTTTCATAAAAATCCGCACCTACTCGTGTGTAACAATATATATATATATATATATATATATATATATATATATATATATATATATATATATATATATATGGGAGAAATAAGTGTGTGTTTGTGTGTGTGTGTGTGTGTGTGTGTGTAAAAATGGAATTGGAATTGAATCCGACGATATGAGGAAGAATGAATGAAGAAAAGAAAGAACAGAATGGATAATAAAAGATGAATTTAATCAATATCACTTCCACATGTGTTTCGCTCAATTTTATCTATGTGTACACGATTCAAACTATTATTATTAAATAAACAAATGAAATGAAATAATAATAATAGAAAAATGTAAAAATATTCCGTACACAACTCTGATGAAGGTAGAATTTTCTCTGTGTACGGAATATTTTAATTGTTCAATTTAATTTCAATTGTTCTATTTTTCGATTATATCCCCTTCTGTTTCAAATCCTTTCATCATAATTTTTCTTTAGTTTCATTAGCCTTTATAATATAATATAATATTTTATTACATTAAAACTTAAATACTTGCAACCGGAGGAGGGTGCATATATTTGTTAGTGTTTAGTAATGTATTTTTTGCTGATATGCTTCAACGGAAAGTTAGTGATATATTTTCTCATTGTAGATTACAGCAATAAATGTAACATTGACGATTCACTGATGTGACCTTACCAGACAAAAAACATTAAATTTAAGTACGTTATTTTTTTCCTGATGTCCGGCTTGATGAAAAAAACTGATACGTTTTGGCCAAGCTTTCACAACACTACACCCTCCATTAAATCAGCCATATCTACCCACATCAATCGTCACCTTTAATGGCGATGTTAAAACTAATGGAAGGGGGTAACTTCATTTATCTTCAAAACATCCCCGGGGACAGGCGACTAGATAAATGGCCGGAGGGAATAGACAAAGTTAGGACAATTGTTTTTGATCGTATATATGTTATCATTAACATAAAACACGTGCGTACACACACACACACACACACACACACATATATATATATATAATATATATATATATATATATATATATCATACAGGTAAAAATACCAAGACAATTCGGTACAGCCGTAGGGAAATTTTGGTAGGCAATGAGGTAACCTTGATAAGACAACCAATCTAGGAATTGGAAAATTCGCATGACCCTACAGTAACCGGCTCTTGGAGCGCTCAGAAACCAGAATACCTACCTCGGGCATTACGGGTCACCACTCACGGCCAACAGGTGGTTTCACTGGATGGCGTAGTGCGCCTCGGCAGGGGTGCAGTCGTCATATTCTACAACTTTAACCTACAAAACCTAATTAGCTAACAATTTGTGGAAAAAAATGCTACCATTGTAAAAGTTGTATAGCAGGCAATTCAGAAAATTATTTAGGCGGGTGAAGCGGTGTTTATTTTTAACATTGTAACCAAAAATAAGTACACTCTTTATAGAGGTGGGTACAAAAGTCACTTACCATTTTATGTGAGTTTAAAAAATTCTATGCCTCACCCAGAAAGAAGAGACACTTATTTTTAAATCTAGTTATTCAGATTTCTGTCTGTATTTCTGTGTAATTCACAAAGGTAAGACAAATCTAAAAATGAACAAAACATTAGGCCCGAACACCCATAAAGTGTTCTGGGTGAGGCTTAAAAATTTTTGAACAGCTCACGTAGGTGTTTTATGTTATGTGTTGGAAATCGGGGGGGGGCAGGAAATGCGAGGAAACAATCTAAGAGTACCATGCATAATCAGATATTTTAACACAGCTGAACGTATACACTAATGAGTGTGTTTTAAGTCATCAGCTCAGAGGTACATTCAATAGTATGAGGCACATTGTAACGAGATGATGAAGGTCCTGAGTTTTGAGAGGACTACTATAGAAAAGGAGGGAGAAGAAATGAGACAAGGTGGAGGCTTTGAAAAAGGGTGGAGTGATGCACGGTGATTTGACCGGGACATGACCCCCGAATGGAGAATTGAAAGCCAACCGGAAGTTTCGGGTGTTGACTGGAACCGGAAGCCACGTAGTGACGAGGAGCGACGAAGAAGAATATCGTCCATATTGCTTTCCGAGGTGTAGGATACGGGCGTGCCTCTGGTCCCTAGTGTGGGATTACAGTAATTTAATAGTGTCCTCTCTCTCTCTCTCTCTCTCTCTCTCTCTCTCTCTCTCTTCTCTCTCTCTCTCTCTCTGCCTTTCCTCCTCTCCGAAACAACCCGCGAGTAGAGCCCGAAAAGAAAAGCTAAGCAGCTTGTGACGATATATTTCTCGCGTTGTACCTTTTTATCGACAAGACGGCCGCCGCGTACCAAATACCTTTTTAGTGTCGTGAATTTGGGGCACGTTGACAAGACCCGCTATTCAACATATATCGCTATTAGAACGTTACAACATTCAATAAATAAAGTGAATTTTGTTTACAGAGTTGGCAACGGCAAGAACTGAGTAGAGTTGCACTTTTTTCCAGAAAATCAATAGTGATGCGTTTTTAATATCACAGAAGACTTTCAGTATGATCTTCTTTACTTAGACCTGCGCCCGAATATTTTTAATTTACCGGAGAGTCACGTCATTACTATCTTTTGGACTAAAGCTTGTTATGGCAAACCCATGTTTATCCCAAGGTTTTTACTATAACAGGATTCACCGTACACATCAATTATTCTGCTGTAAATTTCAAATGGTTTGCACTTCTCAGACACCAGAAATTTTATGACCGACCTCTGTTCAGACCGAGAACACTCTGATTGATTTACTGACATTTTAAAGAGCCACAAAACAAATATTTCTGCAAGATTCAAATATTTTTTTCTATAAGCCAATTCAAACAAGGCAGAACTTACATTCATGGATAACAATTCTGAAAAAAAAATTGCTTTTTTTTCCCAAAATGTTCCCTTATTGAATGAGCCTCATATATATATATTATATATATATATATATATATATATATATATATATATATATATATTCTTTCAAGATAAGTGTGGAACTTTGATATATTTATTACGTGCAGGAAGTAAATCATAACAATATATTTATCTTTTTCTTTTCTTTTTTAGGTATGCGAGTGAATGATTTGTATCTGGGGGAGATTCAGAGAGAGAGAGACAGACAGACAGACAGACAGACAGAGTGAGAGAGAGAGAGAGAGAGAGAGAGAGAAAGAGAGAGAGAGAGAGAGAGAAATACTACTGAACAAAAATTGCAACAGGCTTTAAGTACACCTTTTTTATCATGGTCATAATGTGTGTGATTCATATATATATATATATATATAATATATATATATATATATATATATATATATTGAGAGAGAAAGAGAGAGAGAGAGAGAGAGAATTTATCACTTAGATTATATGCAATTAATTTGAACAACCACCAGGCTAGCCCGCCAATTAGACAGATGCTCAGATAGATAGATAAATAGATACATACATAAAATTGAGCGGTTGAGATAGACAGATGAATAGACCGATAGAAAGATAGAAGTTTAGGGAAAGGGAGAGAGATAGACATACATACATCCTTATGTATGAAAAGCATAAGATAGATAGACAGACAGATACTTACATCATACATACTTAGATAGATTTGATCACTTGATATATATATATATATATATATATATATATATATATATATATATATATATGAAACTAAGTAAACAAACGATGTGTTTATTTTTTATATAGCCTTTTTAGCCGACAATTTTTGGAGGATATGTGCTTAATTGAAGTCATACCTAATTTTGAAAATTAATTAGTTAATAATTAATGAATTCTTAGGCGGGCATATATATATAAATCTCAGCTTGGCAGTCGAGGTTTCGAGTCACACACGGAGCAGTCTCCCAGTCTCTAACCTTGCCAATGAGACCTAATAGGTCGAAATGTACATACAGGGATTGACATTTTCTCGATTTGTTTAGCCTTACATTTTAACATATATGCCCGCCTAAAAATTCATTAATTATTAACTAATTAATTTTCAAAATTAGGCATGACTTCAATTAAGCACATATCCTCCAAAAAAAGAATATATATATATGAATTCGGTTTTATCAGAGTTCACATATAGGCCGATGTTCCGTGCCGCCTTTTCAAGGCTGGGTAGTAAAGATTCGGCCTACGTAGGTGTAATTGTGAGAGTTGCCAGATCATCTGCGCAGTCACCTTCCGTAATAGTCTGTGCGGGATATCGCCTGCTTCTTGCCTTTTTTTTTAGTGAGGCCTTTTTCTTTTATGGGAAGTACGTAATCTAAGCATATTATAAATATATATGGCGCTAGCGTATCTCTTTGTAGAACACCAGAGACGATGTCAAATAAACCCGTGTCTCCATCAGCTCCACACTCAATGGTAAACTCCTGAAATCGGTGGAACAATTCACGTACCTAGGTAGTAATATCTCATCAACAGAAAGCGACGTCAATGCACGCATGGGAAAGGTATGGGCTGCTTTAAACAAATTGTCAGTGGTATGAAAATCCGATCTTGCTGACAAATTAAAGGGAAAATTCGTCCAAGCCGTAGTTGTATCAGTGTTACTGTACGGCTGCACTACCTGGACTCTTACGAAGCGTCTGGAGAATAAGCTAGATGGACTTGAACGAAAATGCTGCGTGCAATATTAAACAAGACATGGAAACAACACCTCACCAGAAAACAGTTGTACAGCCACCTGCCCCATATCACACGAACAAGACACGCTGGACACCGCTAGGGAAGTAAAGATGAACTCATAAGTGACGTTCTTCTGTGGAAGCCAACACATGGACACGCCAGAGTAGGTCGCCCAGCAAAGATGTACATAGATCAGCTCTGCATGGATACGGATGCTGCGCAGAGAACCTCTCAGGGGCAATGAATGATAGGAAAGGATGGCGAGAGATTGTCATGGATATCCTTGCTGCCAGCGCGACAGGTAATATATATATATATATATATATATATATATATATATATATATATATATATATATATATATATATGTATATATATGTATGTATATATATATATATATATATATATATATATATATATCGGATATATATATCGGATATATATATATATATATATAATATATATTATAGAGAGAGAGAGAGAGAGAGAGGGAGAGAGAGAGAGAGAGATAGTGTTCTTATGTTAGGTGATTAATCCTGTCAGTATATTAACAAGCACCGGTCAACCCGCTAACTAGATAAATAGATATATATTATATATATATATATATATAGAGAGAGAGAAAGAGAGAGAGAGAGATAGAGAGATAGAGCGGGAGATGGACAGACTGAGATAGATATATTGATAGATAGTGTGTTCTTCTTATGTTAGGTGAATAACCTTGTCAGTATTATTAA
>CM042141.1:102264873-102304873 GCA_023376005.1 Doryteuthis pealeii | reverse complement strand
CTCGAACAAATATATATGATTTTTGGTTTGTATAATATAGTGTAGTGTGTTGAAAAACGTTCATATAATCGTTTAGATTAGATGTTTATTAATGTAACCCAAATATGTGCTGAATGGATTTATCCCTAATTCCTCCGGCAAAACTAACGTCGAAGATTTTCTCAATTCTTATAGAATTTAACGTTAGCAAGCAATCATATACTGAAAACCGTCCGAGGTAATATAAACAGTTATCGTATCACTTTATTCTTTATTCAGATTGATATTAGAGTTTTCCGAAACATATTATCGTCCCCTGGCTTAACTACCAATAAATCTCCAAGGAAAGGATAGAAACATTTTCATTTTGATATGTAATAATGTCTCTTGCTTGAGCATGTTTATCCTAATTATCCTTCTGTGAAAATTCCCATGAAGCCAAATGAAAAGCATCTTGTCCTTCGGGGATTAGAATCAGCCTTTAGATTAGAGAGGTTAGAGAGACTCATTGCAATCTAATCATTTTCGCGATAAGTCCTTCAGGTTTAAAGAGCTAATTGTGTACATATTGAGAAAGGTAACTTGCGTATAATTTAGGTTATTTTCTCTTTCTGAAGCTCGGATTGTGCCGCATTAATTTGAGTCAGGTTTAGATTTCCTTGAGAATAATAATGCCAAAAGCAAGATATCGAAAAATATAGATTGAATGTAAGTTTTTGCTGGTCGGTCAACACTGGTGTGTCCATGTGTAGGAGTTCATAGGAGAGCGTCTCTTATGAGTTGTCCTTACTTCTTCAGCAGTGCACAGCATGTGTTACATAATGGATAGACAATCGGCTGGTCACGTCAATCCCTAGCATCTATAGGATTGTCCCGACCATATTGCTCTTATTGCAATCCCTAACACTTTTTATTATATATGTGCTTGAAATCGGAGGCTGGGTATGGCATTAAATTGCATCTAATTGTGAAGTTCTAATTTGTGTCCATGTGTAGGAGTCCATAGGAGAGCGTCTCTTATGAGTTCGTTGTTACTTCTTCAGCAGTGTCCAGCATGTGTTACATAATGGATAGGCATAGCCTATCATTTTTCCCTCCAATGAATAGGCTGGTCACGTCAAGCCCTTCAAGTTTTTCTTTAATTCTTCATCAGAGCCCAGCATGTCCTGTTCTTCCTTTTTGGGGGTGCGTTATGAGATGCGAATTATGTGGCCGTGTGGCAGCTGTTATGTAAGGTGCTGCTTCCAGAATTTTTCATTCTTTGTTACTACTTCAGTAGTGAGGGACCTGTGGCTGAATAATTATCATCGTAGGAAATGGAAACGGCGGCATGAGTTCAAATCCTCCACGAAGCTGTTTTCATTTCATATAGCTCTAATACACTTGATTACAATTTTTCTCATGACAAACAAACATCCTTTTTATATTAAAGCTACTAGCTACGCTGCATTCTACGCATCCGCTGGCAGGACAAAGTGACTAACACAGAAGTGCTGGAACGTGCAAACATAAACAGCATGCCCGCCATCACCTGCGAGAGACGCCTGCGCTGGCTTGGCCATGTCAGACGGATGAACAAAGGCCGCATCCCCAAAGACCTACTGTAAGGTGAAATAGGGCACCCGACCGGCAGGGAGACCACGCCTACGCTTCAAAGATGTCTGCAAGAGAGACCTGAAGACATGCCGCATCGACATAGACACGTGGCTTGTGCAGAAGACCGTGCAACTTGGCGCCTCCTCGTCAAACAAGAGACAAAAAGAAGTGAAAAAGAGAGGAAAAAAGCTGCCACAGAAAAAAGAGCTAAAAGAAAGGAGAAACAGCAGCACCCACAACACCTACAGAAAGCATCACCTTTTGTTTGAAGCCACTGCACCAGAGACTGCCATTCGAGGATCAGCCTGTTCAGCCACTCACGTAGCTGTAAGAGAGAGAGAGAGAGAGAGAGAGAGAGAGAGAGAGAGAGAGAAACTACGCCATCGTCTAAAATAGACGTAAGGTTGCCTACCATACTAGATGTGTGTGTTTGTGTATATGTGTGTGTATTAAAAAAATTGATTTTGTGCCTCATCCTGCTCTTGTGGAGGGGTTGATAAATAGACCGGTTGCCATACTAAGGTTAAAGAGCCCAGTCTGCCCTATTATTCATCCATATCTGGAGGGTCAATAGTTGGATTCACACCTTTCCCAAAGGTATGAACACTATGTGAAATGCCAAAAGTAGTAGTAAGAAAACTATCGGAAAATATAGATTGAATATAACTTTTTACTAGGTGACCAACACTGATGTGTCAATGCGTAGGAGTCCATAGGAGATCGTCTTTTATGAGTTCGTCCTTACTTCTTCAGCAGTGCCCAGCATGTGTTACATAATGGATAGACAATCGGCTTGTCACGTCAAGCCCTAGCACCTATAGGATTGTCCTGACCATATTGCTCTTATTGCAGACCCTAACACTTTTTTTATTATATATGTGCTTGAAGGTGGTGGCTAGGTATGGCATTAAATTGCATCTAATTGTGAAGTTCTAATCTTGGAGATCTCAGGAGTGTGGAGTACCCCTTCATCGCCATTATTCCCAGGTCTATCCTAACCCGGAAGGGTAGTACTTGTTAGGGTCTCATCTGTGGATTAAATAGAAATATGTTTTAAAAGAATTGTGCTAAAAAGATTTTTTTCAATACCCATCAAGAATGAATGAAACATAATGTCTTCGCTATAGAATAACCCAACAAGGGTTTACATGCCATAAAATTCCAACTAACCAACCAACCAACCAATCATTTTAAGGAAGATTTTAAGATTAGTAGAAAATCACTGAGAATTAGATTGACAAAGTTTAACCTCAGGTTCCTCTGAAACGAGGCTCTCATTGCCTTACAGAGTCACGTGATCATTAGAATTAGAATTACGTCTGCTTTATTTGAGTATATTTCAAATTTTTTCACAAAATATTCCCAAGTCTGAGAAGGTAAATTAAATATTCTCTTTTTAGTCAGTATCTGTGTATTTATATCATTTTCGGGGAACAATATCAATGTCCTTATTAAATTATACATTATGTTTATTTTTATTTTTCTAGAGAAATCATAATCTCATATTATATTTATAAATTTTGTCAGTTATTTCCTTTCATTTTTATTTTTAGTTGTTTTCTTTATTTCTGTCGGAGAAATAACCTTATTTAACACAACAGTATGGATAGGTAAATCGGAATAGGAAAAACTTATATAAATATGTATGTGCGTCTATGTATGTGTGTGCAGGTTATCTAAAGTTGGAAAATAATAATGGCCTAATAAGTGCGAGTACGCGTGGCTTTGGCTTTAGAGACAAAAACTAGAGGAGTATATTTGTGTGTGTGTGTGTGTGTGTGTGTGTGTGTGTGTGTGTGTGTGTCGGTGTATGCATAAGTAGTGACGTCAGGAAAGACCTTTATAAATATGTATATGCATGTGTGTTGTGTGTGGATCTTGAGTGCCACTTAGTGTAAAATTTAAGAAACCCATTAAAAACCAAGTCGGCCAAGATTTGAAGATTTAGCCTGTGATTTGAAGACTGGAATTAGGTTTAGTTTAACATTTTTAAAGAGAAACAGAGTTCCATAAAAATGAGATTGGGAAGTGGCTAATCTGTGTGTGGTCTCTGGCCGGAAGCAAGGAAAAGGGAGCATTCACCGGATATGGACTCGCTTGGAATTCTGGGAAGAGAGAAGGGATTGGGGAAGTGAGTAGTAAAGCTTAAGGAGTTAGTCAGCGACGGTGAAATCGAACGGATATATCCCTCGGGTCTGACGGATTTAGTTGGAGAGTGACCATAGGCTGAAAGGGTTGCTCTTAGTAGATAGACGGTGAGCTAGTAATCGTAAACCGAAGAAGATCTCCCTCTCGGTTCTCGTCAGACAGGCAATGAGAAGAGTATGACAGAAGATACACTGCGGGTCATATACATCCACCTCTGACTTGAAAGGTTTCACCCTCTCTGCCTTTGTTCTTCTATTCTGCAGTTATTGCTTGTATAAGAATTAGCGAGGTGTTAAATCGTAGATAACACCCGTAATCTTAAAATGCCTTAGGTTATCCGAAAGAGGGTAACCTAACACAGAATATTTGGTAAGGAAATAGAAAAGTCAATGTATACATTATAGCATTTAATTATACAACATACAAGAAGGGAACCAAAAGAGTTACAAGCTGATCGGGGAACGGAAGGTTTAAACAACAAAGGGGTGGAAACCATGTACTATTTTATAGGAGGTATGGGAACAAGGACATGCACTATGTGCCTAGCACTGTTTCGGACGCAAAAAACGACTTTCACTTCCAATTTCGTGTTGGTAAAAGAGGGCGATTGTAGAATTCACCTTGTCACGTGAGCAAAACGGACACGTGACGTGGGAGAGCCCCTTCTTAGTGTACAAAGGGAGACAATTCTATTTTGTCTCTCAACAGTTGTCTTGGATTCACCTATGACTGTCCCCGCGCGAACCGTTTGCAGTTTAAAGACACAGCGGTGGGGACCGACACGGTCAGCAGACGACACGGTGAAATAGTGACACATGGATATGTGGACAAGGAAAGAGAGATATACCGACGAAAGGATTTTGACTCGTTCACCCCCCCCCCAAATGTTGTGATTAATAATAAAGGTAATAAAAAGGCGACTCAAATTAAAAAGAACGTATATACATGTAAAAATTAGGAGGTGGGTTTTGCGTAATGGTTATCGACGGAGGAAATGGAGTCGGCGACCCGAGTTCAAATCCTTACCGAAGATTGTTTGCGTCTCACTTCGCGCTCATGCCATTGGGAAAGGTATGGATTCATCTCTTCTCCCACTGGTTACAGATATATAGTAGGATAGACTGGTTCAGACAGACTAAACAAAGTTTACTAACAACGGTCTTAGAACTCTGTTTATTGAAGTCAGTTAGTCTACTGTTGGTTTTAATAACAGCAGCTAAGTAGAACTCAAGCAGTGTCCAAGACAGTTAGTATAAATAGGAATCAAGAATGATCCATCCATGAATCTGGGTGATTTGGGTGATTCCATTCCTTGAGTTCTGATTGGCTGCTTGACTGCCTGATTTGAATGACATTGTGGAGTCTTATATATACTTTGTCATTTTGCAGTGGACTTTGTAGCATTCGGGTTTGTATTTCAGTTACAATCGTTTGTTGCCTTGTCTTCCCAGTTCGACGGTAATTGGAACTTTAATTATTATTCATGTGCCAGACTAAGCCAATCTTAGTAAATAAAGAACAAGTTTATGCAAGTGCTGAGCAAGTGTCTGGGTGGCTGTTATATATCCCTGGGCCAATATATAAGAATTTATTAACTATTCGTAAAATACATAGCGAATCTGGAAATAATAACATGTCAGGTATACCAGTGGAACAGATATAATGTTGCAAAACCCGAAATATGTAAGGATACTGGTGTAACATCACTAATGACCTCATTTAGTGCATTTCAGCGATGTTTAACAAGATAACGGCAGGCAATGTCATCATCATCATCATCATGTCTCGCAATTAGCACGGATATCCATGATAATCTCCTGCAACCCTCTCTATCATTCATTGCCCCAAAGAGGTCCTCTGCGCAGCATCCAGTATCCCCACATAGTTGGTCAATGTAGGTCCTTGGTGGCCGGCCCACATTAGCATGTCAATGCGTTGGCTCCCACAGGAGAACGTCGCTTATGAGCTCGTCCTTGCTTCTCCAGCATGCTTTGTCCGTCTCACTCGGATGGTTTGTGAGATGGGGCAGGTGGCCATACAGCTGCTTCCTTTTGGAGTGCTGTTTCCACGACTTGTTCAGGACTGCACGCAGCATTCTTGTGCAGCTCCCATCTAGCTTATTCTAAAGGCGCTTCGTTAGTGTCCAAGTGGTGCAGCCATACAGCAGTACTGATATAACTAAAGCCTGGAAGAACTGTCGCTTTAACTTGTCAGTGAGATCGGATTTCCATATGACTGATAATTTGTTTGCGGCCGACCATGCCTTTCTATTCGTGTATTAACATCGCTTTCTGTGGATGAGATATTACTACCTAGGTATGTGAATTGTTCTACTGGCTTAAGAGGCTTACCGTCGAGTGTAGAGATGCCTCCTTTCTTTTTGAATTCAGTTTCATCAGAGTTCACGTAGAGGCTGATATTCTTTGCTGCCTTAAACAAACTATATAGCTTGTTAGTTAATCCGATCAAAGATCAATCAATAAATAAATAACATGGCAGATTTTTATTACTTGTACAGTCAACCAACTGCACCTCGTCGTTTACAAGGAGATATTCTGAATCTAGAAAAATGGGTTCCACGTGAGCGTACAGAAGGTGATATCGATTAGCGTTTATATATATATTTGTTTTCTGATTTAACACAGAAAATTTTTTTTCCTGACAAAATAGACAAAGCGCATGAATAATGAATTTAATACGAGAATCAAAAAAAAAAAGAAAAAAATCATAGCGAAACCCAAAATATAGTAACTTATGTTTACAAGGAAAATTGTTATTATTTGTCTATGTGTGTCGGGGAGAGGGGTAAATATCATCTTATACTAAATATAACATCTATTATGAAACAACGTTAATATTATCAAATTATATTGGTGATATCGTACCAATAGGTAGAGGTTAAATTTGAATGTATCTTAGCTGTATGTTGTGTCTCTTTATACTACTTTCAACTGGCGTCGCTGGCTGGATTTCACGGAATGTCAACCCTTATTGGGTTATTTTATGCCGAAGATGTTTTGTTCTATTCATGCTTGATGGATAGTCAATTTTATGTTAAAACTCATTGTTTTAATACATTTTTAAAACTCAATTCTTTTCTATTTAACCTATAGACTGGACCCTAAAAAATTCTACCACCCCGGTACAGAGTAAACCTAAAAATAATGGCGATAAAGGGGTGCTCCACACTCCTCTGAGCTCCAAAATTGGAACTTCACCATTAGATGCAGTTTAACATCATAACCAGGACAGTAAGACCCTCAACCACCGCCTTCTACCGCATAAATGATAAAAAGGGTTGGACTTTGCTATAAGGTATAATGGTTGGGACAACCATATAGTTGCTATGACAAGCCGATTGATAGAAAAGGTTTAACAAGGGTCTAGACGGGCGAGCTTGTCTAGACCCTTGCTGTACCTCCTCGTAACAATTATTGCTGATTGTGACATCAAGCTGAACCAGCAGAGGTTCAATAAAGGTACGATTTATATCCTTATTTGATAACCGCTTCTGAGCCTCCTCATGGTTTAGCCGTGGGGTAGGTAATTTTGATCGAGATAATCCTATAAAGGATATGAAAAATATAAATAAGAAGATTATTAAAATAAGAAAAAGAAACATAATGAAAAACGAAAAGAAAAATTATCTAAATTAATCATTTATATTATAATTTTTTATAAAATTATCAAATATATCGAGACCTGAGACTGGTGTGTAGCAATATTCTTAGACTTGTGCACCTTTTTGCCGGTATTCTGTACAGGTCTGCATAATATTTACGGGGGTCTGCAAAAATCATATATATTGATAGAACTTAAAGGAAATGTTCATGTATTCAAGGGTGTCGATACGAGGGTAATCCCAAAGGTAAATTCTACAAAATCTTTGGCCTATGAAACCCCAGAAACTTTTTTTGTTTATTTTCACTGATATTTGCATCGTTTCAAAATTTGAACATGTATATATTTTTCTATATTTCGATAAATACATTTTTATAGGTGATGTGGTAGTTTTTGTATGTCCATGTCATACCAGCTTGCCGCCATGTGTTGAATCTCGTCGTCTTTGAAAACTTCTCACACCAATTGTGAAACTTTTTAATATCCATGAATGACTCGCCACAGACTTTCAATCGGTTTACTGTCTTTTACATTCAAAAACTGAATAACTGTGCGAATTTTACTCTTGGTGGTAGTGTCAATCGGGAGCTCCTTTAGAAATGACTGCCAAGACTGGGCGTGGCAGCGAAATGCGCGCAAGTGGGGGTCACAGGATCATGCACAACAAATACAAGTTTTGCTCATAGTCGCACGAACAGTTTTCCTGCCTCTCCAGCGCTTTGAAGACCTTTTGGGATTAACTTCATGGATGGTTAGAAAAATGGATTCGGTAATCCTAAATGGTCATTTTAGATTTTATAAGTGTCTAAACTCAGATCTTTATTTCCTTGCAATGGGTTAATTGTATAGCGTCGCCTCTAAAATACTGACATAACAAATTTAATCATTTTGTCTTAAAATATAGTTCAAAGAAATGTTTAGTTATTTGTGAAAAAGGATGTCTTATAGATTGACTCTATTTTTACGGATACAAATTATGTAGATTAATATGAGCACTTTGTCTGAGTTTTTCAAGGTTTCTTGAGCCAATCCTCTTATCTTGGCACAAATAGTATTCTTGAGCTGTAGCAATGTCTTAAGCTTATACAAATATACACACTCCTTTAAATAATCCCACAAAAAGAAGACAAGCAGACAAATCTAACGAATATGAAAGCCATTTGAATTCTGAATTTCTGGAAAATATTATGACACGAAAAAAATATTTTTATTGAAATTATACAACCAATATATTTATCTTGAATTTGTAATGCAACAGTATTCATGCAATTATTCGCGTAGAAGTTCAACGAGTGCAGTTGTTAAAGTACAGGGTAAGACAAAATGATCTGACACATTTGTAGGTTTAATAAAAGGCAAATAAAGTAAAAAAAACAAAAAAGTGTTTTTATTTTCGAAAAGTACATATAATGCCATTTTTTTTTCATATAATGCCATTTTGTTTCTTTGAATAGCAAAATTCTATTATTTCAATTTCTTTTATCACATTGTAACTAGACATTTCCAATTCTCTGAGATTACTTATACAATCTAAGAAAAATATAAAAATTAAACTAAAAACAAAAATGTTATGAATCTCTTAGATGTTTCACTATGTTGTGGACCATGCTCTAGTAGAATTAACTGTGGTAGAAAAAATCTGAAGTTGAGATTGCTGGAAGGTATGACATATTAAACGGTAATACAGAGAATAAACACGAGAAAAGAGTTTCAGATGAGTCCAGAATTTGAACTCGGTTTGCCGATTCCATTTTCTCATACGATAACCGTTAAACAAGTTCCCCCTTAACTGTGAGGTAAACAGTTCCACATATAGTGATTTTCTTTCCATAAATCAGATGATTATTTAGGTATTTTTTTGCCTTAAATATACTGCACAATTATACATACACAAATATACGTATATTGGGCATTGGCACAATTATAGATACACAAACATACGTATATTGGGTATTGGCACAATTCTGAATACACAAACATACGTATATAAAGTATTGTCTCAATTATACATACACAAACATACGTATATTGGGTATTGGCACAACTGTAAATACTCAAACATATGTATATCGGATGAAAATTGCAGTTCCACAATGTCTATACACAGTTTATTATGAAAAGAAATCTTATTGATTAAATGATTAAGACTATCGGTTCCCCGTGCATCACTGATTTTAACTGTGTGCAAGTGTTGCCAAAACAAGACGTTTGTATCTTACGACTTTTAATTGAATTAGACTCTTTTCTATTCAATCTGCAATTAGCTCATGATTGACATATGATGTAAATATTTAGAAGCTTTTAACTGTGTTTATTGATATAAGCAATACAATCAATACACATAGTTGCTGTTCGATACTGCCAATGTTCATCTGGTAAGTTTCTTGGCAGTTTCTTGGCTGAGGTAGTCCTACGGGCGCCACTGGTCGACTTTCTAGCCGATTGATTGATTGGTTAGATTTTACGGCATGTAAACTCTTCTTGGGTTATTTTATGCCGAAGACGTTTTGTTTTATTCATTCTGGATGGATATTGAATTTTTTTAAACCCAGTTTTTTAAAAGCATTTTAAACTCATTTTTTTCCTTTTAACCCTATACGACCCTAGCAGGTACTACCACTCCGGATCAGAGTTGACCTGGAAATAATGCCGATAAAGGGGTATTCCACACTTCCAAGAGTTCCAAAACTGTAACTTCAGTACATGCAGTTTAACGTCATGGCCACGACACCAGAAGCGCGTGTATTACGGATAAGTAATAATCTTTCGTTCAACGTTATTTCAGTTTCCTCAATGTATTTCATGTCGTTTTGTAATTAAATACATATGATATAGCTAAGTAACAAAAATTACTTTTTCCTTCTGCTGTTTTCTCTTGTCTTCTTTTCTTCGCCGAAAAATAATACAACAAAATCAACCCCCTAAAAACATATATAAAATTGAACAGCCATGGCTAACCAATAAATAACCAAATCCATATTTTCCAGAAATACAGGAAAGCAATGTTGCCCATTACACAACGTGCCGCTATATAGACATATGTTACATAATTCATTGGTAGCCTTTGAATTGTGTAAATAGAGTAGCTGGAATTTGAATTGAGTTCATTGAAAATTCAAAATCGGAGGAAGTTGAGTGAAAAGTTACCGTCAGCGTTATTGACAGGTGATAAACTTTACTTGATCCCTCCGAGACCCGCCAACAGAAGCTGTGCGAAAGGAAATTAGATTTAGTTAGCTGTTGCCGACAGTAAGCGAGTGGGGCAGCTGTTTAAGGATTGTTGCTCTCAAAATGCCGACTTCTCACCGTGCGGTTCGAGAACTCTTTTGGGTCGGCGTTTTTGTAATAAAGAATATAGAAAAACTACAAAGTGTTGATTATTGATTATTAAACAAGAAATGAGCAAACACCCGGCCCGGACAAATCAGCCCAACGGAAGAAACTAACAGCCCAGAGCAAAAGAAATCAGCCCAAAGGAAAATGGTCACCGAACAAGTAAGAAGCAGAAAAATAAGAACCCATCAGCCTCCCCCCACTCTCTCTCTCTCTCTCTCTCTCTCTCTCTCTCTCTCTCTCTCTCTCTCTCTCTCTCTCTCTCTCTCTCTCTTGTCATTTATATACCCGATATAACGGGGTATATAACACATGTGGGGATTAATAAATGTAAAAATAAATTAAAACAAAAACAAAATATAATTAAATAAATAAATATGAAAGACACAAAAATAACAATCTCCCAGAGGGCTTAGGACAGGAAGAGTCCTCTGGGCATGCGCAGGAAAAACTCCAAGTTCTTGGCGTCGAAAAGGTCTTGAGAACGCTTAGACTTTGAGACTTTGGAGAGGTAACACCTATCGAATTTTTCGGTAAATATATACCCTCAACGAAATAGTGTGAATCCGATACTAAAGGTCTTACTCTAAAGTCATCCCTGTCTCTGTTCCTTTCCTTCTTTTCATTAAATTCTATTTCAGCTCACCAACCCACACGAAGTAAGTAATACTTTTATTTGGGGATAGGATACAAAACGAATGAACCAAGACTTATTCCCATACATATATATAAATTTCAATTGACGTATACACTCTTCTTATATTTTTCACTGTTTAGCGCTGTCTTCAATTTTTAAAAATCTTTCTTAATTTTCCCTTGGAAATCTCATCTCTTTACAAGTCTGTCTTCTCTTCTTTGCAGAAAAATAAAAACAACGAAATGTTCCACAAAAAGAAAACATATATAAATTTGAAAAGTCTAGTCTAAGCAATAAATAAACAAATCTTAAATTGTGATCTTCTCTCCACCAGGGGGCGTTCAAAGCCGGTCACGCACTGGTTGTTGTGGGCGTCGAGATCTCAGCCATCAATTTAATAATGGGTTCATGTCGCAGACAATATTTCCATCTGTAATCCCCGGTGTCAGACTCCGAAGCCTGAAATTATCTCAAACATATTCCAAGTCTCGCATCATCCATGCAGAAACGTTCGGAACTGATCTATCCAATCCAAATTCAACGTGACGAGATTTCCCAAGAGATTACTTAGGTGTGACCATTTTGACTCGTATCAGTACAGTGTCTTCCCATCAGCACCGCTTCAAACAATAGTTCAACGATAGATAGCTTCTTCTTCTTCTTCTTCTTCTTCTTCTTCTTCTTCTTCTTCTTTCATTATCTCATTGTTTTATTTCAGAGATTTGCTTCAGTTAGTAAAGGCACTATTCCGAGCTCGCGAATAATGATATATAATCAATTTTGATATTACACTTCTTGTTATTCTTATTCTTATTCGTTCATTGTCTTATTGTTTTATAAACATATAAGATATAATTACTCCCTACTACTACTATTATTATTATTATTATTATTATTATTATTATTATTTACCCCTTTTGAGTTTTCACATCAGTGTTAGCTGTTATAATGGTTACAGCTCAGGTATTGATTCCTTTGATCAGATTTCTGCTGTTAAGTTTGGTTTCTAGAAGTTTTCTAGTTCTCCTCGGATATTCTTTTTTAACTTTTCCTTTCATTTCTGATTACTTGATATTGTCCGCTTCTATAATTCCTAAGTATTTGTAACTTTCATTTTCATCAAGTGATTTTATAGTGTCCTGATTTGGCAGTTGTATTCCATCCATTAATTTTCTTTCACCCCGTTTTATTACTAGCATAGTACATTTTTAAATTCCCCATTCCATCCCTATATCCTGGCTATACGTTCTAATAGTTTATACTAGGGTTTTAAATTCTTTTTCATTTTTTGCAAAAAAATGTTATGTCATCCATGTACATGAGGTGGTTTATCTTTTTTTATGAGTTAGTGAATTTGTATCCCCCTGTACATTTTTTAAGTATATGATTGAGTGGCATCATTGCTTTGATAAACAGTAGTGGTGATAACGAGTCTCCTTGGAAGATACCTCTTTGGATTTTTACGTCTGCCAGGGATTGTTTTCCAGCTTTTAATTGAACTCGTCAGTTTTCCATGGCTTTTTCAATGAAGTTTATGATGTTGTTGGAAATTTTGTACATTTTTAGACATTCTAAAATCCAGGTATGTGGGACCATGTCATAGGCTTTTCTGTAATCGATCCACGCCATTGCAATATTCTTCTTCTTCTTCTTCTTCTTCTTCTTCTTCTTCTTCTTCTTCTTCTTCTTCTTCTTTCATTATCGCATTCCTTTACTTTAGGGGATTTGTTTCAATTAGTAAAGGCCGTATTCTTAGACCACCAATAATGTTATATTATCAATATTGATATAACGCTCCATATGACAATTCCACTTCTACTTATTATTATTATTATTATTATTATTATTATTATTATTATTGTTGTTGTTGTTGTTATTATTATTATTATTCGATCATTTATTTTAATATTTTTTTCCAGAGATTTGCATCAGTTAGTAAAGGTACTATTCCGAGCTCGACAATAATTATAGATTATCAATATTGATATAAATCCCCGTCCTACAGATCTTCTTCTTCGTTTTTTTTTATTTCAGAGATTTGCTTTAGTTAATAAAGGTACTAATTCGAGTACGCTAATAATGATATATTATCAATACTGATATGAATTCTACTCAACTTCTTCTTCTTCTTCTTCTTCTTCTTCTTCTTCTTCTTCTTCTTCTTCTTCTTCTTCTTCTTCGTTCATTATCTCATTCTTTTATTCTAGAGGTTTTCCTTCAATTTGTAAAGGCACAATTGCGAGCTCATTTCATTTCATATGGAGTACCCCATCATCGCCATCTATGAGTTAAATAGATTTTTAAAAATGACTTTAAAAAATGAATACTCAACAAGAATGAATACAACGAAAACGTCTTCAGCATAAAATAACCCAATGGTTGACATGCTGTTTAAAATAAAACCAACATACTTACCCACACAAACAGACGCGTCCATGATTTGAACTCGGGTCGCTAAGTCTATCTTCTACGACGATAACCGTTACTAGTTTTAGTCAGATCAAATTCGGTTTTTCTTGGAGAATGTCGCAGAAACCTAATTTTCTTTCTTTTGGTTCGACTGTGGCGACTCCTATTGAATGGTGATTCTTGTGCGGAATTGCAGGAGACGACATAGAATGAAAGAATGGTGAAAGAAATACTAGATTTCAATTATCGAGTCTTAATTGCATTATTGGAAACCTGCAGTTGGCATTGACATTTCGCCAGAGGAAATAGATTCTCTCCTTCAACCCTTCGATTTCTATGAAGTCTTTGTCGATGGTCAGCACGTGTATCTTGTATCTTAAGGCCATTTACTATATTTAACTCGCTGGCTGGAACGAGGCCAAATTCTACAATTGTGGGTCATGCGAAAGACGATTGAAATTACTCCTGTTAATAATCGTCCTCAGAGATCAGTTTTCTAAGCGTTGGTCGACGGTGTGATGTCCAATATTGATATTTACAAAAGGTGGGTTGCCACAGCTCAAGATCAAAATTCGTAAGGACCCAACAAGCAAGGAGCAAGTAGAGTAATTTTCATTCTCGATAATGACACTCAGTCTCTCCCCCCCCCCAGATAGTTCAATATATAAAAAGTACAATAATCTTCATTTAACTCTCTCTCCCCCCCCCTCTCTCTCTCTCTCTCTCTCTCTCATAAATATTAACACACACTCATACACACATGAACATACACACATATAGATATATACACCTTCTCTGGCAGCGCTTGATGTAATGGTTACCGTCGTAGGAAATGGAGACGGCGAGACGAGGTCAAATCCTGGACGAGGCTGTTTGCATTTTCCATACCGCTAATACCTTTTGGGAAAGGTATGAATCCAACTTTTCTCTCTTCAGCTATAGGTAAATAGAAGGACAGTCTGAGCTCTTTAACCATGGTTAGACAATTACAGCTCAATCTCAAAATTCGTGAGGAACCAACAAGCAAGGAGCAAGTAGAGTAATTTTATTATCGAAGATCTCTCTCTCTCTCTCTCTCTCTCTCTCTCTCTCTCTCTCTCTCTCTCTCCTCTCTCTCTCTCTCTCTGGATTGGTAGTATCTGTTAGGGTTCAATCTATGGGTTAAATAGAAAAATAGTTTTAAAGAATGTTTTAAAATATTGAGTTTTTAAAAAATGAGTACCCATCAAGAATGAATAAAACAAAACGTCTTCGGCATAAAATAACCCAACAAGAGTTGACATGCTGTAAAATCTAACCAACCAGCCAACCAATTAATAATAAATTAAATTGATCAGCTCTGTATGGATACTGGATGCCATGAGGAGGAGTTGTCAGGAGTGATGGTTGATAGGATAGGGGTGAGTGGCAGGAGAATGAGAGAGAGAGAGAGAGAGAGAGAGAAGGGGAAAGCGAGAAAGTGAGAGAGAGGCTCATTGGAATGCGTACAGTCTGGGTAACATGATGATGATGATGATGATGATATGAAAGATTGTTCTATGGATCGTTATATGTTTCGTTTTCACATTGAAATTCTAAAATTAATCAATTCCCATCAAACACTTGAGACTTAGTTCGTTTTTTTTTTCTCAATAGAAACTTTTCGTTTACTTCTTTTTTTTTTAATAAAAACTTTTAGTATTCTTTGTTTGTATAACGCGGGAAATAGGATGTACTTATCATGAAAAGATCGAAATGTATTTTAACAGATAGCAGATTAACATTCACCTCAACTAAGTGAGACTATCAATGATCTTAAGTGATAACAATGAATAAGTAATATATTTTTCATCTTAAAAAAACCATCGTAATAACAAAAGTAAAAATTCAGCACGTTCATATAAAAGCATTCTCTTTTTTTCTTTCTAGTGAGTCTCTCAAGAACACGACTTAAGTAGTAGAAAAATGTCTACATGATCTATGGAAATATTAAATACAATTGACGTAGTGAAATGCGAAATATTAGTTACCAACTGGGTCGATCTATTACAAAGTTTGGAGAGTATAAAATCTGTAGTTAGAGGCGCGTGCTGCAACGGTTAACCTCGTAGGAAATGGAAACGGTGAGACGAGTTCAAATACTGAACGCGGCTGTTTGCATTTCACATAGTGTTAATACTCTTGGGAAAGGTGCGAATCCAACTATTCTCCCTCTAGATATGGGTAAATAGTAGGGCTGACTGGACTCTTTGGTATGGCAACCAGTCTAGGAGAAGCAAAACTCTGAATTCAAACGAAATGGGCTCTCTTCTCGTTAGTCAAAACTACTTTGAGAGCTTCTTCGCGTCCACCATCATTTGTTCAAATCGATGGGGAATATGCTAGATATGGAGGCCAATACTTATGATTTTCTTTCACTTTGGGTGCTCCAAAGTAATGTACTTGTGCCAAATTGGACTTTTCTATTTCTTAATTCAACTGGAAAAAATCTCTGTATTTTTTAAATGAGGCTTGATAATTAGTATTATTTGGATTATTTGGACTATTGTCCTCATCTTTATTTTTATCTGTATAACGTTTCGGCCGATGTGCCCTCGGGCCTTCTTCAGGTATCTCTTGTCGGACTCGGGAACCTTCTTTTCGAACTCGGGAACCTTCTTGTAGTAATCGGGAGCCATCACAAAATTTGGAACCCAACATTTTATTCAATCCATGGGGGTTTCCTGTTCTCATTCTGCTAACCATAGCTGGGTACATGTGTTAATCTGTGTTAATTATTATTCTATGTTACTGACACCCTTGACCAGGATTGAACCTGCAGCCTAGAGATAACTGTCACTTAGAACTGTCTTAACCCAACGCCTTTATCCACCACACATACACATACACACATAGGTGGCGAGGGGGGGGGGTCAAGGGATTTCATTACATCTGCGCGACCTGATGATTATGATTAATATAGACGGGACCCTAACAGGTACTACCAACCCGGGTCAAAGCGAACCTTCTTTATTAAGTATTTAGAAAGCATATGCCAAAGTAAACTCCTTAATATATGTCCAGCCTTATCGACAGCAGTTGTAGAATACGTTCACTGCACCTCCGCAGATGTGTAATACCCCCTCCCATAAGGGGGGGTCTTACACATCTTACACTTATGGGGCCACCTGTTTGATGTGGTGGGGACCAATGATGCCTAAGGATGGAATCCTGGTAGCTAGGGGGGGTCATACACATCTTACACTTATGGGGCCACCTGTTGGATGTGGTGGGGACCAATGATGCCTAAGGATGGAATCCTGGTAGCTAGGGGGGGTCATACACATCTTACACTTATGGGGCCACCTGTTGGATGTGGGTGGGGACCAATGATGCTTAAGGATGGAATCCTGGTAGCTGAGCTGTCCATGACATGCAACACCCCATTTTGGTTTTTACTCGGGCTATACGAGCGGTCAGAGAGGTTCCTTCCGATGAATCGGCTGGTCATGTTAAGCCCTAGATCGTATATGGTTTTCCCGACCCTATTACTTTTATGGCAAACCCCTAAACCTTTTTATCCGATGTGTACTAGAATGCGATGGCTGAGGGTATTAGAGTCCTGGGTAAGACTTTAAACTGCATCTAGTGGAAAGTTTCAAATTATGGAGCTCTGGAAAGTGTGGAGTACTCCTTCATAGCCATTACACATAGGTCCACTATGACCTGGAGTGGTAGTACCTTTTAGGGTTCCATCTAAAGGTTGACATGCCGTAAAACCCAAAACCAGACAACCACTAAATTTTCACTCATTGTTCACATACTTAAGCAACTAAAATCCGTATGATTTATTCAGATAAAATTTGCATAAAGAATTTTAAACAATTGTTAGGTCCCATCTATGGATTAAATAAATTAAAAAAAAAAACAAGTTTAAAAATGTTTGAAAAATCTGAATACACAACAAGTATGAATGAATGAAACAAAAACGTCTTCAGTATAAAATAACCCAAGGGCTGACATGCTGTAAAATCCAACCAACCAACCAACCAACCAAAGAAACAATCAATTTCCACCTATTGTTCACATGCTTCGGAAACTGAAAGCCGTATGATTTATTCAGATAAAATTTGCATAAAGAATTTTTAAATTATTGGTTTCCTTCGAGGTTTGCCTCTAAAAATAAATAAGCGAACTTAGTTGTTTTTTTCCTTCTCTCTAGTGTTCTTATGGAACGTGCCATTGTCAATATTCGTCTCTGTAAGCCCGTAGGAATTATTTTCAATATCAGCTAATGTTTTATGTTACTGCACCGTTTTTTAAGCGCATTCAAATGAAAAAAAAATACCAAATCTTATTCTTATGTAATGCATATTTTCAGAATAAAAGACGATGCTTCAT
The DNA here is from genome assembly GCA_023376005.1 of Doryteuthis pealeii. Lineage (NCBI taxonomy): Eukaryota > Metazoa > Mollusca > Cephalopoda > Myopsida > Loliginidae > Doryteuthis > Doryteuthis pealeii. The sequence continues at coordinate 102,286,791 of CM042141.1, read as the reverse complement.
TTTCAAAACTATGCACGATTTTTACTTCAGCGTCATATATCTATATCTTCCAATAACTATTGAGATATCAATCCCTTAAAACTTTCTAATAGGCACAGCGAATTTACAAAAAATGAAAAGACATGTTTTGACTATATGAAGTAGCTCTTCAAATCACTCCATATTTTCAGAATAAAAGACGATGCCTCATATTTCTCGGAATTTTTTAGATGAGGCTTCATAATTAGTATTATCTGGATTATTCGAACTATTGTCCTCATCTTCATTGTTATCTGTACAAAGTTTCGGCCGATGCGCCCTCCGGCCTTCTTCAGGTATTTCTTGTCGAACTCGGGAACTTTCTCGGATTCGGAAACCTTCTTTTCGGGCAAAGGAACCTTATTTTTGGACTCGGAAAACTTCTTGTCGTAATCGGAAGCCACCACATCGGCCGAAACGTTGTACAGATAACAATGAAGATGAGGACAATAGTCCGAATAATCCAAATAATACGATACTTAATGTTCAAAACTATGCACGATTTTTAATTTAACATACGCCATATTTCTATATCTTACAATTACTCTTTATTAGATATTAATCCCTTTCGGTCGTTGTAAACCCTGACTCTCTTCGGGTGTACCTTATACGACCGAGCGTAGCAAAGATTTAAGCTAGGAAATCATTTTGAATTGGTTGTCTATTGAGCAAACAGAGCGTTGAATAAGTAATTCTCATTTAAATAATGACATCAATGTTTTTGCACGATTATCAATCCGAAAAGTGTCACGAGAAGCATCTCGAAAAGCACCAGGTCCATTAAACGTTGTGTTTCTATCACGGTAAAGATGAGGACAATAATCCGATAAGTCAAAATAATACATAGCAAAACTCATTTTAAAAAATCTGACAACTACCTGGATAATAATCACTTAAAACTTTCAGATTGGCACAGCGAGTAAGTTACTCGATTTAGAAAAATGAAAAGACATTTTTTACTCTATGAACTAGCTCTTCTAATCACTCCCGGCTTTCATTGCTAAATTCTTCTGATTTAACAATCTAACTAAATTAGAAATTAATGAATGAAATTTACAATTGTTTCTTTTTGATAATAGATTTCTTTTCAGATTTATCGACAGAATTTTTCAAAACTATTCACGGTTCTTACTTCAAAATACCTCATATCTTCCAACTACAGTTGAAATGTTAATCCGTTCAATTTTTTAAACAGGCGCAGCAAGTAAGTTATTTAGATGAATGGAAAGACAATTCTTGCTATATTAACTAGCTCTTCCTATCATTTCCGGTTTTCATTGCTAAATTTTCCTAATCTAAAATTCAACTAAATTTTGCAGTAATGAATAGAATTCATAATAGTTTCCTTTTGATAATAGATTTCTTTTCAGATTTATCAACAGAATTTTTGCTCATAATTATTAAAATAAACCAAACAATCAATAATACCGACCAAATTAAAGTCATTTTTTAAGATCAGTATGCAAATTAGCCTTCCTGTTCTCACTGTAACTCGTAGTTTGGTTCTATATACAAATACAATTGCATGTTATTAGTATATAGCTAAGATCAACAGTATTAATACTATAAATAATTTAAATAATAATTAAATAATTAAAAAATCAATGTCTAAATTTGTTAGATGAGGCTTTATATATATTAATTTGATTTTTCGGACTGTTGTTCTTTTTTCCGAGAAGGGGTTGAACAAAATTTTTCTTCCTCATTTTCTTGAAACCTATTAATCCTTTTAAAAAATGTATTAATCCTTTTTTTTTTTTGGTGGGGGGGGGGTTTTTTGTTTTACGGCATATCATCCTCAGTGGGTTATTTAATGCAGACAAAGTTGTGAAATAAATTCATTCTTAATGCATAATACAATTTTGTTTATAAACTGTCATTTTTCTATTTAACTCATAGATGGGACCCTAACAGGTACTACCACTCCGGGTCAGAGTGGACCAGGGAGCAATGGTGATGAAGGGGTGCTCCACATTCCCCAAACCTCCAAAACTGGAACCTCACCATCAGATAGAGTTTAACCTCATCCCCAGGACATGTAGACCCTCAGTCACCGCCTTCTAGCACCCATATGATAAAAAGGGCTGGGGCTTGCCATGAAGGCAATAGGGTTGGGAAAATCATATAGGTGCTAGGGCTAGACGTGATCAGCCGATTGATCCGAGGGGGCCTCTCCGACCGACCGTCTAGCCCAAGATAAGGCCCAAGTGGAGTATTGCAAGTCATAAACTGCTCATCCACCTGGGTTCTATCCTTAAGCATAACGGGTCGCCACCCACGGCCAACAGGTAGCCCCATTGGGGGAGTCTAACGCCACAGTCGGCAGGGCGGTAATCCATTTTTAGCAATTATTAATCCAAAGATATCGTTAAAAATTATTGAAGAAGACGAGCTTTCTAGTCACTATCTTTCCCCTTATCCCTATATGTTCATCCCTACAGAGTTTTATTTTGAGAAAGTGAAGACTTTTTACGTAATACTCTTATAAATGCGAATAAAAGCAACGACACTAATGCCGTTGAATACGAGCGATTTACAAGGATATTACGCGCATATAAGGCACATTTGTTTGTTTGCTGCAACGCGCCATGATTTTAATTAAAGGATTTTTCTCTCGTATCCGGAGGAAAAAATATGATAATAAAAAAAAAGAATCTCAATATGCTTAAAAACGGTGGAGCAACATAAAACATTAGTTAACATTGAAAGAGGCAGGTTTTATTTGAAAAAGACGCGGGAACACGAGAGAGAAGGGAAAGTATAGATTCTCAAAAGAAACCTCGAAGATTTGGATTGGTTTGTTGGATTGTAAGACCTTTGTTGGCTTATTTCATGCCGAAGACGTTTAGTTCTATTCATGATTGATGGGTATTCAATTTTTTAAATCTTAGTTTTTAGACTCCTTTTTCCTATCTAATCTATAGATTGGACCCTAACAGGTACTACCACTCCAGAATGGACCTGGGCCTAATGACAATGAAGGGTCACTCCATATTTCTCAGAGCTCCAAAATTGGGACTTCACCATAAGATGCAGTTTAATGACATACTGTAGTTGAAATAAGAAAAAATGTTTTAAATATTTAAAAAGATGGAAATTTCACTACCTCGTGGCCCTAGAAAAAGTGGCACTCAAGAGTGACTCTATTTATATAGAGTGCAGACCGGAAGTGAGAGGCATTGTGGGAATGGGGTGGATGACTATAAAATCAAATGTCTGGGAGAAGATTTTCGATTTCGTGAAGGCGAACACGCGTGGGCATAACGGAATTTCAAGAAAGTGACGTTGGACGGAGAGTATAGAGCTGAGAGAGAACGTGGTTGAGTTTGACAAACTAAGTCAATTAAATAACACATACCCAGGATACACATCTCAAAACAAACCGGTCATTCTCCGATGCATTTGAAAAATAGGTATAACTTTTTTTGGAGAGTATGCTTTCTAAATAAATAGAAGCATTTGTAGAGTAATATTTATCATCGTAGAAAACGTATATGGCGAAACGAGTTCAAATCCGTGATGAGCTCATTTGCATTTTATATATCACTAATACCCTTTGTGAAAGGTATGAATACAATCATTCTGCCACCATAAATAAGTAAACAGTAGGGCAGACTGGGCACTTCAATCTTGGTATGGCAACCCGTCGAGGAGAAGGAAAACTCTGAAGTCAAACCTGTTAAACGCCGCATAAAAATTGACGTTGTGTCGTATCTTGCTCCGGCAGAAGGATTAGGTAAATATAAATGCCTTCGAAATTCTATTTTACTTCGATTAGTGTCAGCGATTTCTATCTCTCATATTTATTCATTTATTTATTTATATATTTCTTTATCTATTTATTTGCTTTCTTTTTGTCCCTCTGATATGTACCACGTTCTTTTTCTTCCCTTTCTTTCCTCACAATGACAACGATACTGTCCATTATTTATCAAAGGTGATGAGTGCGCATAGCATTTGAGCACATGCAATCATATCTTATTCAAACCACGGTGCAAAATGCATCGAGTTGGATCTGGTCGAGATTTAAAATCATCATTCCCGTGTTGTTACGTAAAATCTGTAATTGCGTAATCAACTCAACGGCCGAAAACAAACGCGTTTTCAAACTGATAACAAAACATTTCTGATGAACGGATCATATAATCTCTTCTCTGCACTATTTCTTTTTTTTAATACCCTGTCCGGTGGCGAAAGCAGCTGGGTAGCGCTAGGAAGTGGCAGTCCTGCCTTAGCTACTGAAACTGTGTTATCACTCCTAGTTGGCAGCTGATGAGGGCAGGGTATCGCACGTGTATGACGAAAAAAAATCATGAGTCAAAACGGAATGGTCCATTATATATCTGAGGTGTTATACACGTAGGTACGTACTACTGTATTAATATATAGACTAGCAGGACCTGTGGATATACCACAGTATGATAATCTAATTATTACAACGTTTGATATGTTTACTTAAAAGCTATTGCAAAATACTTCATTATGTAAAAATATAATAATCTTGATTTAACTTTCTCACTCTTTTTTCTTTCTTTCCTACTTTTCATCTTTTCATTATGTTCGATTGAAACAGATTAGCATTATCGCTTCCGCGCGCTCACCCCCTCTGTCTATATTCCCCCTACACTCATTCATTCTTTCTTTTTTTTTCTTATTATATTTTTTCGATGTAGCATGTCATTTTCCTTACATTTCTTTCTGTATATAAATAACGGAATGGCCCATTATTTAGCTGAGGTTACGACACTCAGCAGAAATAAGAATTCGACGATTAAACGCCACCAGATAATCCGGCTTATATTTTTGCATTTCTTCTTGGACGATTTAACGAGAAGGTGTTCCAAGATGATAACGGTTGGAAGATAATATATATATATATATATATATATATATATATATATATATATATGGTGTTCGGGATAAATTTGACAGTTTCATAAGGAAAAAAGAAAAGTGCTTGGTAACTACAAAATTTAATGGATTGTAAATAAATTCAACAGGCACGGAAATTACACTACTGTCAAATTATTGAACTTTATAAACGATAGATATCTTATATGTGTGTGTGTGTCCGTGTATATGTGTGTGAGAGAGTATGTATGTGTGAGTAGAAACGGATGTTTTGGATGCGTTGAGTTTGGAAAATATGTAGAAAAGGTTCGTTACTGTTCGTTGAGTGTTCATAATTGAATATTGATGACGTGATTGGTACATGCGAAAGCGAAAACCCATGTGATGGGAACATGAGAAGTCGAATAGCCAAGAGGTGATTGGCCCACGAGAAGATGTTGAAAAGGTGTGACGTATTGCATATAAATACCAATTTTATACACAATTTTCCGAACACAACTCATTCAATACATCCATCATCTTTTAACTACTTAATCTTTGAGTAATGTCATTGTCCTGAAGAAGATTTCCTTTGTAAGCCGAAACGTTCGAACATCGACACTACGACCAATAAATTTCCATCCATTGTAACATCCCGTGTTTGTTCTACATTTTCTCCACATACTGTCGGATTAATTCCCTCATTTTACTCTCATATATATATATATATATATATATATATATGTGTGTGTGTGTGTGTGTGTGTGTGTGTGTGTGTGTGTGTGTGTGTGTGTGTGCGTGTGTGTGTGTGTGTGAAATAAAAGGAAATTAATCCGACAGTGTGAATTTGAAATATTGAAAAAACAAATGATGTTTACAAATGCTTGGGATCATCAGGAGAGAATGTGCACCGTTTCGGAGCCTTCCTCTCAACGGTTTTAACTGCACATCGCCCCCCCCTAACTGTTGTGAGGTCTCTCGGAATATCTGTATCGACCGTATGTAATAGATCGGTCTTCAACAAGAGCAATAACGGGATAAAATGACCGTTAGAAGAAGAATGCGCGAACAGAACGCTGTTAGTCAAAGTTGGAATTTTTCAAAAAATGCGTTATCTGTATTAAAAATAAAATGAATTTTATTTAAAAATAAAATGAATTTTATTTTTAATTTCAAAAAATCAGAAGCATTACAGTTTATAATAAGACTCAAAAGAGCCTGATGTAAAATTGTTTAAAAAAGTGTATAATTGTATAAAAAGTGTATATTAAGTATCAAAATTGTTTATAGTACACTCCAACTATTAAATAAGTAACGAATAAGTCCACAGCACAACTGAAAAAGATGTAAGGTTCCAGAAAGTTTGTGGTGTTGGTAAATCCGTGGTGTTTGTGGATAATTATCTTCAGAGGAACAAACATCCATATGTATTGTTTTTCCGTAGACAAGTATGTGAAATAAAAGGAATATATATATATATATATATAGTCATCCACAGGCACGTGTTTCGACTTATCAAGTCTCTTCAGTGTGGCTAGACATTTACAAGCTACCTACAGCCGGAATTGAAACCCGATCGGTTAGGTGTCAGTCCGACACCTTAACCATTAGGCTGTCTTCACTTACAGAATGCAAAGGGGCTTTTAACTGTTTTCATACACACATCGCTTTGTATGTAAAGGCCGTCATAGAGTGCTCCACCCCTTATATAGGAGAGAGATAGAGATAGAGATAGATAGATAGATAGATAGATAGATAGATAGATATATAGATATATATATATACACACACTCATACACTCTCATACTCACACCGAAAAAGAGAATATTTGACATCATATTTCAAACCGCCCACTTTTTTCAGCGTCCTTTCTTCAGACTTCAAATTTTGAACAGACTGATAAATAAGGATTATCACTTGCTTTTCTCGTTATTCTGTGATAAAATTTTTTATCACCTTCCATATTCCAACAAATCCCCGGAAGATGATCTAATTAATAGATCGAAACACTGCATCATCGGCCAATAAACATAGCACTTAACTTATTTAAACCTGTGTTTTTTCAATTTTCTTAATATATATATATATATATATATATATATATATATATATATATTAATTTATCTATACCTGCTCTTCCATGTTAGTATTGGCACATTTTTATGCGACTTTTCATCATTTTTATTCCTTTTTATTTAATGTTAAAAAACGAAGGGACTCTTTTGAAAACTTCATGGGGTGAGGGCATTTGTTTTCTATTAGAATTGAAAAACTTATTCAAATATTCCCTTGATATCTGCAGGCGAACACGACACACTCCTGAATAAAGTAAGGCTTTCTTATATTCATTTTTAAAAAGAGGGGGGGCTTGATTAAAAACAAAAATTTCTGGCTTTCTCTTGGAATCCTATTTCAAGACAAATGTAAAAGAAATTAAAAACGTAATACCGTTTTTCTTTTTCTTGCCACAGAGAAAATATTAACCTCCTAAATACGAACCAACATGTGGTTTTTTGTTTTGTTTTGTTTTTTGTTGTTTTTTTTTTTTTTTTGGGTTTTTTTGGCTTTTTAATTTTTAATTCTTTTTTTTTTTTTTTTTTTTTTGCATTGATTTTTTAAGAAGAAAATATTTCCTTTGCGCACATAATTCTATCCAGAAAAAAGAAAATTGGTTTTGTTAGGAATTCCTAATTTTTTTTTTCTTCTCATATAGATATTCTTTATTCCCAATACTGAAATTTTACCTTTATAATACGACTTTTAATAATACAAATTTTACTTTTCTATCTTCCATTATGTTTAAAGGATTATAAACATCTCCATTTCTTCGGGGTTTTTTTTTTCAGGAGTGGGGGGCTCTAAAATATTTCCATTTTAAAAGGAGGGATATTAGCACAAAAGATTTTCTGTGTATATTTTTTTTTTTTTTTAATACAGTGGTACCTTGAATTACGAGTTTAATTCGTTCCGCTCGTAAATCAATATCCTCGTATATCAAATCAATTTTCCTAATTAAAATAAGCTCAAATATCATTAATCTGTACAAGCCCCACCAAAAAAAATACGACATTTTTTTTCTTTTAATAATAAAAATAGCGCTGAATTGTATAAAACTATAATAAAATAGAATACAATGAATTATGTGCTGAAATATGTTTTTATGTTTATTTTTTAATATTTTTCTTTTGCGTAATAAATTTGGAAGCTTAAATTTTTTAGTGAATTTATTGGTACTAGCGTGACCTGTGGATATACCACAGTGTGATAATTCAATTATTAACAACGTTTGATATATTTACGGCAAAAATAGTTCAATATGTAAAATAAAGTAAGTAAAGTTGTGGGGGTGGCCTAAAGACGGTATCAGCCAGACAGCGAGGGAGTCTATCCCTTATTCACTAGAGCTAGACCAAGGTGTTTTTGTGTTTGAGATGGAGCGCTACACCTATCATCAGCTCCTTTACCGCTCATCCCTGTGCTACTCATACGCTGAGTTGGCGAGAGCCGGTATCGAACCAGGAACCCCTGCGATTCCAAGGTGGCCACTCTATTGATTGAGCTAAACCGGCCCTTAATGTTTAATAATATTGATTTTACTCTCTCTCTCTCTCTCTCTCTATATATATATATATATATATATGCCTGTCTGTCTGTATCTCTATTTCTCAAGGTACTTTTTTAGGGTCCTTGTGCTGCAGCCATACAATAGCACTGATTCAGCTACGACCTGGAAGAATTATCACTTCACACACACACACACACACACACACACACACATATATATATATATATATATATATATATATATATTTCAGTGTATCTATCAGTATTTTCAATTTTTTTCTGTAAGCTCATCTATCCCTCTCTCTTTCTCTCTCTCTCTCTCTCTCTCTCTCTCTCTATATATATATATAATATATATATATATATATATATATATATTATATATGTGTGTGTGTGTGTGTGTGTGTGTGTGTGTGTGTGTGTGTGTGTACAGAGAGAGCGAGAGAGAGATAGAGGGAGAGATGATAGAAAGGTGTGTTCGAAGAGGAGATATTTCATTGGTCTTATAAAAGAGAAAGAAAAGAAAAATATTTTCTCTGCTCTAGTAAGCTTTCTCAGTCATTATATAGAAGGCTATCTGATGAGACTAGGCTCATGTTGAGTTCTGGTCGAAATACATTTATAATAGCCAAATGACGGCTTTTTTCTTCCTTATTGAAAGCATGTATATATATATATATATATATATATATATATATATATATATATATATATATATATATATATATAATGAGTCAGGAAAACCTACTAAAACTTTTAGTAGGTTCGTCTGACTCAGATTTATCTTTATTATTTGCTCTACTTAGGTATTGTGCACTTTTTACTTATTAACTTTAGTTTCCTGGCGGTTTTGTATGAATATATATATCTTATATATATATATATGCATATAAATTGTTTTTTCTTTTGCCCAAAATATTGTACTAATATTTTATTTTTTGTTGGTACGATTATCTTGGTCTTTTCTTTTTTCCAAAAATGTTTTTCTTCCCGATTGATGTTTGGTAGTATATTTTTACAACCAAACTATTTGCTGGGTTTTTTTCTCATAGCGAGGATTTACCAACAAGTTTGGTATATTAAATATACTAGCAGATATATGCACCATCCGGGTGCAAGTATTTAAGTTTTAATGTAATAAAATATCGTATTAAATTAGAAAGGCTAATGAAACTAAATAAGAATGCAGATAAAAAGATTTGAAACAGAGGGGGTATAATCGAAAAATAGAACAACCGAAACTTACTTTTCCATCACTCTCGTCTTTCATTTTTATTTTTTCTAATTTAAGTATTTATTTAAAAGAGGAAGTAAAGAATAAAATGTCAGTTATTTTTTCTTGTTAATGGATTTCATTTAAGATTCATTGAAGAGATTTTTGCTTATATTCATTAAAATAGAACCAAACAGTTAGAAATCAATAATACTAAGCACATATTTATTAAAATCACATTTTTAATATTAATATGGAAATTAGCCTTCACATTCACACTGTAAACCGCTATTTTGTTGTATATATAAATATAATTGCATGTTGTTAGTATGTAAATATGCTTAACAGTATTGATAATGTAAAACAATTTTATTAATAATTGGGTTTTAAATAAAAAATAAAATCATGGAGAATGTGATATCAATAACTTAAGGGAATTGGGAGTTGAGTAGTGATATAGTTTCGGTTACAGACAGAAAAACACACAATCTCCATTATAATAAGATATATATATATATATATATATATATATATATATATATATATATATATATATATATATTATAAATGTGTGTGTGTGTGTGTGTGTGTGTTTGGGTGGTTGGGTGTCTGTCAGTCTGTGCGAGAGGGTGGTGGGCGTAGTCTTATATGCACGCAAATCACACGTACATGGAGAAATATACATGCATACGCCTATATTTCTTCATGAACGTAAACTTTCATAAAAAAAATAATTTCCTCTTTCACAAGACGTAAACTTTAAAACTTAATCTCAAAAATGTAAAAAAAAACCAAAGCCCGACGATGCATTTGCAAATAAAAATCGATCAATTTATTTCTCTCGCTATCGATGTTCCGTCTCGACGGTTTTTCCCGGTTGGAATCATATTCAGTATTTTACTCTCATTATTTCTAAACACGTTATTGCGTCTGATAGCTTTCATTTTTAACCACACACACACACACACACACACACACATATATATACATATATATATATGTATATATATTTATATATATCATATTTAATTATGCGTGTACTCACATAGGTAAACTATGCTATATATACATAACCCATACAATATATATGTCTACATGTATATGCATATATATGAAACCTGCTATATATAAATATATATATAAGATTATATATATATATGACATAATATATATATGCATACAAAACATTCTAAATATAAAACTTATATACATACACACATAAAACCATACTATATGCATGTATATAAATAAATGTATCATTATTATATATATATATATATATATATAATATATATATATATATATATATATAACCATACTATACACAAATGCAGACCATAATATATATATACATATATCTATAAAACCATACTGTAAATATATATATATTATATATATATATATATATATATATATATATATGCATGTATTTATACATATATGTGTGCCTATATATGTATATATGTAAGCCATGCTATATGTATGTACATATATGTGCATATATATATATATATCTGAACCATCATATATAGATAAGCCATCATATATATACAATACAATATATGTATATAAACCTATACTACATATATATAAAAGATAATATATATATATATATATACATATAACCAAACTACACATACATAAATACAATATATATATATATATATATATATATATATATATATATATATAACCCTACTATACATAAATGCAAACCATAATATATATACATATATCTATAAAGCCATACTGTACATATGTATATATTTATATATATGTATGTATGTATGCATATATGTGTGTATATATGTATATATGTAAGCCATGCTATATATATATATATATATATATATATATATATATATATGAACCATAATATATAGATAAATAGTAATATATATGCAACACAATATATGTATATAAATCTATACTACACATATATAAAAGATAATATATATATATACATATACCAAACTACACATACATAAACCACAATATATATATATATATATATATATATATATATATATATATACATATAACCCTACTATACATAAATGCAAACCATAATATATATACATATATCTATAAATCCATACTGTACATATGTATATATTTATATATATATATATGCATGTATGTATGCATATATGTGTGTCTATATATGTATATATGTAAGCCATGCTATATATATATATATATATATAATATGTGTGTGTGTGTGTGTGTGTGTGTGTGTGTGAACCATAATATATAGATAAACAATAATATATATGCAACACAATATATGTATATAAATCTATACTACATATAGGTAAAAGATAATATAACATATATATAACCAATCTACACATACATAAACCACAATATATATATATATATATATATATATATACCCCTATGTTGCTAAGTAAACCAGGCAAGTGAAACGACGTACGTGAGTAGACTAAATGATTCAGTATTCTCTTAATCGAAAAAAGATGTCTCTATGCTGGTTGTCTGGGTTTAAATCTTTGGTCCTCATATCAATGGAGAAAATGAATTGCATCAGATTACCAAGTCAAATTATCCCTTCTAGATTATCGGGAATTATAATGGGGTATGACATTTCTCGAGGCAATGCTGAATACCTGGCGTCGCCCCTTTCCTCCCCAATTATGGCCAGTAGACTCGTATTAGAAGCCTGAAATAAACCCTGACATAGACTTGTTGTTACGAGTGTTGTGGCCATCCTTAGGCTACAAGCAAGAGCACTATCCAACGGAGATCCCTTGTGTTAAGAGCGCGACCCCTTGTAAAGAAACCTTTTGTTGCTCCTTCGTGTCCCTTAATATTGGGTATGATACTTTGGTTGTTCCTTGGTGTTCCTTAATGTTGGTTATGAGTCTTCGGTTTTTCCTTGGTGTTCCTTAGTGTTGCAGGTCTGTTCGTCAATGTCAAATAAAGTGCAAATGAACCGGCTGTCAATATCAGCGATTAAATAGTTAACTAACCACGTATTCGGGCTGGGGTTTAAACCACTTGACCTCGCTTAGTCTATAAATCTAAGTGGTGGATTGCAGCACGCCTTATATATAAAAAGACGCGTGGTCTAATGGTTAGAGCCATAGGAAATGGACTCGTCGACACGAGTTCAATTCCTGGACGAAGCTGCTTGAATTTCATATAGCGCTAATACCCTTGGGAAAGGTGTGAACCTAATTCTCCCTCCAGCTATGGATAAATAGCAGGGCAGAATGGGTCTTTAACCCTGGCTAGGAGAAAAAAAACTCTGAATTCAAACCTGTTAAACTCCGCTTAATAAATTGACCTTGTGTCACATCCTGCTCGTGCGGAGAGGTTGGTAAATAGATATATACAAAAATAATCCAACACTTATATATAAAAAATCAGATTATATCATGACATATCATCAGGCGAAGTTTTGTGACCTGCATACGGTTAACCGTGTGGCCGATCTTCAAGTCTCTGATCCGATTGAGACTACCAAATATATAATACTATTAAAGTGTTATGGGTTGATTGGCGATCTGTTAATTAATTACTAATTAATTAAAACTACCCTAATTATTAATTAGGGTAGTTTGTTTAAAAGTTAAAAGTTACTGTAAGAAAAGAAATTGTAAAAATAAGAAAAACAACAATAATAATAATAATAATAATAATAATAATAATAATAATAATAATAATAATAATAATAATAATGTTTATATTAAAAATATAAATTTATCTAAACAAAGAATTTTCACGTAGGCATAAATTCCTTAAATTATAGAATTTGACCAATATAATCGGAATTTTAAATTTTGACAAAGTAAAGCAATATTTAACAAATAAGATTCCAAGTTTTTGAAAAGTTGGTCAAAAATTTCAAAAACTTACATAAATAAAACAATAGCTGACCTTCAGTTGTGGCAGTTGGAAAAAAAACAACGGAAAACTACAACTAAGGATGACACAAGGCCATTTAGACAGGTAGGCAATGTTATCGAGTGGCTGGCCAATAAGGGACATATGTTAGGGGTGGGGAGGTCTGGATCCCATAAATAACAGACCGCCAGCCGGAGTCATAGAGACCGAGAAGAAGGAAAAGAAGAGAGAGAAGTGGAGAACGTCCGCTGGAGTCAGTCACTCCGAAACCAGGGAGCTCGCCCTAGCTCGGTGCCCTTGCCACAACTTTACCGATACACTCTGATGTCTTGCAACTCGGTACAAAATTGATAATTTAGCCAAAAACCAGCTGCCAATCAACTGACAAAGAAATTACCTCGCTCCTTTGTAAAATAAATGTATATATTTTGTACATATCATCAAAAAGCGTTCTGTTTAATTGTTTTGTTGATCCGTTGACAGCTTTTGGTTATTTAATCCTATTTCAGCCGAGCTGGTAAAAGGAACGGAACCAGCTCTCCTTCAGGACACTATAATACTATAAACTGTGTTACGACCAGCATTAGAAGAAATCTCTCACTATAGTATTATATTTGGTATCATCCCATCCAACGACTGTAATACTGGGCCGGAGCATCGTTCCCATACATTGAGACCGTGCCCCAGCACATGTTATTATAAATATTTATCACACTCTGTCGCCTGGGGCTGTAGAATACTCAGACTGTGCCTCTTCATGGGAATAAAACCCCACGAATATGGCTGCCTATTGACCGTGAGCAGCGACCATGATGCTTAAAGACGAAATCTAGGTGGCTGAGAAGTCCATGACGGGCAACACTTCACTTTGGCTCTTACTTAGGCTAGACAGGTGGTTGGGAAGGCTCCAGTTGATGAATCGGCAGGTCACATCAAACCCTTGTTCTATACGATTGTCCGAAATCCTAGACGAGCATGTTTACAATATAAAGTGCTAATATCCTTGAGAAAGGTATGAATCCACCTACTCTCCCTCTAGCTATTGGTAAATAGTTGGACAGACTTGGCTCTTTAACCTTGGCTAGATAACCAGTCTATGAGAATTCAAACCTGTTAAACTCCGCTTCAGAAATTGACCTTGTGTCACATCCTCCTGTATGATTCTAAACTGCAGCCAGTGGTGAAGTTCTAATTCAGGAGCTCTGGAGAGTGTGGAGTACACTTTCATATCTCTTACTCCCATACAAATCATGTATACAAAACAGATTTAGCATTAAATAACCCACAATGCTGATACGCCGTTAAAACAAAACAAAACAAAACAAAACAAAACCATATATTTCTCGTTGCAACATGTCCTCTCCACACGAGCAGGATGTGACACAAGGTCAATTTCTTAAGAGGAGTTTAACAGGTTTTGAATTCAGAGTTTTCCTTCTCCTAGACTGGTTACTTTGCTATGGTTAAAGAGCCTAGTCTGCCCTGTTATTTACCCATAGCTGGAGGGAGAATTGGATTCATACCTTAACCAACGGGATCAGCGCCATATGAAATGCAAACAGCATCGTCCAGGAATTGAATTCGGTTCGACGCGTGCATTTCCTACGAATCTAACCATTACACCACGGGCGCTACATGTTCTTGTAAATACATCTGCACAAGCCGAATCACAGCAGCCTAGCATGAAGAAGGCAGCATGCGGCAGTGGTCTCTATGTGAATTCAGATAAAACGGAGTTTGTGTTTTAAACAAGATGGAGAGATCTTCACACTGGATAACAAGACTCTGAAATTAGTTAGGTAACAACATCTCATCTACAGAAAGTGATTTCAATATACGCATAGGAAAGGCATGGATTGATATAGACAGATTATCGACCATATGGAAATCTGGTTTATCTGTTAATGTAAATCGAGAATTCGTCCAAGCTGTAACCGTGTTAGTAGTAATGTTTGGCTGCCACTAAGACGTTAACTAAACACTTGGAGAAAAGGGTAGATTGGAACTGCACAAATGTTTTGAACAAATCCTGGAAGCAGGACATCACAAAACGCAACAATACGGCCACCTACCTTCTATCACACAAACCATCAAGTTAAGAAAACAATACCTGCTGGACACTACTGCAGAAATAAAGACGAATTCCTAAGTGACGTTCTCCAAAGGACACCTAGTGTATCTTGACCAGAAAAAAAAATTTACATTGATCAGCTCTGTAGGGATACTGGATGCCGTATGGAGGACTTTCCGGGACTGATAGTGATAGGAACGGGTGGCGAGAGAGAAACTAATGGGAATCCGTACTGTCAGCAAGACTATAAGATGATTATATTTATCTATCTATGATATTTGTGTATGTGTGTGTGTGTGTGTGTGTGTGTGTGTGTTTAAACCAGGTTAGTTTTCAAAATAGGTAAGGTCCATCTTGATATGTTACTGTACAATAATTCTGGAGATTATATAAAGAGCAATATATTTAGCAAATAAAGGCTTAAATACCGATCATATAAACAGTAATAAATATATTTACACCGACATACGCACATACACACACGCACATACACACACACGCACACACACACACACACACACACACACACACATATATATATATATATATATATATATATATAAATAATATAATATAATATCATTATATAATATTATTACATTTTAATTAATGCTTCGAACTCACTATAAAAAATGATTTAAAAAATCTTTATTTCAATATCCCCGAGCAGGGCCTCATTATTTTATAGTATTAAAAAAAAAAAATTTATATATGAAATGATTTTCAAAACATCCCGCGAAACAAGAACGCCGCACGGATTCTAACGGAATTTGCCGAGCATAACTCTACATCTTTGCCAAAAAAAAAATTTCGCATTCACGTTAAACATTCAACGGATTAACATCACAGTTGAGTTTATCAAATACAGATGAAAATTTAAAAAAAAAAAAATGTTTCGATCCTCTGAAGATAGGCATTGCCTGAAAATATTAAGGAAACAACAAAAAAAATTAAAAAAATAAATAAATTAAATATGTTTTTAAACATAAATATGCATTATTACGCCTTCAAAAATATATTATTACATTTTAATTAATGCTTCGAACTCACTATAAAAAATGATTTAAAAAATCTTTATATATACTAGCAAATATATGCACCCTCCGGGTGCAAGTATTTGAATTTTAATGTAATGAAATATGTTAAATTTGAAATACTTTTGAAACTAAATAAAAATCCAAATAAAATGATTTGAAATAATCGGGGGTATAATCGAAGAATAGAACAACTTTGAAACTAAGTCTTCCATCATTTTTCATCACTCCCTCCTTTTATTGCTGAATTTTCCTAATTTAACTATTTAGTTAAATTAGGAAGTAAAGAATAAAATTACTGTTATTTCTTTATATTAAAGGATTTCTTTTAAGATTTATCCCCGAGATTTTTGCTCATATTCATTAAGAAAAAAACAAACAATTAGAAATCAATAATACCAAGCGCATATTTAATAAAATTAAACTTTTAATATCAATATGCAAATTAGCTTTCCTGTTCACACTGTAACCCGCTATTTTGTTGCATATATAAATACAATTGCCTGCTATTAGAATGTAGATAAAGTCAAAAGTATTAATTAGGTATAACAATTTTATCAATAACTGAGGTTTAAATAAAAAAAAATTCATGGTGAATGTGACGTCAATAACTAAGGGAATTGTGACTTGAGTAGTGATTTAGTTCGCTTCACAATCTCCATTATAATAGATATATATATATATATATATATATATATACTGCGGCCTGTCAAACATTTTTTTAAACTCTTTTAATTTTTAAGCTCTCTAAAAACAATTTCTTTCAAGAAATTTTCTGACGATGACCTAAGGTCGAAACTAATTGAGAAAAATAACACCATAAAATAAATATTCCTGTTTGTCTTATATATATATATATATATATATATATATATATATATATATATATATATATATGAATCACGTACTAACATTTGTGTCTCTTGCCAATTGAATGCTTCTGTGATAGTTGGGACATTTAATACAGACATATTGTATCTGCATGCGCCTTCCTTGTCAGCGAAATATGCTTCTACTTTCCTTGATATTACTACAATTACTTGCTAGTATCCCGCTGGGATGAGAGCCAATTTATTTCGGGCTATGGCTCACACAGCAGTATATCGTGACGAGCATTGTACAGAGCACCAATATCTGACACTGATTTCCTAACTCAGCGTGACACAAAGATGATCACATAATATCGCCGCGCTAAGAATGCCAGCCTGGGCGTTAAATACAAGAGAGAGAAAGAGATAGAGAGAGGGGGGGGTAGAGAGAGATTGACCCTCAAGGAAACAGAGATTTTGGACCACAACACTAACACAGAGAGAGAGGGGGAGGGGACGAGAGAGAGAGAGAGAGAGAGAGAGTTTGAACTTCAGAGAGACTGAGAGTTTGGACAGCTACAATAACAAAGAGAGAGAAAGATAGAGGGAAAGAGAGAGAGAGAGGGGGGAAAGAGAGAGAGGGGATTGACCCTCCAGGAGACAGAGTTGGAACCGCAACACTAACAAAGGGAGAAAGAGAGAGGACATGAGGACGAGAGAGAGAAGAGAGAGAGAGAGAGTTTGAACTCAGAGAGACTAGAGTTTGGAGAGAGAAAGAGAGAGGGAAAGAGAGAAAGAGGATAGAGGGAGTGGAAGCTAGAGAGAGAGGGGGAGAAAGAGAAAGGGGTTGGAGAGGGTATGTGTGTGAGAGAGAGAGAGAGAGAGAGAGAGTTTGAACTCAGAGAGACTGAGAGTTTGGAGAGAGAAAGAGAGAGGGAAAAGAGAGAAAGAGGCTAGAGAGAGTGGAAGCTAGAGAGAGAGGGGAGAAAGAGAAAGGGTTGAGAGAGTGTGTGTGTGAGAGACAAAAAGAGAGACAGAGAAATATAGAGAGATGTCCAATATGGATGGACATGTCGATAATGATAACAGAACAGTTCAAGCGAAATTGATCATTTTCTAAGATGCTCTTCAGGTGGAAGAACAGCACACAGTGCGGAGGCAGACACAAACGCCTTGCTCTGGAATATTTCAAGATAATAAGGGAGAATTCTGTGTAATGTTGACAGATCATTTATAGGTGAAATTCAAGAGGAGAATCTGGTCATAGACTTATGAATAATTGAAGTGGTTGGTCAGCTTATTTATTTAATGGCACATCAACCCTTGTGGTTATCTAATGCCAAATCTTATGGGTTGATTGGTTGGTTGATTTTTAGGGCATGTCAACCCTTGGGTTATGTTGTGCCGAAGTGGTTTTGTTTTATTCAATCTTGTTGGCCTTTCAATTTTTTTTAACTTAATTTTTTCAACATATTTTTACGCTCTGTTCATCTGTGTACATTGCTATTTATTATATTAAAACAGCTCAAAAATAGGGAGTTTTTAGAAACGGATTAATGACATTTCAGTTTATTTCAAAGGGGGAAATTGATTTGATATACGAACAAATTGAGTTACGTGGGTAGCGAATTAAATCCGTAAGTCAAAGTCCCACTGTATATATATAAATATATATATATATATATATATATATATATATATATGTGTGTGTGTGTGTGTGTGTGTGTGTGTGTGTGTGTGTGTTGAAAGAATGAATAAAGGAAAGAAAGTATAGAATGGATAATATAGGATATTTTAATCAATATTACTTACACGTGTTTCGGTCAGGAGTTTATCCATGTGTACATTATTCAAACTATTATTATTTTTAAATAATCAAAAGAAATGAAATGATAATAATAGAAAATATGTAGAAATGTTCCGCACACAAAGAAAATTCGACCTTCATCAGAGTAAATCCTTATTTGAAATGAAAATCGTTCGAAAAAGCGGAGAGAATTTTTGAAATGTTCTAAAAGAACTTTTCTAAAACATTCACTTTCAGACGCGACCGAAATATATATATATATATATATATATATATATATATATATATATATAATTTTAAACAATATCATACTTTTATTACATTTTATCAGCTAATTAAACGAAACAAGAACAAGATGTGAGGGGAAACAATTTTGAATCCCTTTACGTTACTCCAATTTCAGCAACAACATCTCTAGCGAATAATTCCAGGGAATGTTTCAAAGGTCGTTGCCTACACAAGACCGGGAAGTGCAAAAGAATAAACTAGCGTGTCCGTAAAGGAATAAGAAGTATTCCACAATCAACATCCGGGCTCTCACAGGCACATCACTGTCATTGATGATTACCTGTGCATTTTAAATACCTGCAGAATTAATTACAGTGATCAGCAATTTTCCGTACTGCACAAGGCTAGGTCAAACCACCATCTTCATGTCTTTGAGGCAGTCGCAATCTTTTTGCACTGCCCGGCCTTGTGTAGGCAACGACGTTTGAAACATTCCCTGGTATTATTCACTGGGGATGTTGTTGCTGAGATCGCAGTAACGTAAAAGGATTCAAATGTTTCCCTTTCCTTTTTGTTGCTCCAACCTTGGTATTATCTTATCCCTTCTACCCAATATATACACTTTGACTTTTAAACAATTTACTGGTTGTAAAACTGCACCGGTCGAATGGACCCTTAAATTCTCCATTTTCTTTCACCTCTTTTTAAACATTTCGTTTAAATCAGCTGATCAACATTCAAGCCGGTTTTCAGACTCCAAACATCCAGTAATTGTCAGCCAACTCCATAATCGACCCAGCAACCAAGATTCGAGCCTCTCCATTGTAGAATCGGACCAGAGATAAGTATACTACTAATTATTTCTAGTATCAACACACCATCACGCCATTCGCAGTAAGAGCCAGAACGTAACAAACGTTGACACGTCATCTCTCCATTCCGACAACGAGAGCGTAACGTAACAGTTCTTCCCGGGTTTTAGATGAAAGAAATTAAAATCTTAATATCAGTATCAAAACTTGATTTTAATGAATTTTCAATAATAAAATCCAAGAAAAATCATTAAAATTAAATATAATATGATTATATGACAATAATGTTTTTTTATATTCATATTTATAGACTTATAAACGAGGCAACATATTTACACGCCCAAAGTTTTTATTCATCAAATAAAAACAATCTTAAAAAATATTGTTTGCACTGGCCACACTGAGCTTCGATTCGTGCATGGCTCCCCACAAATAAAAACTTGTACCAGACTAGGATTTGTTTTATGTTAAATCTTAGCTAGACATGTATGTGTTTGCTAAAAAATACATATATGCAATAACGGCAATCTTCTAGAAGGATGGCTTTGCATTAAATAACCCTCGAAGATTGATATGCCATTACAAAAAGAAATCAAACCAAACCGGCACTCTCGATTAAATGACGGTATAAAATATAACGGCAATCTTCCAAAAGGATGGATTTGGCATTAAATAACCCAATGTTATAACAGAATGTTGATATGCCATTAAACAAATAAACCGAACGAAAGAAACCAAACACTTGTCTTGAAAACCTTTAGAAATCTAGACTGAACATAATACAGGAGTAATGATCTTCAAGAAACCCACTAATTAAACCTTAGTTTGTTTTGTTTTGTTTTACGGCATATCAACCTCGGTGGGTAATTTAATGCTGATAAAGTTTTGAAATAAATTCATTCTTAATGGATACTCAATCTTTTTTTCTAAATACATTTTTCTATTTAACCTATAGATGGGACCCTAACAGATACTATCCCTCCGGGTCATAGTGGATCTGGGAGCAATGGTGATGAAGGGGTGCTCCACATTCCCCAGACCTCCAGTACTGAAACCTCGCCTGCAGATAGAGTTTAACGTCATTCCCAAAACCTGAAGACCATCAGCTACAAAAGATAAAAAGGGTTGGGGCTTGCCATTAAAGGAATAGGGTTGGGGCAATCATATAGGTGCTAGGACTTGACGTAATCATCTGATTGATCAGGGGGACCTCTCCGACCGCCTGTCTAGTCTAAGTAAGGGTCTAAGTTGAGTTTTGCATGTCATGGACTGCTCATCCACCAGGATTCCGTCCTAAAGACTCACGGATCACTACATACAACCAACAGATGGTCCGATTGGAGAGGGGATATTACCCCTCTGCAGAGCTGCAGTCAGTGTATTCTACATCTCCAGCCGACAGGGCTAATGAAACCTTGAGCCAGACTAGGATGTGTTCTATGTTAAATTTTAGTTAGATATGTATGTGTTTGCTAAGTATACATATTCGGACATAATCATGAAAACGCACCCAAATTATTTGTTACTCTCTCCATAAGAAATTGTTTAAAAAAACATTAGACTTCAATTTTCGTTTTAACGACACCATCCTTAAATCAACTTTCATTAACTGATTGCTCTTAAATCAATTCAGCTAACTTAAATTCGCATTTGCGCTTAGCG
>CM042141.1:102229873-102262373 GCA_023376005.1 Doryteuthis pealeii | reverse complement strand
AATTATTCTTTCAACTTTCCAGGATTTATTCAATTTTGAAAGACAATCAGAAAAGCTCGTCGAGATGACCGAAAGGTGTCGATATGCCGTAATAACTAAACAACCAAACAGACAACTTCAACGAACGAATATACTTGTTTTTTTCGTATATCAAATTACCACACAGATTCAATCTGCACTACTCACGTACTGAGTTGGCAAGGGCCGGTATCGAAACCGGAACATTTTGGTTCACGGGATGTTGCTCGACCGACTGAGCTAAACCAAAACACGATAAAATAGAAGCTAATGAATTATGAGCTGAATTATGTTTGTTAAACATTCAGAGAAATATGTTTTTATATCATTAATGAATATTTTTCTTTGGCATCATAAATTTGGAAACTTTTTTTTTTAATGAACTTATTAACATTGACCAAGTGACAAATTGTAACTCGGCTAACTCATAAATTGGGACACTTATAAGTTAAGGTACCATTATATATATGATTTGTTTAACTGTATTGGTAAATTGGTAGAAATGATTTTCATTAACTTCATGTATATTAATTAATTAATGATAGTATGGTGTCTGTTTTCGCTCTCGCCCGATCACTATAAAAAGCTCGTCTAGATGACTGAAAAGTGTCGATATGCCATAATAACTAAACAAACAAACAGACAACTTCAACGAATTGTTTAGAGAGGAGCGTTGTGTAATGGTCACCCTCGTAGGAAACCATTACACCGGAGATGTGGAAATTGTGGACACGGCGAGACCAGTTCAAATGCTGGGCGATCCCTTTTGAATTTCACATAGAGCTAATACTCTTGGGAAAAGTATATATCCAATTATTTTCCCTCTACCTATGGGTCAATAGTAGGGTGAACAGGGCCCTTTAACCCTTGTGAGCAGCCCTGTCGGCTGATGCTTTAGAATACACCTCTGCAGAGTGGTATGACGCCCCAATGGGATCACCTGTTAGCCGTGGTTTGTGACCCGTGATGCTTAAGGATGGAATCCTCTTGGCTGAGCAGTCCATGACATGCAACTCTCCACTTTGGCCCTTACTTAGGCTAAACGAGTGGTCGGAGAGGCCGTCTCCGTTCAATCGACTGGCCATGTCAAGCCCTAGCACCTATATGATTGTCCCAACCCTATTGCTCTAATGGCAAACCCCAACCCTTTTATCATATATGGGATAGAAGGCGGTAACTAAAGGTCTTCATGTCTTTGGAATGACGTTAAACTCTAACAAATGGTGAAATTCTAGTTCTGGAGCTCTGGGAAATGTTGAGCATATCTTCATCCCCATTGCTCCCAGGTCCACTCTGACCCCGGATCTATGGGTTTAAAAAATCTTATTCCAAACTATCGGCACGAATCATTCAAACTTTGCCGGCATTAAATGATCCACCAAGGTTAATATGCCGTAAAACAAAACAAAACAAACAAACAAACCCTTGTGAGGCAACAAGTCTGGGTAAAGGAAAACTCTGATTTCGAACCTGGTAAACTCCACTTGTGTCGTGAGTAAAGGCGGCCAATTACTCACACGCAAAGAGAAGTATGAGAAATGTAATAATAGTGAATAAGAAGCAAAGTCAAATACTTGGTAATAGTATATTCATTCGATCAGGAATTCATATACATACTAATTCCCCGTCTAGTCTGTCTGACAGTTAATTCATAAGATAGACGCAACCATTCTTTTACGGTATAGAGAGGAGGTAGGTAATCCTATACAACACCTTAAGAAAGTGACCTTGTGCCACATCCTGCTCGTATGGACAGGTTGCTAAATGTGTATGTACGTGTTTAACCACCTGAACATTATCGGTTATTTCATCTTTACCTACAGAAACTGATTTACAGTCTCTTTTCTTTAGAATAGAAACAGTTGACGACTGCTGTTTTTTTCTATTGTTGCTTTATTTGTTTATTTTATTTATTTATTTACTTTTATTTTTTTTATTTTTTTATTTTATTTTTTTTTTTTTATCTATTTATTTTTTGTAGTGTGAATGTGTCTTTATTTGATTAGTATTTCAGCAGATGTTTCATTACGAGAAAACATAATTTAGACCCAAGTAGCATGGCCGAATTATCTCTCGTTTTTAAAGTTTATTTATCACAGTTTTAGATTTAAGTGCATTTACTTCAACTTCTGGGACTGAACTTTCAGATTTACAGAAAACCAATAATGAGTCGCTGCCAATCAATTAGGACAGGTGCGCGTGAGACGTTCTTTTGTTCTGATGATATAAGCTTTTACGTATTTTGCAAGGACTTTGTTAAGACGCATCGAATTAAATCTTTTAATCGGATCTCTGCACGAAATAAGCAAGTTTAAACTACAAAACGTTTTTAAATGTGTCTCTTTTAATTGAAAGTATATTTACTCAAGTCACGTTTAAATACAATTGCAAATTAACACGTGAGAAATCAACATCATTCAATAAAGACATCGACTGCTATTGACAATTTAAAGACCATATGGAAACCCGACCCCCCCTCTCTCTCTCTCTCTCTCTCTCTCTCTCTCTCTCTCTCTCTCTCTCTCTCTCTCTCTCTCTCTCTCTCTGTGTCTCGCTTTGTTAGTGTTGCAGTCCAAACGGCCCGAAAAATATAAAGTATCTACATACTTTGGCTTATGAATAAATAATTTCTAATGCAGAAATTTATCAATAATTAATTCTTTATTCAGACACAATAAATAACACAATTAAGTTTACTTTTTCTCTTTCTAAGTTGAAAATTCCTAAGCTGAGATTATAGGAGATTTATTACTTCATGAACCAGTAATAAAATATGTTGTTAAAAAGTTGTATTCACTTTTAGGAAACTTATATATATATATATATATATATATATATATATATATATTATATATATATTTAAGTAACACAAAGTTTGATATGTTGACTTAAGATCTATTGCAAAATGTAAATCCTGATTATCTGGTGTTGCTTATCTGCCGAATTCTTATTTCTTATGACTGTCATCACCTCATCTAAATAATGAACTATTCGATTTCCTTTATAATGAAAGAAAGTGTAGAGAAAGAACATGCTACTCAGAAAAAATATAATAGAAAGAAAGAAAAAGAATAGGAGAAAGATAGAGAGTGAGTGCGTGGAAGCCATAACGCTACTTTGTTTCAATCGAACATAATGAAAAGATGAAAAGAAGGAAAGAAAGAAAAAGATAGGGTTAAATCAAGATTATATACTTTTTACATATTGAACTATTTCGCAATAGCTCATAAATAAACATATTATACGTTGTAATAATTGAATTATCATACTGTGGTATATCCACAGGTCCTTCTAGTTTTCTATGATTAGTACAAAGAGAAAATATATGAAGCCCGCCTTTCTGAGTCCTTCAAGCAGACTTGAGCTCCCTGATCAAGGTGTTCAGGGGTAGTACGCGCCTGTTACGCCGACCACAGTCGCCTAGGCAGTAGGAGCTTCTTTTCATCTGGCAATTCTCTTTATGCTGGCCGAGACACAGCGTTGCCGTTAGAAATGCATTACTGTACCGGCTTAGGCCATGATGCACTCCATTCTTCCAGTCCATTTACCGCCGTTCCATATCACGTGATCTTTGCCATTTCCCGCCCGATCTGTGTCTATCTCAGGGCAACCTTCGTTGTTCTATCACTCGCCCTTCCAAGCATGTGTCCGGGCCATCTAAGCCGATGGATTTTAAACTCCGGTTACATTCTCTTCGAGTTAGTCCTCTTCTGCAGTTTCGGGTTGGTGATCTTATTTTCGCTAATAGATGTCAGACAGCTGTGGGGGGAAGGAAATGTCGTCATCTCCCTGCTCCACCGCATCGTTTCTTTGCCACACTCAAATATCCGAGAAAATATCAGGTTAGGCCTGATCGATAGTCTGGCTGAATGAGTTGACAGCTGTCTTCGGTGAATATGTCTAGTTATCCGTGATTAGAGTTCAATAATGAATAAATTACAAATAGATTTTCTTAGGTGAATACGTTTTAGAAATTCTAGAAATATTTTTTCTCGATGGACGGAAGCAATATTTTCTTCTCACTGCTTTTATTATAGTAAATACTTGCAGGGCTGTCCAGCGTTGCCCGGTTTTCAAAAAGTTAAAAATAAATCTCTTAGCTAGTTGTAATGACAAACGATAACACCGATAGAGTTTGGAAAGCTTTATTTTACTTAAAATGATTGGTACACATATTGAGAGTTTATATAGTCTAGTATTCCCTAATACTAATCATAAAAAAGGGGCGGTAACTCTCAATTACTTACTACACTAGATTTGATTATTTTCTAGATATTTGTTATATTATTTCTCTGAATGTTTGAGATGAGGCTTGATGATTAGTATTATCTGTGTTATTCGGACTATTGTCCCCATCTTCATTGTTATTTGTACAACGTTTCGGCCGATATGCGCTCCGGCCTTCTTCGGGTATTTCTTGTCGGACTCAGGAACCTTCTCGGACTTGGGAACCTTCTTTTCGAACTCGGGAACTTTCTTGTCGTAATCGGGAGCCATCACGGAACTTTGAACCTAACCCTTTATTTAGTCCACGGGGGTATCCTGTTCTCATTCCGCTAACCATAGCTGGGGTAGGAGTTGTGTTAATTATTTTTTTCTATGGCAGTAACATAGAAAAATAATTAACACAAATTCATTAACACATCTCATCTTGGTGGAATAGTTAGCAATCTAGTCTCGCAGATACATTACTACTGAAAGCCGAGTTCGATACTCGCTGGATGTCCCACACTTCCTACCCTACAAATGAGTTGTCTAGCGTAATTATTATGGTCTACAGAGAATTTGGAGATTAAAAAGAAAACGGTAATCGGATTTGTGTAGAAAGAGAAGAAAAAGAAATAAGAACAAAACGAGGTTAAAATTTGGAAGTATAAACACTAACGGGTGCCAGCCATTGACCGACCAAGGACCCCCGAACTAGATTTAAAAATCTACAACCCCTCTGGCCCCAACGCAACAGACCAAGGTGATTGTTTTTTTACGAATTTTTAATTAACTTTTTATGCTAACCTTTACCCACTAGGATTCCTATTCCCATAATAAAAGACGTTTGTAACAACCTCATGCTGTCAGAATTATCCTGAAGAACCATTTGGGTGAAACCTTGGTAGATAGTATCTGACTCATTTGGGTTCTTATAATTATGCTCTACTTAGCCTATAAAACACTTTTTACTTATATAACTTAGTAAACTCCTTCGGCGTTTTTTCTTTTGGCCACTACATATGATACTGGGGATTACTTTCAGAAAGTACGAGTGTATTGGTCTTTTCTTTAATTTTTTCCTCAGATATCAGTTTGAAGTTGTTTTTGTATTTTGAAAACTGAATTATCTGTTTATTTCCACACCGAGTTTAGATATATATATATATATATATATATATATATATATATATATATATATTTGGAAAAAAGAAAAGACCAAGATATTGGTACCAACCAAAAATAATCTATTGGTACAATATTTTGACGAAAAGAAAAAACAATTTATATGCATATATATATATATATATAAGATATATATACTCATACAAAACCACCAGGAAACTAAAGCTAATAAGTAAAAAGTGCTCAATACCTAAGAAGAGCAAATAATAAAGATAAATCTAATGAGTCAGACGAACCTACTAAAAGTTTCGGTTAATGCTCTTCAGGGCTAAGATCTGACTCAGATCTTAGTCAGATCTTAGCCCTGAAGAGCATCAGATCTTAGCCCTGAAGAGCATTAACCGAAACTTTTAGTAGGTTCGTCTGACTCATTAGATTTATCTTTATATATATATATATATATATATAATATATATATATGTGTGTGTGTTGTGTGTGGTGTGTGTGTGTGTGTGTGTGAATATTTTACATATTCAGACGTGTGTATATTCTGTGTTTCATCCATATCCTTTTGTTTGATTTTGTTTACATTAAGACGCTTTGGGATTTTCACTCCAAGAGTACTAGGCTTTTTGCGAACACGGACTTTAAACTTTCTTCGCACTGAACTGAAATCAAACTTTGTAAGTCGATGCCTGGTTTTAAGATACATGTAGTGGTGCACAAGTATCAAATTTTACCATCTGATCTATTTAATTCAGTGGGAAGGACATCCTGCCTATGACATATTTGCATCAAACTTTGTGGATCCGAAGCAGGATTGATGAGTCACTTGAAGGCTCTTGAGAGGAAAGATTCTGGTGATGAGGTTGTAAGATTGTTAGGGACGGAAGCAATATGCAAAGCTATTGCTATATTCGGTGTATATGATATTTAAAAAACAGACAAGCTACAATGATTTGCAAACAATTACATTAACCGAATCGGGAATACGGAGACTTAATTCCAGTATACATATTTTATTTTATTATTCTTTTTGGGTATACATATCTTTATTACCGAGACCCAACTTTAAACCCGCCCTTTCGGCTGGGGCTATAGATTACTCCGACTGCACCTCTGCAGTGGAATAAGAACCCTATCCAATAATGGAACCAACTGTTGGAATTTTTGTGATATAAGGCGTGTGGTAGATGCCTACTTTTACTTATAGACTCGCCGACTACCATGTGACCAACTTCTTGTCCAATCACTGGCAGTGCTCTGCTGCTGATATTATTATTTGTACTGGCTGATTCTAATCTTAGCTCATTACTACTTGGATCCTCTTGGACGACGGACCTAAAGGATTCTATATCACAGGACTTATTCTCTTACCAAAGGATTCTATAAGTCGGGACTTACTTACTTATTTACTTTAAGTTCTTTACAACTGGCCAAGGATGGTGGCCAGATACTTAACACCAACCAATTGGACGGTGGTTGCTGAGCAGACCATGAGATACTACACTCCATTTTGGCCCTTACTTGTGTTAGACAGGCGGCCGGAGAAGCCCCACCTATGAACGGCTGGACAAATCCTAGCACCTATATTATTGTCCAGACCGGATTGCTCTTATGCAAACCTCGAATCCTTTTATCCTGTGCTAAAAGGCAGTGACCCAGTCTCTTGATGTCCTTCATTTGATGCTAAACTGCATTTAGTAGTGAGATTCCAATTCTAGAGCTCTGGGGAGAGTAGAGTACCTCATTAGTACCTGTTAGAGTCTCATCAATGGGTCAAATATATCTGATGAAAATTGAGTAAAAAAACGCGTTTAAAAAGAATTGAATACACATCAAACAATGAATAAAACTAGAATATCTGTGGCATAAAATAACCCAAGGTTTGACATGCCGTAAAATCCAACCAACCAACCAACTTTAATCCACGTGGTAGGAAGAAATCAGCCCGACTTCAAACATGGATTTATCCGAAAAGGCTCTCTCGTCTATTCTCGTTTATTCTAAGTAACTTGTAACTTTTCCAGTGTCTATCCGACTTCTGCAGCTAATCAGAGAAGCTCGTTCTGATGACCAGGGGTGATGGCTTGTCTGTGAAATTTTATAACTATTTATTGGGTACTATGTCATTTTCCGTAAATCATGACAAAATATTAAATTTATCAAGTCACATTCTAAGCACCAGTTCCCGCTAGATCCCCGGCTCTAAGCAGCGATGAACTTATATGGTGATACTGGGAGGGGGGTGACTATTTAAGCCGAATATAAAAATGACTTTATTCGGTATTTATTGAACCGAAAGGATTGATATGACGTAAAACAAAACAACCTATCAGTAACCGTTAAATTTAAATTCTACACCACAGTACAAAAATGATAGGCTAAGCCTATTCATTATGTAACCAATGGTATTTTTAAGGACCGTTGTTGTTGTTGTTGTTAATTTGCTTCTCCCGACGCCCAGACCACCGCTTTGTAATTAGCCATTGCCTACACAACAGAAAAAAACATTAATGATAGGTGTCTATGTATACTTTTCACTAATCATGATTAAATCAAAGAAGTCGATATAATATTCATATTTCTTGTTTCTTCACTTAATCAAAATATTTATGTCTTTTGACAGAAAATGAGGAGGAGGGCGACGCCAGCTTTCCTACATCAGAAAATCAATTACTTCTGACTTGAAACACGGGAGTCTGACGTATTACATTTTCAATACTATTCAGAGAAGAAAAAAAACACTTCGTACATCTACGACTGTCAGAGATATACGACTTTCAGGTAAATAAATCCGTCCTCCACTCTCACTTATATATATATTACAAACTCCTCCGCGCGAGTGTGTTAGAGGCGCGTGGTGTAATGGTTACCGTCGTGGTGTAATGGTTACCGTGTGAGATGAGTTCAAATCCTGGATACGACTGTTTGTATTTCATAGAGCACTAATACCCGCGGGAAACGTACGAATCCAACTATTCTCCCTCAAGCTATGGCTAAATACGTTGAAATGGAAACCAGTCTAGGAGAAGGAAAACTCCAAATTCAAAAAATACTTTGAGAGCTCCTGCTCCTCCTTCCCCTTCCTCTCCCCTTCTGTCTCCCCTGTGGATCACAAGAGTTGCAGGATATTTACAAATAGTCAATTTATTAAGTGGAATTTAAACAAGTTTGAATTAAGAGTTTTCCTTCTCCTAGACCGGTTGCCATACCAAGATTAATGAACCCAGTCTGTCCTATTAGCGTGTGTAACTAGTTTGACGGGAAAATAGTTAAATACATACCTTTCCTAAGGTTATAGCGCTATGTGAATCACAAACAGTCTCGTCCAGGATTTGAACTCGGGTCGTCGTATTCATTTCCTAATGACGATAATCATTACACAACGGTCGTCTCTATGTATCTCTGTATGTATTTATGAATTTACCCAAACTTTTCGCAACGAGAAGCGTGTGGCACGGGGTCAATTTTTAAGTGGAGAACTGCTGGTTTGAATTCAGAAGTTTCCTTCTCCTAGAATGGTTGCCTATAGAAACTAGTCTGCCCTACTGTTTACCTCATAACTGGATCGAATGTCTATGGACTCTTCAGATACTGATTTTTTTTTCAATTTCATAATCAGCAATGCTGATAGCTTTTTGGTTTAGTTCATCCTGGGACGCACATATTTGCTTTGAATGAATCCCCGGGAAAATTTTTGGGTCCCAACTTGAAAAAAAAGTAAAGTCGTCGGGGCGGCCTAATGTCGGTATGAGCCATACATCGAGAGAGTCTATCCCCTTTTCACTAGCGCTAGACCAAGGAGATTTTTTTTTGCCTGAGGTGGTGCGCCACATCTACCATCAGCTCCTTACTTTACCGCACAGATCCCTGTGCTACTCATACGCTGAGTTGGCGAGGGCCGGTATCGAACAAGGAACCTCATGGTTTCTAGCCGAACGCTCTACCGACTGAGCTAACCCGGCCCAACTTCAGCCGTCTAATTCTTACCATGTAACCTATCCTGTGTAATTCGTTTCTAAGAAACTATTGAAATGTATTTACAGTTAGCTTGAAATGGTTGTGAAGAAAAACGAAAAACACTGGGACGCATGATACGATTTTACAGCGTCCTTTTAGATCTTTGTGCGTCAGGGACGCAAGACGCGTACCTATCAGCATCTCTGCACAACGTTAAGTAAATGACAACCAACACCAAAATGGGTCATGAGATCTAAAAAAGAAAATAATCTACTGCCGAAAAAGGAATGTGTCATTATTATTCTTTTTGCTTTACTGCGCAAATATTGTTATCCATTAATTCAATAATTGATAAGTTGTGACCGATATTGTCGGGTCCAAGAAAAGAATATTCTGATAGATCATATGCGCACCCCATAAATAATTAAAAAAATGCGACGTCTGGAATGGGTAGAACTAATTCAATAATGGTGAAATAATAGATAATGATATCTGCCAATTTTTTTGAAATGACAGATTGGTGTGCAGAGAATTAAAAAATAAATAATTATCAGCGATAAGTATGATAAAAAAAAGCAGACGCTAACGTTTCCGGGAGAAACTTCGGTGACCGATATTTAAAACAAAGACACACGTTATGTAACGGTTAGCATCGTAGAAAATAAAACTCAGGAACCCCTGGACGAGGCTGCTTACATTTCACATATCCCTTGGAAAGGCAGGAATCTATTTATTCTTTCTCTAGCCTATTAGATCAGTCAAATCTATCCGGATCCAACCGAATCGGATGGGGCTGTAAAAATACGCCGATTGCACCTCTGTGACCACATGTTGACCGTGGGTGGCAACCCGTGAAGCTTAAGGATGGATTCCTGGTGGTTGAACAGTCCATGACATGCAACTCTCCACTTTGGCCCTTACTTAAGCTAGATGGGCGGGCAGAGAAACCGCCTCTGGTCACTGGACTGGTCACATCAATATATATAAATATATATATATATATATATATAATGATAAGTATGTAAACACGATGTGTTTGGATTTTTTGCCAACAATTTTTGGGAGAATATGTGCTTAATTGAAGTCGTACCTAATTTTGAAATTTTTCACGCCTAATTAATTAATTATTAATTAATTAATTTTCAAAATGAGGTACGACTTCAATTAAGCACATATTCTCACCAAAATATATATATATATATATATATATATATATATATATATCTGTGTGTGTGTGTGTGTGTGTGTGTGTGTGTGTGTGTATATAATTCTATTTGTTTGTGGCTTGAATATTTCATTTCTAAATTTCATTAGAAAAGAATTGATAATTGCAACGCAAATTTCGCAATGCTTATTGATTCGGACTGTTTCGCTGAAATCGCACTCAACTTTTCCCCGTATCAAAGTTCAAACAGTTCAACCGGAAATCCTTTTATTTTATGTTCCGCCATTTTAGTTTCTCCCCTTTTTTTTCTCTGTCTTTTTATTTCACACGCGCTGATTAAAATCTCTTCTTCTTCTTCTTCTTCTTCTTCTTCTTCTTCTTCTTCTGTTTCCTAATTAGATTGATTAACTTTAGATTTTGTTTTATTTATTCAATGAATTTCACTTCTATTTCCCAAAAGTTCGATATGACATTTGATTCGCTTATCTTTATTTGTATACAAAAAATTACCGTTACTGTTTTCCTTAAAAATCCATTAAGATTTGCTAGTTCATGTAGCGAGAGAAGAGACATACTTCGTTCAGCGACTCGGGCAAGGGCTTTTCTGGCGTGTAGATCCATGATTTATGTAAGGTGTTGCCAAAATGGCCAAAGAAAGAATACGTATTTCTTTCCTTTGCTGTAGGGACAAAATCTGGCTTGCCTCCAGTGAAACCGGGCGCGACAAAATAAGAGGTTCGCGAGAGGAGACTAGTCCATTTATATGATTAGTTGCTCATACTGATTGGTTCAACCAACATTTGACCATAAAATCCATTCCAACAACACCGATAACCGTTACACTAAGCATTTCGGCATATTACGTACAATTCTTAAAAAGAATATTCTGGTCTGCTCACCCGAGCAATGTTGTTAATACTGCCACGGACGAGGGGTTCTTCTAACTAAGAACAGTAATTCGCCCGGTATTTCAAGTATTGTTTTTCAAGTTTATTTAGCCGTTTAAAAAATTCTGGGATTCAAAAGATTAGTCCATTCCCATCTTGGTTGGGCCAAGATCGATTCGGAACCATCTTTATTTCTGTAATTGTTTCTAAGCGGCTAGTAATCTTGACTTGCTTAAGGCAATTTTAAACGAATGGGTTTTAAAAATCAGCTTTTGTGCGTTTCAATAAAGAGAAAACGGTAAGTTTGAGTTTTGGCTAAAAAAATATATATAGGCAGAAAGAAAAATGGAATTTACTTTTTAAAAAAAGTAGAAATGTCTGCGAAAGTATTGGAAAATATATGCTTAAATCGATCAGAGAACATGTTTGGTTTTTGTCTTTTTGTTTTTGCTTATCTTTTTTTTTCTTATTTTTGTTCTTTTTTTCTTTTTTGGCGGGTGGGGGGTGGGGGGCAAGTAACACAAAACAAAAGCATTTGCTTATTTGTCAATGCCAGTATTTTGTTTGTCTTTTGTTATTTTCTGTTTTTGGGGTGTTTTTTATTTGTATTTTTTTTTGGGGGGGGGGCAGTGGGAGTGGAAGTTAACATTTTTTTGTTTTTGTCTGTTCGCTTCTCTTTATTTTTTATTTCAACATTTTAAAAATAACATTTTTTAAGAAACACTTTTACTTTTATTGTATCCTCTTTTCCTCATTTATATGCCGAACTAAACAATATATCATCAACAGTGTTTCTTTTTTTTTTCTTTTCTTAAACAACCCCCACCCACCCACTTCTGGTAAATATTTGCAATTTCCTTTTTTTTAACAAATATCACAAAGTATCATGGGTACTGAATTTTTGCAAATTTCTTTTTCGCACGGTATTTATTCTTCTCAATAAGAGGCGCCATTATATGTAGCTGAATTCTTCTAATGGTTTTCCAATTATTATAACGGTTCTTGACGCCATTTTGTTTCTGCCATGAATGATATTCGAAAAACGTTTTCAGGTTAGGAACTCCATGACGCTTAAAATACAATGGTTAAGTACCTGCAGATTTAAAAAGTCATTTATTTCCATTTTTGCGAGAGATTTTTAATTTATTTTTATTCTTGGGAATATTTATAAGCTTAATAAGAGCATTTAACAAGAAAAAAGACATAGGGATTAGATTTTTTCTGAATTTTGTAGATGAGGTTTGATAATTTCTATTATTTGAATTTTTCGGACGAATGGATACATTTTACGAGAGATTATTTTTAGATACATTATTATTATTGTTTTCACACCTACCGTAGCCGGTGGTTCACTGGAAACTGAGTGACAGCAAGTCTCTTCAGGTCTCCAGGACTCTTCTGAGTATTCTAGCCGATCTTAACAGTGCCGTAGTTTGGCTGGTCTCGATTATTCTTTTGATTTTCAATTCACCCAAATTCTTTTCCAGAGTTTTGGGGTCGTTCAAAGACAAACAAAAACAAAAAAGACAAAAAACAAACATGTTCTCCGATCGATTTTCCAATATTTTCGCAGACATTTCTACTTTTTTTAAAAAGTGAATTCCATTTTTCTTTCTGCCTATATATATATTTTTTTTAGCCAAAACTCAAACTTACCATTTTCTCTTTATTGATACGCACAAAAGCTGATTTTTAAAACCCATTGGTGCAATTACAATTGGTACTACCTTTACCTTCATGTTCCACACTTTTCTCAGTTCTCTGGCAAGGTCCAAGTATATGTTTATCTTTTAGCTTTCTTTCATTTACACTCGGTGGCCGGCCGGGACGGCAAAATCCATGAAATGATAGGTTCTCTTCTTCTTGTCAATCAATACTAGATCCGGTCTCCTGGCCGGGATTACGTGATCCGTCTGTTTCTCAAAATCTCAGAGAATTTTTGTGCATCTCACTCTCCAGGATAGGTTCAGGTTTGAGCATATACCATTTAGTTGTATGGTGAAAATTGAATTTTTTTGCACAATTCCCAATGGATCACCTTTCCCACAGAGTCGTTCCTAGTCTTGTACTCTCTTTGTGTTAGTTTGCTACATTCGCTTATTATATGATTAACCGTTTTGTCTCTGTCTCCACACATTCAGCACTTGGTATTCTGTTGCGTCTTATCTATTTTTACCGTTATATACTTTTTTTTCTTATAGTATTGTCTTGTGCGGCGATTATAAGAGATTCGGTTTCTCTCTTGAGGTTTCCTCTTCTTAGCCATGTCCATAACTTTTGATGTGATATCTCTTGAGTTTGACGCTTCAAGTACCCATGTAGTTGTTTTTCTTCGCATTTCTGTTTTTTTTATGTATTTCTACTTTTCAATATATTGCAATTATTTGCCCTGTCTGTAGCAATTAATCGTTCCTTACATTTATTAATGCATTCGTCAAGTGCCCAGATTGTATTATCTACACTATAGATATTTATAGTTAGTCAGATTTTAGCCGTTAGCTAAAAGGAACAAACGTAGGGGTCATTTGTTCCCATGATGCCAACTTCTCACCGCGGTAGGAAACCCTTTTGGGCTGTGTGTTTTTAATAAAGAATAAGACAAATATTAAGTCTTGCTTAATTATTAACCAAGAGGTAAGCACAGACAACCAGCCCAGAAGAAGGAATAATCAGCCCAGAGGAAGATGGCCAGCGACGAAGTAAAAATAAGAAGGACAAGTAAGTACCCATCCCCTCCCCGCCTTTCGTCTACTCTTCTCTCTCTATTATATACTCAGCAGATGAACGGGTATATAACAGAATGTTGAAGCATTTTCTTATTTCCATGATAATTAGATTGCACTAATTGCTGATTATCAAAATCAGCCGATTGCAACTAATTCGTCTAGGAGTGTTGCTTATCCGCCGCAAATTCTTATTTCTTATGAGTGTCGTCACCGCAGCTAATTAATGGACCATTTTGTTTTTATTATAAAGAAAGAAAGGGAAGAAAAATAGCATGCTTCACATAAACATAATAAGAAAGATAGAGAGTAGTGGAAGTATATAGAGAGAGATGAGCGCTAATCTGTTTCAATCGAACATAATGAAAAGATTAAAAGAGAGAGAGAGAGAGAGAAAGAGAGAGAGAGAGAGAGAATCAAGATTATCATACTTTTTACATATTGAGCTATTTAGCAATAGTTCTTAAGTAAACATATCAAACGTTACAATGATCAAATTATAATACTGTGGTATATCGACAGGTCCTGCTAGTATCTTTTAAAGCCACAGATAACTAAGTTTTAATGTAAACAAAATAATGAAAATAACTGCGTACGAAAATGGCTGATGTAATCAAAACTACTCATTAATCAAATAAGATATACCAAACAAACATGGCGGTCAAAGTGGTGTAGTGGCTAATGTGCCGGTCTGCGACGTCGTATTAACCAACTTCGATCTCTAGTTGCGCTATCATGTTCAGATTCAGACTAATAGTTATTTACTCAGCTTATCTTAGATGTACGTACCTATTTACCAACCCCTGCGCACGAGCAGGATGTGACACAAGGTCAATTTTTAGGCGTTTAAAAGGTTTGAATTCAGAGTTTTACTTCTCCTAGACTGATTTTCATAACCACGCGTAAAGAGCCCAATATGCCCTGCTATTTACCCATAGCTGGAGTGAGAGCAGGGGTATGCATATCTTTCCCAATGTATTAGAGCTATGTGAAATGTAGACAGTCTCGTTTATGATTTGAACTCGCGTCGACGAGTCCATCTCCTATGACTCTAGCCATTATACTACGCGTCTACATAGATTATATAGATCTATAATGATATAGAGATCATGCAGATGCGGCACAAGGCCAGAAGTATGGGGCACCCAATGAGAATCGAACTCACTAACAATGGTCTGCAAATCTAGCTTGCTAACCATTATACCACGTGAACTCCAGTTACGCTATTATGTTCACATTCGGACTAATAATCTTGGGAAAGGCATGAACACCCTCACACTCCAGCTATGGTGTAAATAATACAACTACTGTTCTTCAACAAGGATGCTCTTGGTATTAAATAAACGTTGATGTCTGTTATGCAATTAACCAAAGAAACCAAACCAAACCGAATATTGAGATTAAGGGAATTTTCACTTAACAGCTTATTGTCTATAACCAGAAATTGTCCACTGGTGAAGTGTTTACTTATCTTATTATAATGGGAAATTTGGTGTCTGTTTGTCTGTAACCGAAACTACGTCACTGCTTAGGTCACAATATCCTCAGCAATTGCGTAAGTTTATCAATGAGTATTCCGAGCTCACCAGTTATGATAGATCATTAATATTAATATATCTTCCTCTTCATTATAATCCCGCTTCTTCTTCTTCTTCTTATTATTATTATTATTATTTTCTTCTTCTTCTTCTTCTTCTTCTTCTTCTTCTTCTTCTTCTTCTATAGACTTTCTTCAGTTCGCAAAGGCCTACGAACCGGAAAGAACTTGTGAATCCACTGGTCTAAATCAAATGCTACAACTCGACATGTGAATGGCACTGTTCTTTCTCTCGACGCATGTTCTCTCTCTCTCTCTCTCTCTCTCTCTCTCTCTCTCTCTCTCTCTCTCTCTCTCTCTCTCTCTCTCTCTCTTTAATATTAAGTCTGTAATCGATACACAAATATTGCGTGTGGACGGGTTGACGCCTTGTTTGCTAATTAACGCCAAAGAATTCAATTATTACTCAAAGACATTGACTTCTTACCTTTTCCGAACATCCAATTGAAGAATTTAATTAAAACAACAATTAGTGACGCTAATTAGGAATGAATTTGATTAAGATTCTTGAAATCGGAAGAATGGGGGTGGGGATAAAAAAAAACAGACGGGAAATAAAGAACGGGCAGTAAAAAAGTTAACGACGGAAGTTGCAGCTAGGGAGTGTGTAGTTAAGGTGGATTTATTATTTTTTATTTTAAATGTACATTATCTGATAAAGTTTTCATTGAATGATAGGGAGCCCGTGATTGAATCTTGTATACACACACACTGACTTCGTCCGAATAACAGATTTTATACAATTCATACATAAAAAAAAATAGATACGTCGTTTGTAAAGACATATAATTAGGCGCACTGGCGGTGGGGCTTTAGAATACAGTAACTGCCCCTTTGGGAAGGTATAAAAACCTTCCAAATAGGGCCACCTGTTGGCCCTAGGTGGCTATCCGTGATGCTTAAGGATTGAACACTGGTGGCTGAGCAGTCCATGACATGCAACACCCCACTTTGGCCTTACTCAGGCTAGACAGACGGTCGGAGATGACATTTCCAATCAATCGGCTGGTCATGTCAACCCTAGCACATATGATTGTCCATATTTCCATCCTAGAAAAAACAATCCTTTTTTAATGTGTTAGAGGGCGGTGGCTGAGTATCCTGTGTAAGATGTTAAACTGCATCTAATGGTGTTCCAATTTTGGAGCTATGTGGAGTGTGGAGTACCCCTTCATTGCCATTACTCCCGGGTACACTTTTCCTCGGAGTGGTAATACCTGGTATGGTCCCATCTATGAAAGAAAATGAGTTTGAAAAAAAATTGTTTTAAGAAATTAAGTTTAAAAAATAAATTTTGAATACCCATCAAGAATGAATAAAACAAAATGTCCTCGGCATAAAATAACCCATCAAGGGTTGATATGTCGTAAAATCCAACCAACCAACCATTCAACCATATAATATGGACTAGCGCATCTTGACAGAGATAGCCACCTTTATTTATTTACCCATCCCTGTCGGGAATTTTTAAGCAGAGTTGAACAGGCCTGAATTCAGAGTTTTCCTACTTTTATACCGGTTGCTATACTAAGGTTAAAGATTCCAGTCTGTCCTACTATTTACCCATAGCTGGAGGGAGAATAATTTGATGCATACTTTTCCAAAGGGAATTATGTTGTATATTGATGGGGTTACTGTAGAGAGGTTAATGTAGATTTCGAATTCCAGGTATTGTTGAATTCAAAATCTGTGGGGTTAGATGATTGACGTTCCGTAACCTCGAGCTGACCCAGCTCCTTCCGCTTACGAAGACTGTGAGAATGAAAGGTTTAGTTAGCTTAGTTAAGCGAGAGACTTCCTTCGGTAAAAATGGGATCCGCGTCACTCACGAAAGCGTTTAAGGATACTAGGTTGAGAAAGTTTGGTTCTAAATAAAAATGTGATCACAAAATATGCCTGGTTTGTCTCTATGAACTAAATGCCAGGTTTTGGCGAGCCATCTCCCTGGGAACCAGACTAGTCAATAGAAGATAGAAGAAGAAATCAAGATAGCAACAGATAACATATTACAGAAGACAAAAAAACAGAATTTAGAAGAATTGCCTACCAGCAGATAACATATTACAGAGAAGAATCCGAAGTTAGAATAAATGCCCCATCAATACAAGAAACAGACTACATAAGCCATAAGCCACTAACCCAGTTACCCCAGCAAGAAGTAAGTAAAAGGTTTATGAGAGTATAACCACGGATGCTCTCATATCTCAGAGTTTTAATAGAATAATCCTCTCATTGTATATACCCAGAGAAGTGGGTATAGATCAATTAGAGTTTTTACCAAGAAAATCTCAATTCAAACATTTTAATTGATAACTAATTCAGCTTGTGAAAATCTAGACAAGTCCTCTACAGGGCGTCTACTGTCCGTACAGAGCTGATAAACGTAAGTTTTTTGTTGATCGGACAACATTGCTGTGTTCATATGTAGGAGTCCACAGAAAAACGTCAATTATGTGTTCATCCCTGAAGCCAGTGAGGGAGTCTGTCATTTTTAACTATCACAAGGAGATTGTTTTAGAAGTCTGCGTGTGGAGTGCCACACCTACCATCAACTTCTCACTTTACCGTACAGAGCCCTGTGCTACTCATACACTGAGTTGGCGAGGGCCGGTATCGAACCAGGAACATTGCGATTCCTAGGCAAGTGGTCTACCGACTGAGCTAAACATATATATATATATATATATATATATATATATATATTGTTATGGTGTCCACGTGTGGTGTGCTTTTTGGTATATATGTTTATCTATTATATATATATATATATATATATATATATATATATATATTAGGGACAAATTTTGGTTGTTTTAGAATCATGAAAATGAAATAAGAAACAAAATATGAATATTGTGTTCTGAATCTTATCTATTTACCAATATTTCAAGGGTCATCCCTCTTTCTCAAAGGTTTAAGATAGACTGACTGTTATTTTCTCTTGTCTGTATTGTTGTAGTCACGTGATGTTCTGTCCGACCTGGTAGTTTATTGGCTGGTTGTCTTTGTTTTTGTTTTTTGTTTGGTTTTTTTTGGGGGGGTTGTATGGGGTATTTGCTGTTTTTATTTTGTGTGATGGGGTGCTATTTGTGTAGTAGAGATTAGTTGAAGTATTTATATGTGTTTAAATTACCTAGATCTGAGTTTAAACCTTTTGTGTGTGAACTAAATGAAATATCCATTTGGTTTCTTTTTGTTTGCGCTTTTGAATTGAAGAAAGATGTGATCTGTCAGAATGCATCCTCATAGAATCGCAAGGTTCCAGGTTCGATACCGGTCCCCGCCAGTCCAGGATATGAGTAGCACAGATTAGGTAATCTGATCTGTGCGGTAAATTAGGTGTGGTACTATACCTCAGCAAAAAAATCTCCCTGGTCTAGCGCTAGCAAAAAGGAGATAGATTCCTTCGCTGCCTGACTGATACCGACAATAGGCCAACTCTATACCGCCCTGTCGGCTGGGGTGTTAGAATACACCGATTTCACCTCTGCAGAGGGGTAAGACTTCGCCAATGGGGATACTTGTTTACCGTGGGTGGCGACCCGTGATGCTTAAGGCGGGAACCCAAGTGGATGAGCAGTCCATTACATGCAACATTCAACTTTGGCGCTTACTTAGGCTAGACGGCACTCGGAGATATCCACCCCCGATCAATCAGCTGGTCACGTCAGACCCTAGCACCTATATGATTGCCCCAACCATATTGCCCTTATGGCAAGACCCAACCCTTTTTATCATATGGGTGATGGAAGGCAGTTGCTAAGGGTTTTCATTTCTGGGAATGACGTTAAACTCTATCTGATAGTGAGGTTCCAGTTCTGAAGGGTTGGGGATTGTTGATCACCCTTCATCACCACTGCTCCCAGGTCCACTCTGACCCGGAGTGGTAGTACCTGTTAGAGTCCGATCTATGGATTTTAATAGAAATATTTGTTTATAAAAATGTGTATCCATAAAGAATGTTTATTACAAAACTTTGTTGGCATTTAATGACCCACTGGGGTTGATGTGCCGTAAAACAGACTAAACCAAACCAACATTACAAGCTAACGGAGAGACACAGGCGCCATTTTGTAAACATAGTATGTGTGATTTTGTGTTTGAGTGAATGGAGGTGTATATTCTATTAAGCAAATTGAATATTTTTGTCATTATTGAGCATATTCCAAAATCGTCGACGTGAAATAATTGCTTTATCAATTATTGCCGTCGTTTTTCCAAGTTGGACACTTGCCACAAATTACTTCAGAGTTGGTCATTATTTTTCACTTCTACTGTTTTCGCAAATTATGGCGATTTTTCCTGTTCTAGGGCCAATATCCGGTAAATTTTTTCAATTAGATATGAGCGCCACTAGCTTCATTAAACCTCTCTACCATTTATTATAGATCGATATGATTCATAAAAGCAAGATATCTATCTACGATAGATAGATATTTTGCTTTTATCTATCTTTCTCAGCCTGTTCATATCTATCTAAATCAATTAATCTATCGATCTGTCTCTTTCTATCTATCGATCTATTTATCTATCTAACTCACTCAGTTTCTATCAAGCTATATATGTCTATTTCATTGTCCTCCTCTCCCCCTCACTCTGTCTCTGTCTGTCTATCTGTCTGTCTGTCTGTCTCTATCTGTCTCTGTCTCTGTTTCTGTCTCTCTGTCTCTCTGTCTCTCTGTCTGTCTCTCTCTCTCTCTCTCTCTATATATTATATATATATATATATCAGTCTGTTCATATATATATATATATATATATATATATATATATATATATATATATATATATATATATATCATGGTCTATCTATTTATCTCAGCATGTTCATTATCTATCAATCTATATCAATTCATATCTATTTATATATCTCAATCTGCTTATATCTTTCTATCTATCTATCCATCTCCGTTTCTTCATATCTATATTTCTAACTTTTTTCACCCATCGTTCATATCTATCTATCTATTTATCTAAGGCTATTCAAAGCTATATATCTATGAAGGTCGTTCGAAATGTTCTGGGCTTCACATAAAAAGTAGAGCCCCTTCTAATAAAACTAGAAAAACTAATGCCTGTCCTAATCTGTAAGTAGCTGAGACCGAGCCAAAGATGATAGATCCGAGAAAAAATCTTTAAAAGATAGACAAAACAGAGGCCCGTGTTGTCATAAAGTATCAGAGTGAGACTGAGAACTTTTTTGAACTCCCAATGGGGCCACGTATTGGCCGTGGGTGGCGATCCGTGATGTTTAAGGATGGAACCCTGGTGGGTGAGCAGTCTATGACATACAACACTACACGTTGGCCATTACTTAGGCTAGACGGGCTGTCGGAGAGGCCCCCTCCAACCAATTGGCTGGTCATGTCAAACCCTAGTACCTTTATGATTGTCTCAACCTTATTGCCCTTATGGCAAGTCCCAACCATTTTTATCATATATTGGCTAAAAGGCCTTAATCTTAGTGCTCTGCGTATGACCTTAAGCTCATCATGAAGTTTCTATTCTGGAACTCTGTGTTGTGTGGATTACCCCTTCATCACCATTAACCACAGGTACACACTGTCCTAGAGTGGTAGTATTTGTTACGCTCCCACGTATGTGTTAAATAGAAAAAAATGAGTTTTAAAAATGTGTTTAAAAATTGAGTTTAAACAAAAATTGGGTACCCCTCAAGAATGAATAAAACAAAACATCTTCGGCATAAAATAATCCAACAGGGGTCGTCATGCCGTAAAATCAAACTAACTAACGAAACTTTTTTGAACGCCTCTCGTATCTCAGTCCTTTCTTATCTATCTAATTAGGTCGATATATTAGAGCCATTAGCAAACCAGGAATAAAAGTGTATTATACAAGCTGTGAAAGCTCACGAAGCCGGTTACAGTCATATTAAATATTCAGAACAATTCCAGTCCATGGTACCCAGAATTGATTCATCGTAAATTTTGTTTTATGCATTTATTCATTTATCTATTTATTGCGATTTTACACAGATAAATTCCATTGGAAATTAATTCAGTTGAAATTTTATTTCAAACCAGCTGGAGATGTAGAAAGTGTTACTTGAATGAATAGGAAATATAGGATGCATTAAATCTAAATTATTGTTTTGTGTGTAAAGGCTTTGTTGGAAAGCCACCACAGGGCTTAAATGAATTTTATACTTGACCAAGTCCTCTGTCACATCAAAATAGATAATTCTCTACACAGGCACAAACAAACCATCGACCAAATGATTTCAGAATTTAACAAAATCAAATTCACCCAACAAAATAACAAAATCAATAATCTTATAAGGAACTAGAAGCGGCTACCCGGCATTGCCTGGGTGGAGGGGGTATAATAAAAGGTTAGTCCCGCAGATCCATTGATTGTTTTGGTCTTAAATAATTGATTTGTTTATGTTTTGAATACGAATGCCACAATTACTTTTCCTCCTCTGATAATTTAAATCCTAATTTTGAGATATCTTCCCAGACATAAATAGAATCTTCCTAATTCTTGCACAGAAAAGCAAGCGCTGGTGATAGTGAATGTGTACAAAAATTTACTTTTTCATTAATTGTTTTATTTTCGTAGTTTTCTCTGGACATACATACACACACACAATTCTCTTTTATATATGAATAGATTAGAATGATGTGTACAGAGAAATGTTCTCGTTATCAAATTTGTAGCTAATGTTCATTAAAGTTTATGTTTTTCAAAGTTCTAAATACAATCTTACCTTGACTTACGAGTTTTATTAATTCCGATCTTAAATAAATTTCCTCGTAAGTCAAAATTCCCATTGAAATAAATTGAAATGCCATTAATTCATTCCAGCACCTTTGCCCATAAGACCCTAATTTTTTTAGATTTTTTTAATAAGTTGTATTGAATATAAATACAATATAATCTCATGAATTATGTGCTGTAATATGTTTTAATTTTTTTTTATAAATATTATTTTTCTTTGGTATAGTAAATTTGAAAACGGGATTGTGAATTTATTAATATAAGCGTATCTAAAGCTCGCTCGTACCTCAAATTTAAGCTCTCAACACAAAGCAAAATCTTGACCGTGTGATAGCTGATAACTCGAAAACTCTTAGGTTGGGACTCTCATAAAACAAGTTAAAAATGTAAATGCAAATTTAGATTACAGGATATAATATAAAACAAAATAAACAGATTTTCACATTACCCTGTCTGGTGACATTTAATTTTTTTTTTCTTAAATAAAATAAAAAAAGCTTAAATCTAAAAATAAGATAAAATTAAGTAACAGGTAACTGTTTGTTGTTTCTTTTCTTTCTTTTTAATGATTTTATGGTATATCA
The DNA here is from genome assembly GCA_023376005.1 of Doryteuthis pealeii. Lineage (NCBI taxonomy): Eukaryota > Metazoa > Mollusca > Cephalopoda > Myopsida > Loliginidae > Doryteuthis > Doryteuthis pealeii. The sequence goes on along the minus strand of CM042141.1, from coordinate 102,239,364 downwards.
ACCCTTGTTGGGTTATATTATGCCGAAGACGTTTTGTTCTATTCATTCTTGATGGGTATTGAAAATTCTTTTTTTGAACTCAGTTTTTCTTAAATACATTTTTGTAAACTCATTTTCATCTATTTAACCCATAGATGGACCCGAGCAGATATTATCCCATCGAGTAGACCTGGTGATAAAAGGGTACCTCACACTCCTGAGAGTTCCAGAATCATAACTTCACCATTAGATGCAGTTTAACGTCATAGCCGGGACACTAAGACCCTCAGCCACCGCCTTCTAGTGCATATGATAAAAAAGGGTCGTGGGTTACCATGAGAGCAACTGGGTCGGGACAGTCATATTGATGGTAGGACTTGATATGACCAGCCGATTCATCGGAGAATATCTCTCCGACCGGCCGTCTAGCCTAAGTAAGAGTCAAATTGGAGTGTTGCAAGTCATGGATTGCTCAGCCACCAGAATTCCAAATTTAAGCATCACCGGTCACCACACACGGTCAACAGGTGGCCCCATTGGAGGAGGAGGTCTTACCTCTGTACAGATGTGTAGTCGGCGTATTCTACAGTCCCAGCCGACAGGGCGAACTATTTATTATTACTCAGGAACTGTCTGTCTTCTTAAGATTCTGTTTGAGATGCCCGACGTTGTTGGTTTGTTCTTAGTTAAAAACTCAATACATTTCTTTGGTAAATTCACATTTCATTGGTCTTTCTTGGACCCGGATCACAAACACGCGTCTGTGAGAATCTAGACAATCGCTATTCTTTTACGCTATTCTTTAACTAGAGACTGATTAGAACTAAACTAGACGATGATAAACGATAGAGTAGACGAGCTTGCAAAGAAGACGGAATAAGAAAAGTATAATTTGATTAGAAGATGTAAAGAGCTATACAATAGCTGTTCACATTAATCAACCAAGCGCACAATTTCAAAGGTTTCTGTCTCAAAATAAAAGTCTTTCTAGTGTCAAGAGACATCTGAGGGAGGTGGTTGCTTCCCACTTTAATAAAGCAAAATAAATACGTAGTCGTCGTCATAATTACATTAATCTAAAATCAATCAAATTACACTTTTTTTATTAAATTATACACTACAGTACATGGCGTCCATCATGGTGTTATAGTTAGCAAGTTATTCTCACAGAGTAGCAAATTCCATCCTCGCAGGATGCCCCATACTTGCAACCTTCTGATACATCTTATCCGTGTCAAACGAGTCGAGTAAATACCTACACAGCATATGCCTTTTTGGAGAGTTCTTAATCCTTCAAGAGGATACAGTCAGCGTATTCATGGTTCTCCGGATTTAAGCAGTGCACACAGCCAGTTATATTTATAAAAAATATTATGTTATAATAGTTAGCCATATAGTCTTGCAGATCCACTACTACTGTTGATATTTTTTGGATATATATTTACCAACCCCTCTGCACGAGCAGGATGCGACACAAGGTCAATTTCTTAAACGGAGTTCAACAGGTTTGAATTCAGAGTTTTCCTTCTCCTAGACCGGTTGCCTAACCAAGGTTAAAGAGCCCAGTCTGCCCTACTATTTACCCGTAGCTGGAGGGAGAGTAGGATTCATACCTTTCCCAAGGAGATTTTTTGGATATAAGGCGTGTGTCGGAAGCCCACTTTTATTTATAGACTTGGCGATATATGTGATCTCTCTTGGCCAATCACTGGCAGTACTCTGCTGCTGAGTCAATACTTAAACTGAGCATACTGAGCAGACTGGCCATTTTGAACCTTCGTGGATGACATAGTGATTAAATCACTGAACCTTTAACAATACGCTGGATATGACTTATTCATTTACCAAAGGATTCCACAACTCAGGACTTACTTACTTTAAGCCCTTTTCAACTGGCCAAGGATGGCATTTAAAAACTTTACAACTACTGAATAAGAAGTTCGTTCCGTGCTGGATGCCCGATACTAGCGATCTTGTGGCACATCCTACCCTTGGCCAATGGGTTGCGAAAGTACCTAATTTCTATGTTTAACCTTAAACCGTTTCAGAGTTCTACAATCATTTACCTTTATATGGCTGAAAAAACGCCTATTTGATGTACAGTTACTTTTATCTAAAAAAATTTTTACAAATGTATTGAGCACTGTTTTATATTCATTCATAATTCACACTTATTGGGTTAGTTCTTTTTCTCGACGGTCAAAATTGTGACTGGTTCGATTTTTGTCTTCTCCGTTATGTCATCCTCTCTTCAAACACACACACACAGTCACTCTCTCTCTCTCTCTCTCTCTCTCTCTCTCTCTCTCTCTCTCTCTCTCTCTCTCTCTCTCACACACACACACACACACACACACACACACATACACACACATATATATATAGTGGGAAGCGCGTGGTGTAATGGTTAAAGTCATGTAAAATAGACTCGTCGCCCCGAGTTCAAATCCTGGATGTGGTAATTGCATTTCACTTTACGCTAATAACCTTGGGAAAGGTATGAATCCTACTCTCCCTCCAGCTATGGATAAATAGTAGGGCAGACTTGGCTCTTTAACCTTGGTTAGGCAACCGGTCTAGGAGAAGGGAAACTCTAATTCAAACCTGTTGAACTCCGCTTAAGAAATTGACCTTGTGTCACATCTGCTCGTGCGGAGGGTTGGTATATATATATATATATATATATATATATATATATATATTAACTTTTGTATATTTTTATATTAGATGTTAGTAGTCAATTTTGCTCATGAATAAACTGAAATAGATAGATAGTTTGATCTAACTGGAATGAAATATATGCATAGCACAGTCATTTCCAAACATTTCTGGGATATTCAAAATACATAGGTCATATCACACATATTATAAGAATTTAAAAGAACATGCAATAAATCGGGTGATAAATTCTGCCTTCTCTGTATGGAGGAGAAATTGGTTATCGTAACCTATATAGATACATATTAAATCAAAGGACAATTAAATCAAAGATCGGAAATTTTAAACGGATGTCGACACAAATGAAAATGACGTCTTAACAGTTAAAATTCAAAATGCATGCTGTGTTCCTTCTATAATGTTTTCGTTTTAATCAATTTCAACCAGAATTATCCTGAAGATCCTAACTGTGAAACCTGGGCTGATATTTTCTTCTTTCATAGGTTTTCTAAACTAGCTATAGAAATGTATTGAAGACTTTTTATATTAATTCATAATTCACACTTATTCGGTTAGTTCTTTTTCTCGACGGTCAAAATTGTGACTGGTTCGATATATATATATATATATATTATATATATATATGTGTGTGTGTGTGTGTGTGTGTGTGTGTGTGTGTGTGTGTGTGTATTTGGGCAGCATTCTTTCAGTTATACATGTAGAATTAAACAAAAGACACATCTCCTGTTTAACAATTTTATTTTTGATCTTTTCGAGTTTTCTGGCCAACTTTTTAATATTTGGGTGGAATTCGTGGATAAATCGCCCAAAGTTCATGTCCCGAGTAAAAAAATAAAAAGAATAAAAATGGAACACATCACCCCTGATGATGGCACTTCGAAGTGCCGAAAGTACTCGGGACCTGAACTTTGGTGGAAATAAATAAAATTGTTAAACAAGAGATGTGTCTTTTGTTTAATTCTACACACACACACACAACACATATATATATATATATATATATATATATATATATATATATATAATATATATATATGAAAATGGTTGACATTTTAGTTGGTTCTAAGTTTCATGTCTGCTGGCTTGCCGTTCATCCAATATTTGAATTGGGCAAAACGGAGTTTGCACCAGAGTTTTCGGTTAGTCATTTCAGGATTGATAACAGTTGAACAACCAAGACCTGAAGGCATTCTCAAAGATGACCAAAGATCTTCCTGTTCCCAATTGAAACTCAAAGGTGGACAATTAATAACAGGACAAGTTGTGTTGCCAGATATGACTGACCCAAGGCCATTGCTACGATATATATATATATATATATATATATATATATATATATATATATTATATATATATATATATATATGCAGACTGAGATAGATAGGTAGATAGAAAGAGATATATATGAACCAAAGGAAATATATATAGAGAGAGATGATGATCTCTTTTTACTGTTTTCTCACGTCAACTTTTTTAAAAAAGATAATGATTGCAAAGAACATGTACAATATTAATAGAATATCTTTATACGGATCAAATTCTTTTAAGTAATTCATACATTTCTTTAAGATTTTACTAGAAAAAATATTGAGTGATGATCTAATTGAAACTTTCAAAATAATTAAAGGAATTATGGTAGATATTTTAAATATTTCTCCTCAAATTGGAAATGCAGATTCCAAAACTAAATCAATTAACCAATTGCATTAATTCTTTTGATAGGGAAATATATTTTTGGAATAAATTACCTAATCAAATCAAAATCGGCAATAGCGTACATAATTTTCAGATTAATTTAAATTATTTCAGAATAAAAGATAAGAAGAAGAATTTAAGATGGCAGTTTGAGGAACTAGGGGAGAATTATTTAATAAAATTTGATCTGTAGATTGATATTATATTAAAAGTGTAAATATTCTATGCAAAGGTTTTTTAATGGTTGATGTGAGAAGATAGAAAAAAGTGGATGCATAACAAGCAAATAAATAAAAGACAATGCCATAGATATTTAATGCACAAAGGAAAATACCACGGATACCTAATACATAAAGGACATTAACATATATTTCTAATACATAAAGGGCAATACCATAGATATTTAATACATAAAGGGCAATACCATAGATGTCTAATACATAAAATACAATATCAATGATATCTAATACATAAATGGCAATACCATATATTTCTAATACATAAGCGTAATACCATCGATATTTAATTCATAAATAACAATATCGTAGATATCAGATACATAATGGGAAATATCGTTGATATCTAATACATAAAGTAAGTAAAAGTAAAGTCGTCGGGGCGGCCTAATGTCGGTACTAGGCATACAGCGAGGGAGTCTATCCCCTTTTCACTAGTGCTAGATCATGGAGATTGTTTCTAGCCGAACGCTCTACCGACTGAGCTAACCCGTCCCTTAATACACATAGGTAATGCCATAAAACGAAACACCATGGATATTTACTAAGTTTAGATTTAATAAGGCCTCCATATCTTGGTTTTGTGTCAAACTAAGCATTTTTTTAAATATTAATTCCATGACTGGACAGAAATTTGTAAGACTTGAAAATAAAAACTTTCTCGGAAGTCGTGAGTCGTTTGATAAATCTAATATACATATATTTCTTCATAATATTTTTTTCTTTTTGTCAGGATTTTAAAATAAAATTCGTGACTTTTGGTCACATCACAGTAGTTCTTGTTATTACGTAAACTTGAGTTGTGCTGATCATAGAGTGAACCATATAATTTGAAATTCAAAAGGAAATACTGAATAATTTCATTATATGTCTAGAATAAATTTATAATCGGTTTTGACATATCTTATAATGAATGGTCGAATATATTAGGGATTATTATTTAAGTAGGGTTATAAATAATTTTAATTGTAGGAGAACAACAAATGATTGTCTCGCTTGGATTTCTTGGGCGGGTCCATTATATATGTGACAATCTTATAATCTATATCGGTCTCTTTGGTCCCCATTTTTTAAATGGTTCAGTCGTTGTCTTCAGAGGAAGAAGTGAGACCATCTAAAACTATTATGATTAGCTAGAATACTTAGAAGGGTACTGGAAACCTGAGGAGACTTACTGTTACTCAGACTCTAGCGGAAAAAATTGAAGCTGTTTTGTTGGATGGTTGGTTGGTTGGTTGGTTGATTGGTTGATTGTTTTTACAGCATGTCAACGCTTGTTGGGTTATTTTTTGCCGAAGACATATTGTTCTATTCATTCTTGTTGGGTTTTCGATTTCTTTTCAAACTCAATTTTTAAACACATTTTTAATACTCATTTTTTATCCATTTAACCCATAGATGGGACCCTAACAGGTACTACCACGCTGGGCCAGGGTGGACCTGACAGTAATGATTTTAAAGGGGTACTCCACATTTGCCGGAGTTCCAGAATTGGAACTTCATCACTAGATGCAGTTTAACGTCCTACCCAGACCATTTGGACCCTCAGCCAGCGCCTATTGCCCCTATGGCTACCTCCCAACCATATATATATATATATATATATATATAAGTAATTGGTAATTTGCTTGAAGCATTGTTAAGTATGTTATAATATATTAATAATTTGAAGGCAATTACAATGCGTATAAAAAATAAAAACAAAAAGATGTTATTTTTGTCTTATCGATTTCTGATATTCACCTCTGAAGATGAAGTTTCTACTTTGAAATCGATAAGACAAAAATAACATCTTTTTGTTTTTATTTTTTATACGCATTGTAATTGCCTCCAAATCATTAATATATTATATATATTCATAATATAATATAATATAATATAATATAATGGAGAATGAATGTGAAAAGTATTAGCATATGAAGGTGCTCAATGCTAAAATAGCAGAGCATATTTAAAATCAAAGATTAAATATTATGGATTTAATATCCCGTAACTATAGTTTCATGCGTACTTGCAATCATCACATGGTTAAAACAAACGGTGGCTTGTTTAGCGTTTATATGACGTGAAGCGTGATCACGTGATGGAATTTTATAACGCAAAACTCATATTTAAAAAGAAATAAACATGCTTAGTTCTTAATGCACGTGGTGTCCAGATACATTTTTATTTTTATTTTTTCATAGATGAATAGAGGGCAAAAAAATAAAGGATTAATTAGGGTCGGCTATAATAAAGGAAAGTGGTGTCAATGGGGAGTGTATGTGTGGGGGGGTTGAGAGGTAAACATTTTTTATATATTATTATTATTCAGAATATATTATTATTTTTAATAATAATAATATATAATAAATTTCCCCCTCAAAATCCCCCCACATACACTCCCCATTGACACCACTTTTCTTTTACATTCTCCTTTTTTCATCACCCACAAACATTCATACTTTTCCACGAGAAGCTCTCACAATAAATCTCACCCCTTATGTATTATATATGCACATGTATGTGGATACCCATGTATGGGGATTTTTGTGTATATGTGTGTGTATATGCATATTAAATATTTAATAAATGCACAATTATAATAAAATAACAAAAATCGTAATTATAAATACACAATTTTTATTAACAAATAATTATTTCTATAAATAATTATGAATACACATAAATTGTTTGTATAAATAATTACTCATACACAATTGTAATAATAATTTTAAAAAATCATTATAATACACAATTACAATAATAAAACAAAAATAATTACAACTTTGAGTACACAATTTTTACTATAAATTTTACCCCCTCCACACACTCACCCTTTTCTCTCACTACTTACTTAAAACACAACCGTATATATATATATATATATATATATATATATATGTGTGTGTGTGTGTGTGTGTGTGTGTGTGTGTGTGTGTGTGTGTGTGTGTGTGTGTGTGTGTGTGTGTGTGTGTGTGTGTGATAAAATGCTAGATGAAAAGTTATAGAAAATAATGTAAAAAATTATTGGAATCGATCTCCAGTTGAGAATATCGACTTTATGTTGAATGACCTACCATAATTCATTTTAAAAACATTCCACTTCCATTTATTCCATTACTTTAAGTCAATTCTCGTCCATGTTCTTTCCATTTTTTTTTTTTTTTTCACATCTTAAGCCGACACTGCTTTATTATTTCCCAGACATTGTTATTATTATATTATTTTGTTCCTTGGCCTTTTTTATTTTATTTATATCACACATTTCAACGTTTGTTTCAATGTTTCTTTTTGTTTTGTTTTCTTTTTGTTTTGTTGTCTATTTATTGCATTGTTTCTTTTTTTATTGTTACTTTTTTGTTATTTGTTCCAATTTTGCTTTTGTGACTTTTAACACTTAGGCTTTGTTTAGTTTCTGTTTCCTTTTTTTGTTTTGTTTTTCTTCTTTTTTGATTCGTTTTTTTTTTTTTTTTTTTTCGTTCCTTTCCTTTTTTGTTTCGTTTTGTTTTATTCTCTCATTTTTTTGTTCTGTTTCTTTTTATTTGTTTTTCTTATTTTTCTTTCTTTCTTACTTTTTTTTTTTTTTTTCACCAATTCACACAGTTTACAATTCACTGTTGATTTTTTCCTCTTCTGTTTTAGTCTTCCTTCCCCCGGATCTTCCGATTTATATTTCCGGATTTTCCCATTCACTTAAATGCAGTCAAAATAAATTTTGCTTCCTATCATAACTTTCAACACTTCCGAATTCAAACATAACTTATATATCTTTTTTTATTCTTTTTCCTATTTTTATTTTTTCCAAAATAACATAAAACACATGCGGCGTAAACTCCCATTAAATATTTTGCTGTGGTTTGTTTTTGTATTTTATTCTTCCGACGAACATCTACTATAACTTGTTTCACGTCTCTGTGGAAAGAACCCCATTGCCTAAGTAAAACTACTTTCAATTTCTCTATACCATTTCTATTTCAAAATAAATTGTATTTGTACGTTAAGAATATTAAAATCGAAAAGTTGCAGTGTTTAAACCGTGAACATCATCTTGAATATTGATCCAGGTTTAATATGAATTGACACGCAATCTATTCGTTTGGAAATTATATATATATATATATATATATATATATATATATATATATATATATACCTACCCAAATAATACAACAGCCTAACTAGATTATATCCTAATAAATAAAAAATGGATAAATAGTGAAAATGAACTGCGAAGCATACTCCGCTTTTGAAGGAGTATCCCCCGATCACAGAATAGTCACAGCAGAATTACGATTAAGCCTACGTAGACACAAAAGGCAAACCAGTAAATCTGTACGATACGACTGGTCATCACAAGCCAACAGCGATATATGCAATCGCTACTCTGTAGCAGTAAGAAATAAATTCGATATCTTCCAGGAGATATCAGAAAGCATCACCCTAAACGAGGAATACGAAAACTTTGTCAGTGTCTCCTAGAAGCAGTAGCTGAGTGCGTACCGACCAAACTAAGAGCCAAACACTCTATTCCTGGAGACAGAAGCAGTTAGAGAAAAGTAAAACGATATAAAAAAGCAGCCCAACGTAATAAAACAAACCCAACTAACACCAATATACACAACCTTAAGAAAGCCCAGATATAACTAACCAAAACATACAAAAAAGAACAAATACAATACATTCAACAACAAATAAATAATATCAGACAATCGGTGAAAGACAGTCACGATTATCATGGCAAACAGTAAATGAAATTAGTGGTAGGAAAAGTACCTCTAGATCAAAGTTAAATGCAACCAACCAAAAGATAGACTGTAGAAGTTGAAAGACCACTTCCAGAAACTGCTGGGGACCCCCCCCCCTAAAATCATAGAAAATATACCCAAAAGATTGTAGATAGACATCAAACTAGGAGATTTT
>CM042141.1:102174873-102224873 GCA_023376005.1 Doryteuthis pealeii | reverse complement strand
GATTACTAACTAAATTTGTTCAGCTATCAATTCAGCTTCCATATTCTGTCTTAGCCAACAAAGTTGGAGGCGTGTGGTGTAATGTCTATGAGTCGAGTTCAAATCCTGGACGAAACAGTTTTTATTTCACATAGCGCTAATACCCTTGGGAGAAGTATGCATCCAATTACTTTCCCTCCAGCTATGGGTAAATAGTAGGGTAAACTGGGCTCTTTAACCTTGGCTAGTTAACCAGTCTAGGAGAAGGAAAACTAACTTCAAACTTGTTAAACACCGCTTAATAAATTGATCTTCAGTCACATCCAGCCCGTGTGGAAGGGTTGCTGATTTTATATACTTAGCCATTATTATCATCATCGCCATGACGCGCAGAGAGCACGGATTCCCATCTCTCTCTCTCTCTCTATATATATATATATATATATATATATATATATATCCAACTGACCCTATCGGTCATCTCTCTTGATAGGACCACTGCACATTACCCATAATCCAATAGATCTGATTGAAGAACACCCTTGTACAGATTAATTGAAACAAAACTGAAAAGAAAATGCCGTTATTATTATTATTATATCCGCGCTCTCTCTGTAGGGTTTACGGCATAGACTGCTATACACAGATTATCAATCATCGACAGATTATCGATAATATGGATATCTAATCTCTCTGATTAGATAAAGCTAGAATTGGTCCAAGCTGTAGTCCTGTCAGTGTTACTGTGTTACATACTTTATGAGCAGCCATAAATTATGAACGTACCTGTAGTTAGAATTCTGAATTAGGGTCTATAGATTTAAAATAACGGGGTTGTTGGAAAGTTACTCGCCGGTTATGGACGGTTAGTGACCTTTTACTTGACCCTTTGAAGGCGCGCGATTGGACGCGTGGGAATAGGTTTTAGTTTAGTTAGTCAGATGCGAGCCGACACTCTATCAGAGAGGATGTGTCTTAGGGTTCGCAACTCACGCTCGGCGGAATTAAATGGGCAGGGTTGAAAATAAAACTTGATCAAGAAACAAATAAGTTTTGTTGTGTTAATCAAATGTTAAAACAAACAATGTCCAGCCCAGCACAAAGAAGAATCAACGAAGAAGAAACAGCCCTTAAAAGAAACCCAACCAGAGTACATGGCATCCAGATGACTAGAAGAAATAAGCAGCAGTATGGCAAGTAAGACAATCAAATATAATCATCTAATACAGTGATTCCCAACCATTTTAGTTCCATGCCCCACTTTTTTCTCACAAATTTATTCATGTCCCCCCACCCATTAATTGTTTAGTATGATATAACAATATCAGTTTTGAAGAAGTATAACATAAAAAATCGTATCTTTCAAATAAAAATAAAGGGTTTAACTTCAAATTTAATAAAATAAAATCCATTTTATAATGTGTATAACAGCGGGGGAGGGTAACAGATAAAGAACTGCAAATATAAACAAGTCAGAAGCCACGCATATAGCTGGTTTCACCCACGATAACATTAGTGGGTGAACACTTGACTAGATTGCACAAGCTGTTGTGCTCAGCTAGGTTGTAATTACAATTTTACCCTATAAGTTTATAATTTTTACCCATATAGGGTAAAATAAAAAGAAATGTTGATATTACTATATTTTCATATTGCCCCCCTATTATTATTGAATTGCCACCCAGTGGGACGTAGGCCCCACGCTGGGAATCACTGATCTCTCTCTCTCTCTCTCTCTCTCTCTCTCTCTCTCTCTCTCTCTCTCTCTCTCATATACCCGATGTTTTATAAGGGCTATATAACAACTGTATGGCTGCACCACTGCCCTATAATAAAATGTTTTGAGATAAAAACTAGATGGAACCATACGAGGCTATTGCGTGTTGTACTGAACAAGTCATTAAATCAGCACCCCATAAAAAGCATCTGTACGGCCACTTGCCTCCTATCGACTAAACCATCAAGACGAACAGGACACACTGGACACTTCTGATCATTGATCTTGAGGTAATTAATGTAAGTCTGCTGGTCGGCCAACCATCCAGTATCCGTAAGAGCTGATCAAATGTAACTGGTCGGCCTAGACTGGTGTGTTTATGATTAGGTTTCTATAGGAGAAAGTCACTTATGAGTTCGTCCTTACTTCTCCAACAATTTCTTATTCGTCTTTAACATTCTTTAACATGAATAAATACACTTCTTACAGAAAACAGTAAACAAGAAAGATTACTTTCGATTTCAATGATAGAAAGGAAATAATTTTTAAAAAAACATCTTATTCTTCTACCAAAATCCAAATCCAAAAAAGAAAAAATTGGTTTGTGTGATAGGAGGTACGTTACCGAACAGCTGCTACTTTGTGGGGTGCTGCTTCCAGGATTTGTTCAGGATAGCACACAACATCTTTGTGTAGTTCCCAATAATCGTTATCTCCAATTGTTACATAATTATTAGAATCCTAATATTTATGTACAGTAGTGTAGAAACCAAAATGGCTGTTATAAGTTCAGCCAGCGGCCTTGAAGGATTGAATGACAAGGCTTGACCTCAGTCCTGATCCTACTTCCGGTTTAGATTAGAAATAGATTTTTAGTCAGATCGGCCAAAAACCACGACGCTGGTAAGTCGTGTTATGCACGCTCCGACTCAATCTGCGCAGGTAGTCTGGTGGGGACTTCAGAATAAAATATGATCTAAGTTAAATCGAAGTCTTGTGTTATTATCTAAAAACTACCAATGACACAGGGCTTCTGATAAAGAGAAATCCCCAATGGAAGGCCAGACACGAAGTCCCCAAGACGAAGTCCAGATGCTAGAAAAAGAACATAAGATCAGAATAATAGAAGTAAGAAAGTAAGTAAAGATGTATACAACACAATCTTTTCGTTAAAGTTATTGTGGTACAATCATACAGTAGTACTTATACGGCAACTAATTTTGTATATATCTGTACAGGTCTCTGTCCTGGCTTTTCCTCATATATTTTCTAATTTGCCGCATCAATTGATATAAATACACGTTATACGTCTATGTCCATATTTTCCTGATGTGGGCGTGTCAGCGATCTGACCATCAATTTTCGTTAAAGCTCGAGAGAAAGGAATAAAACTAGATCTCTATCTTTTCAGGCCAAAGCAATTATCAAATCAATCGAGTTTATAGTTAAGCTGTTTGTGCTATGACATGCGTTAGAGATTTTACAAGAATATCTTTTTATTTCTCCAAGGCTGGTTGCCGGTTTAGCTCAGTCGGTGGAGCGTCCGCCAAGGGATCACAAGGTTCCTGGTTCGATACCGGCCTTCGCCAACTCAGCGTATGAGTAACACAGGGATCTGTGCGGTAAAGTGAGGAACTGATGGTAGGTGTAGCGCTCCACCTCAGACACTAAAATAATCTCCTTTGTCTAGTGCTAGGAAAAGGGAGATAGACTCCCTCATTGTATGGCTGATGCCGACATTAGGCCGTCCCGGCGACATTATTTTACTAAAAAAGAACGTAGAATAGGAATAGGAAAAAGAAAAAATAGGAAAATAAAATAAAAAGTGTAGAAGGTTTTTTTTTTTGGTTTTTTTTGTTGTTTTGTTTTTGTTTGTTTTATATATATAGGAGTAATTGGTTTGCTTGAAGCATTGTTAAGTTGTTATAATATATTAATATTTGAAGGCCAATACAATGCGTATGAAAATAAAAACAAAAAGATGTTATTTTTGTCTTATCGATTTTGATACGAAACTCTGATGATGAAGTTTATGCTTCGAAATCGATAAGACAAAAATAACATCTTTTTGTTTTTATTTTTCATACGCATTGTATTGGCCTTCAAAATATTATTATATATATATATATATATACTAGCAAAAGTACCCGGTCCATGACCGGACTAAAAAAATTAGGAACACCAGTGAGTGAGGAGAAAACAGGAGTAAGGGAGAAAATAAGAGGGAAATTATTTAAATTTTTTTTAAATCGCCGAGAATTTGTATAGTAGAATGCTCTTTAGAATTTTTTTTCTTTTTGTTTACATCTAAGTAATTATTTTTTAAATGCAAATTAAATACTGATTAAAAAGGATATATTTATTCTGAAATGAAAGTATTATGAATAAAAACAAAATTGAGTTATTATTAATCATTAACTTAAATGTTTTCGTTTATTATTGTTATTTACTTCGCTGTAAAAAATAATTCAATCGATAGAACCACATACAATTATATATTCAGAAAGATTATTTTCTTTTCTTTCTAACCAAATAAATATTTCTAAGATTAACCGGTGATACGCAAGAAATTCCGAGCTGAAACCATTAGGGCAAAAATTTTGTCAACTTCAATTTTCCAGCAGCGGCGCCCTTTTAAATCATTACTGATATTGGCAGCAGCCAGCGATTTTTTTTTTATATTAGCAGCAGCAGCTATGCCACGATTATCGCAAATCGTTTGATTTTTGTTTAATTAATTAATTATATGCCTTAATCAGTAAAAAATCAATAACCAAATTGCTGTGTTTCTTACTTATAGGGTTTGTCAAAGTGTATGCTAGATTTCGAATCTGAATAACATCTCGTTTCTGAGTTATAAGTCGACACGTACATACCATACTTTCATATATATATATATATATATATATATATATATATATATAGAGAGAGAGAGAGAGAGAGAGAGGAGAGAGAGATGTGTGGATGTGGATGTGGGGCGGGAAGTATGTGTGTGTTACCACTTTTTGACTTGGCGTTGTCCACTTTGTTTTTTAAAGTCTCCCTAAAGGTTTCGTCTTGTCTTGCTGTTTGTAACAGAATGACAACGACAATGTTTTAGTTGAGCAAGTACGTAGTTAACGTATATAGTTATTTTTATTCTATTTGATCCCCAAGGGATCGAAATGTCGGAATATAGTTGGCGCTCTCAGTTGCTGGTGTTTTTAGTCCACCAGGGGATTCACACATGACTGTTTGAAAGTGTCATGTCGGCTTTGGTGAGAAACTAGTTGAGTGAAAAACAATATACAAATACAATCTTTGACTCGTGATAGTATTTCACGACTGAAAAATGGGAATGAACACACACGCAACAAATAGATATATTTCAGGGAAAATACTTCCATACATTGAGAAACGACATGAATAGGCCAGAAAATGGCTACGCAGTTTTTTTTGGTGAATAAAAAGTAAAGTCGTCGGGGCGGCCTAATGTCGGTATCAGCCAATCAGCGAGGGATTCTATCCCCCTTTTCACTAGCGCTAGACCAAGGAGATTGTTTTAGCATCTGAGGTGGAGCGCCACACCTACCATCAACTCACTTTACCACACAGATCCTTGTGCTACTCATATGCTGAGTTGGCGGGGACTGGTATCGAACTAGAAACCTTGTGGTTTCTAGCCGAACGCTCTACCGACTGTTTGGTGAATACACCAAACATATTTTCTAAAAAATACAGTAGTACATTGACTTATGAGTGCTCTCCAGCTTACGAGTTTTTCAAATGACGAATTGTCACTCGGTTGATTTTTGCTTTGTCTTGTGAGCTAAAATTGAACGAACGTGTGAGCTTCAGATACATCATTTAAATAAAAAAAACATCTAAGTTTCAAAATTTATTACACAAAAGAAAAATATTATTTATGAAAAAAAAGCATTAAAACATATTACAGCTCGGGCCGCCTACGAATCGCGAAGTTCCGGGTTCGCTACCGGCCGTCGCCAACTCCGTTCATGAGCTTGCATAATCAAATCAGAATCTTTCGTTAACAATGAAACGCATACATTTCACTGATACTTTGAGATACAAACTGATCACCCTATCCCGGACAGAAAACTAGATCTAGTTTTGATTAATAAAAAAAAGTCATCTAATGTATTTTGCTGTACTGGCAGATAACAGGGTGAAAATGAAAGAAAGTCTATAAAGTATCTAGATCTTGCCAGAGAGCTGAAAAAGTTGTGAAACATGAAAGTGAATGAGTTAACAATCGCAGTGGGGGGTGGGGGCTCAGAACAACCACCAATAAATCTGGAAAAGAGTTTCGATGACCTGGGGATTAGAAGATGTCTTGAAACAATCAAGATCAAGGTACTTCTAAAATCGGTTAAAATAATTAGATTCCTGGAAACCTAATGAGTCTTGCTGAGAACATCACAAGGAAAAGATGAGACTGTTAACCATATACTCTGCGAATGTAGCAAACTAGCACAACGAGAATACAAAACTGACACGACTGGGTTGGGAAGGTGATCCACTGGGAATTATGCAAAAAATTAAATTTTGACCATACAACAAAATGGTATATGCATAAACCAGAATCTGTTCTTGAGAACGAAACGCATAAAATTCTCTGGGACTTTGAGATAAAACAGATCACCTTATCCCAGCAAGAAGGCCAGACCTAGTGTTGATAAACAAAAAAGAAAGAACTTGTGGATTTTGCAGTGCCAGCAGATCACAGGGGTGAAGCTAAAGGAAAATGAAAAAATAGACAAATATCTGGACCTTGCCAGAGAACTGAAAAAGTTATGGAATATGAAAGTGAAAGTGATACCGATTTTAGTTGGTGTACTTGGAACAGTCCCAAAAGGATTAGAAAAGGGCTTGGAAAGTTTGGATATCAGAGGAAGGATTGAAACCATTCAGAAAACTGCACTGCTGCAATCTGCCAGAATACTCAGAAGAGTCCTGGAGACCTGAGGAGACTTGCTGTCACTCAGACTCCAGTGAAAGACCATCAGCTAACACTGATGTGAAAACTCAAAAGAGAAAAATAATAATAATAATAATAATAATAATAATAATAATAATAAGAAGAAGAAGAAGAAGAAGAAAAGAAGAAGAAGAAGAAAAAAAAAAAGAAGAAGAAGAAGAAGAGAAGAAACCTGTCATCTCGTGGATTTTGCCGTCCCGGCCGACCACCGAGTGAAAAAGAAAGAAAGCGAAAAGATAAACAATTACTTGGACCTCACCAGAGAACTGAGAAAACTGGGTCGGTCTTATTTTTTTTGCAGAGGTGCAGTCGGCGTATTCTACTGTGCTAGCCGACAGTGCGAAAGTACAATGAACGCGATTCCCTAATCACTTGGCATAAAACAACCCTTGACCAGTTGACACACCGTTTAGATAAATCAATCAATCAAGCAAGCATTACCTCTTTCATCTATTTGTATCGATTCGATGGGTAAATTAAAATCATGCTGCCAAAATACTCTACGTTCTTTTTTGTTTTTTTTCTCATATAAATATTTCATAACCCTCAAATAAATACGCACGAATGCGTCTGTTATGTCCTTTCATACTTTTTTATGGGGCATTGTAAAAGCCGGAAAAAGATTCAAACGAATTAATCTAATCAATTCGCTTGCAATAAATACCGATTACGTTGCCTTCAAATCATCCAAAGGGAGATAATCACGAGGTTAGCGGACAGTTTGGTTTATTCAATCGGACATGTGCAACGAAATATGACGGCAGAAGACGTGACCTGGCCAATGTTCGGAAAATAAATTTATTCGATTGTCCATTCCACCAATTTATTGTCTAATACTATGATTTTCTGTCAGTGATATTGGAGGGGGGCTGGATATCAACCTCAGCCGGTTCATATCTATGAATTTATTCACCGGTATAGCCACATCTAAGCTAAGCTTAGTAAATAACTACATCCACCGGTATTGTAATGTTTCGCCATTGAAAAAAAAATGTACATATATTCTATTATTATTATTATTATTATTATTATTATTATTATTATTATTATTATTCACTCCTTTTGAGTTTTCACATCAGTATTATCTGATGGTCTTTCACTGGAATCTGAGTGACAGCAAGTCTCCTCAGGTCTCTGGGATTCTTCTGAGTATTCTGGCAGATTGCAGCAGTGCAGTGTTCTGAATGGTTTCAATCCTTCCTCTGATTTCCAAACATTCCAAACCCTTTTCCAATCCTTTTGGGACTGTTCCAAGTGCACCAACTACAATTGGTATCACTTTCACTTTCATATTCCATAACTTTTCAGTTCTCTGGCAAGGTCCAGATATTTGTCCATTTTTTCATTTTCCTTCAGCTTCACCCTGTGATCTGCTGGCACTGCAAAATCCACCAGTTGACACGTTCTTTCTTTTTAGTTAATCAACACTAGGTCTGGTCTTCTTGCTGGGATAAGGTGATCCGTTTTTATTTCAAAGTCCCAGACAATTTTATGCGTTTCGTTCTCAAGAACAGATTCTGGTTTATGCGTATACCATTTTGTTGTGTGGTCATTATTATTATTATTATTATTATATTATTATTATTATTATTATGTGAGTTTTTCACGCCAGCGTTAGCTGATGGTATTTCACTGGAGTCTGGGTGACAACAAGTCTCCTCGGGTCTCCAGGACTGAGTATTCTAGCCGATTGCAGCTATACAGTAGTCTGGATGGTCTCAATTCTTCTATTGAGTCACAGTTCCTCCAGTCTTTTTTCCAAGACTTTTGGAACCGTTCCAAGTGCACCAACTACAATTGGTATCACTATCACCCTCATATTACACAGCTTTTTCAATTCTCTTGCAAGGTCAAGGTATTTGTCTATCTTTTCATTTTTCCTTCATATTCACCCTGAGATCTGCTGGAATTGTCTACCAGTTGACAAGTTCTCTTTTTTTAATTCTCTCTTTCATTTTTTTTCTTTTTTCTTTTCCTTTTTGATAATCAATACTAGGTCTGGTATCATCATCAGTATTATTATTATTATTATTATTATTATTATTATTATCCAAACAAAAACGCGATGTAAAAATTAATTTTTGAAAGATATTGTCTGGGTGGGTGGGAATTAAAAATTCAATATCAGAGAAATTGTAACATAAGTGAGTAAACAATAAAACAATTTTAAATGGAAACTTACTTCTGGTAACTTTAAATATATATTAAAAGAAAACAAACTATGTATAAATATATAATACCAGGCCTGTCTTTATTAAAACTTGTTTAAAAAAACATGAGGGATGTGGAGTTTGCATGCTCAAATTTTGAGCGTATTATATGTTAACATATTCTTTGTTAAGACGATTTTGGGTAATGTGACGTAAGCAGATACATAGTTTCGGTTACAGACAAATAGAGACCTAATCTCCATTATAATATAAATAGATTATTATTATTATTATTATTATTATTATTATATATTCTTCTCCTCTCTCTCTCTCTCTCTCTCTCTCTCTCTCTCTCTCTCTCTCTCTCTCTCTCTCTCTCTCTCTCTCTAGAATACGGTGGCCGAGGAATTTAGTGTCCTGGGTATGTCGTTAAACTGCATCTAGTGGTGAGGTCCCAATTCAGGAGCTCTGGGAAAATGGCAATTATCCTTTCATTGTCATTACTCCCAAGTCTTACTCCTCAGATCTGGAGTGGTAGTACCTCTTAGGGTGTCATCTATGGATTAAAAAATGAGTTCTAAAAAATATACCTGTAAAGCAAAATCTGCTGTATCGTACTGTAAAAAATTGTTTCGCGGCTCTTCAGTGCGGTTAGATTGTGCAGGCTGCGTCTAACCCGGGATCAAAAATCGACCGATTTTCTCTCGGTCAGAACTTCTACCCACCGGATCATCAGCACAACCCCCTTACGGAAGGGAATTTTATTGATAAGTATATACATACATATATATAAAGGCTGCTAAGAGATCTCTATCAGCTATTTTAGCGTAATCAGCAGCCATTATCGAATTTTCTCCCAGAAAGCTCAATCCATCAGAGGTGGGGAGCATATATAATTTTCGACCTGCAGTACAATTTCGTCGTATCATAGCTCTCCAGGGTGGCTAGACTTTGGCTACGTCAAGCCAGGATCGAAACTCGAACGATCTTTCTACAGTCATCTCAACCCAATCACGATAAATACAGACATATGTAAAGGCTGTTAACAGAGATCTATCCGTTTTTAAGGAGAGCATTATACAAGGTGTGTCAAAAAAGTATCGAGATTTTGTACTTCTTGACACACCTTGTATTCTGAAAAAATTAACGTTCCATTCATTGTTCATTACTATCTTGGTAAATACAGCTTCAAACTCGGCACTTAGTGTTCTGAAAAAAATTAACGCTCCATTCACTGTTCATTTCTATCTTGGTAAATACAGCTTCAAATTCGGGTACTTAGTGTTCTGAAAAAAATTAACGCTCCATTCACTGTTAATTTCTATCTTGGTAAATACAGCTTCAAACTCGGCACTTAGTGTTCTGAAAAAAATTAACGCTCCATTCATTATTGATTTCTATCTTGGTAAAAACAGCTTCAATCTCGATACTTTTATGACACACCTTGTATATAAGAATAGTTTTATCTATTTCGTATATTCTTCTTTAATCTAAAAGATGAATTCTTTTCATTTCCAGACATCCTCCGAGGAGCTGTTGCTAAGCCAAAAATAATTCATCGTATTCGGTATCTGTGGAATAAAAAGCCCCGGCGAATTTTGGCGTCAATTTACGACGCAGAAGACATCCAAAGAAACGAACACGTGAGAAATGACTGATCATATTTCATATGTATCGGAAAATGGCGTTCACAGTCTTGGTCTTAAGTCTATCCGATTTTTTTTTCTTTCCTATTCATCAAGGCAAAAAATCAAAAATCAAAATACCCATTATCATTGGCGCTCCTCTCAAATATGTTTGTAAGTTTCCTATTAGTTTCTACACTTGTTGCCAGAAAATAAGCAGATCTTAATCTTGATGCCAGTTAGAGTTTCGGGTCAGAAACATCATTACAAGATGGAGGCGCGTTGTATAATGTTTATCGTCAAAAGAAAAATGACTTGGCGACCCAATTTCAAATCCTGGACGAGGCTGCGTTCCACATTGCGCTAATACCCTTGGAAAAGATATGCATCAAACTATTCTCCCTCCAGCTATGGGTAAATAGTAGTGTGGACTGGGTTCTTTAAACTTGGTTAGGCAAACAGTCTAGGAATAGGAAAAATGCTAAATGCAAATCTGTTATCTATTAATAATGGAGATTCGCTTCCGTTTTTGTCTGTAAAAATTACGTCACTACTTACGTCTCATTACCCAAAATCGTCATAACATAGAATAAATACACTCAAAATTTGAACATGCAACATTAGACAGTCCTCATTGTTTTTTTAAAACAAGTTTTAATAAATACATGACTGGTATTATATATCTATATATAGTTTGTTTTATTTTAATACATCTTTAAAGTTTACATTTTAAATTGTTTTATTTTTTAATCCTTGATTTTGATGATTTTACTTACTTAGGGTACAAACTCGCTGACATTGAATTTTTTACTCCCACCCCTCAGGCAATATGTTTCAAAAACCTATTTTTGCATCGCCCGGAGGGTGTTTTTTTATTTTGTACTAGTATAATATAATGGAGAATAAATATGAAAAGTTTTAGCCTAAAAAGGTGCTCAATGTTAAAATAGCAGAGCGGATGTAAAATCATAAATAAAGTATTATGGTATTAATTTTCCCTAACTATAGTTCCATGCGTATTATGCAATCTTCAGACGTTTAAATATTGAAAAAGAAGCCTGTTCGGCGTTTAAATAACGATATAATGTTATTATGTAAGACTTATATTTCAAAACATAAACACGCTTAGGTCTTAATGCATGCGGTGTCCAGAAGTAGAAAAAATTGAATTCAAATCAATAGAGATCTAAAAGTATGGGATGAATTAGGGTCCGGTGGTAAATGACATAAAAAAATTTTTTTTAATGTCTACATTTAGAAAACTAGTTCACTTCTTTTTGTTCAGTAAATTCGCATTCGTATTTTGAAGAACACACAATTTTTCTTCGATGCATAGTCTATAGTTGTATTGGCCGCCTTGGTAAGCTTGGGCTTTTTTCATAATTTAAGTAATAAAAATAAAATGTTTTATCCGTTGTGTCTTTAATGTGCCGTACGTGTTTGGATAAGGTGGTACTGTTTGACCTGTTATACTCTGTTTAAGAATTGACCTTGAGTCACATCCTACTCGTATGTAAAATATAAAACGTCATTATAAGTATCCTACAACAGTACTTTACTATACTTCGACGAGTTGCTTGTTCTCTTTGACAGTATAGGAATATATTAAAAAGAATATATTTTATATCTTGTGTCTTGCATTATTTGTTGTTGCAGCGTTATATGACTTGATAGATAGAGAGAGAGAGAGAGAGAGAGAGAGTGAGAGAGAGAGAGAGGAGAGAGAGAAAGATGAATGGAATTAAACCTATTATGAAATATTATCGTGTTTAGATTGATAGATAGATAGATAGATGATAGATATGAATAGAATTAAACCCATAGCCTTAAATATTATCATGTTTTCGATAGATAGATGGATAGATAGGTAGATAACACATCACTCAATAAGTCCCGGGTCTAACTAATAAAACAACAATTTTAGGCAAAATTCGACTTTATTCATCAAATAATCTCCCTCTAGGGTGATACACTGATTCCAACTCTTCTCTAACAATTCGATACCTTTTTTGTAGAACGATTTGTCTTTCGCCTCAAAAGACGCATCGGTTTCCGATATCACTTCTTCATTGGAGCCAAACCTCTTTCCCTGGCGCATTCTTTTGAGTTATGCCATAAGTCGGAAGCAATTTGAAGTGCAATTCATTAGTTTTGCCATAATTGCGGTCGACTTGTGACACGGTGAATTGTTGTGGTGAAATAGCACTTTTTTCTTCTTCATTTGTGGCCGTTTATTGGCGATTTCTTCCTTTAAATAATGCTATATAGTATTTGCTATTTATGCTTCTTCCTTTCTCAAGATAATTGATGAACAAAATACCTTGCGCATCCCAAAATACGGAGGCCAAAACCTTGCCTGCCGATGTTTGCGTCTTTGGTCGCTTTGGGCGGCTTTCACCTGCTGCTATCCACTCAGCTGACTGCCGATTTGACTCTGAAGTGAAGTGGTGGATCCATGTTTCATCCATTCACATATTTACGCAAAAACTCCTTTTTTTTTGCGTTGAAACAGCTTTCTCATTGACAATGTTCATGTAAAATAGTGGTACCTTCAACTCCCTGCTATCTCATGCAACTTCAAATTATGATCGACCAAAAGAGGTTTGTGGAGTTCTTTGGTATTTTTATGGACAACTGTCGAATTTGGGCGACCTGGGCGTGCAGCATCATCTGTTTCTATACCACCGCGTTTAAAATCAGCTTACCACATTTTAACCGTTGTTTGCAACGGAGCAGAGTCCGAATAACAATTATCAAGCCATTGCTTTGCTTGAACAGTATGTTTTCCCATCAGAAAGCAATGATTCATCAGCACACGAAATTCAGATTTTCCTATTATTTTAAAAGTTTGTAACAGTAGCTTCATTTAAATAACTGTAATTTGTAAACGATTGGGCTCAAATTTTGACACGTGCCATTTGAAGTTTAGTACTTTATAAAAATCATATGGATTTTGTATTAGTGGAGCCATCTATATGTCAGGCCCGGGACTTATTGCGTTTTGTGTTAGATATGAATAGAATTAGACCTATAGACTTAAACATTACCATGTTTAGATAGATAGATAGATAGATAGATAGATAGATAGATAGATATGGGGTACTTGTGACAGGTAGGTAAACAGTGCCAATGATACCTAGACATGAAGTAATGGAGATATTTTTAACTTTGGTTATAACATTTGCATCAGCTTAAGCGAATGGTTATCTTTCTCCGGTGAAAAACAAAAAAAACAATCGGATGTTGAAGACGATATTCAAAATTCCATTCACCTAAACTGAAATATTGCCATACAAAAAATAAGAACGGGAAGACATAGAAAAACAAATATCTGAATTCATAAAAAAATAGTTTTACGGAATTCCTAAAACAGGTCTAAGTAAAAAACAAAACAACCCGATCATAAAATTCCCAATAAGTTAAACGATTGGATTCTTGCGTGAAACCAAAGCGATGTTTTTTTCTGCCAGTTTTTTTGTAGTCCTTTTTTTAACCTCAAAGATTTACTTTGCAATTGTCTGTCTTCGACGGTTTATCTATGACTGCTCTGTGTATATATGCAAACATTTGTGTATGCCTTTATTATTATTATTACGGGGGTGATTCAAAAAGTAATGCCATTTTGTTTACAACAGGAGGGCCGATTTAGCTCAGTCGGTAGAGCGGCTGACTAGGAACCACAAGGTTCTTGGTTCGATACCGACCCTCGTCAACTATGAGTATGAGTAGCACAGGGATCTGTGCGGTAAAGTAAGGAGCTGATGGTAAGTGTGGCACTCTACTTCAGACGCAAAAAAAAATCTCCTTGGTCTAGCGCTAGTGAAAAGGAGATAGACCCCCTCGCTTTAGGCCATCCCGAGAGACAATAGTAAGCGTGACTGTGTAGGAAAGGTGATCCACTGGGAATTGTCCTGTGTATGACGTTCAACTGCATCTCCTGTTGAAGTTCCAATTCTGGAGCTCTAGGGAGTGTGGAATACTTCTTTTGAGCCACTTCCTCAATACAGATTTCACTTCCCCGTCACTGGAATAATGTTTGACTCTCAAACCCCCTTTCATGGGGACGAATATTCTGAAGGCGCTAAATCTGTTGAGTATGGAGGATGTGGTAAAGTTGTCCACCCGAATGAGCGATTTTCTCCCTTGTCCTGATGCATGTGTGTGGTTGGGCATTGTCATGCAGAAGGAGGACATTGTCTTTTGGCAAGTTGGGTCTTACTCGCCAGATTTTTGCTCCGAGGCTCGTTACGGTCTCCCATGTATGCCTTAGTTTTATTTTAAAATAAACAAAAAACTTTACATGAAATAAAGAAAATGGCATTATTTTTGACTCACTCAAATACTAGCAAAAGTATGCGCCCTTCGAAAGGCTCCATCTACATTTAGTATCACCGCCTCTCTCATTTTTTTTTCAGTTCTCTGGCAAATTCTAAGTATTTGTCTCTTTTCTTGTTCATTCATTTCCTCCCTATGGTCCACAGGAACGGCAAAATCCACTATTATTTGCTCCTTTTGAGTTTTCACATCAGCCTTAGCTGATGGTCTTTCACTGGAGTCTGAGTGACAGCAAGTCTCTTCAGGTCTCCAGGACTCTTCTGAGTATTCTGGCAGATTGCAACAGTGCAGTGTTCTCAATGGTTTCAATCCTTCCTTCGATATCCAAACTTTCCAAACCCTTTTCCAATCCTTTAGGGACTGTTCCAAGTGCACCAACTACAATTGGTATCACTTTCACTTTCATATTTCATAACTTTTTCAGTTCTCTGGCAAGGTCCAGGTATTTTTCCATTCTTTCATTTTCCTTTAGCTTCACCCTGTGATCTGCTGGACCTGCAAAATCCACCAGTTGACAAGTTCTTTCTTTTTTGTTTATCAACACTGGGTCTGTTCTTCATGCTGGGATAAGTTGATCCGTTTTTATTTCAAAGTCCCAGAGAATTTTATGCGTTTCGTTCTGAAGAACAGATTCTGGTTTATACATATACCATTTTGTTGTATGGTCAAAATTTAATTTTTTGCATAATATCCAGTGGATCACCTTCCCAACCCAGTCATGTCTAGTTTTGTACTCCCGTTGTGCTAGTTTGCTACATTCGCATGGTTTACGGTCTCATCTCTATTACTGCATAGTCTACATTTACATTTATTATTATTATTATTATCATTATTATTATTATTATTATTATTATTATTATTGCATTTCTTCTTCCATATTTTGATTTTAGTAATTTATTTTCTTTCTTATATGTTAACTTTATCTTCACACAACTTCACATATGCACACGTATATGCACACGTATATATATACATATATATATATATATATATATATATATATATATACTAACAGCAGTACCCGGTAGTAACAGCAAGATTGGCTATTAGCAGTCACCTGAGTGTGTGGGAAAATGCCAGCGAACCTGCGTGGGCATGCTAGATATTCAATAGCAACCTATGCTTGGCGTCTTTATGGTAGATCAAAAAATGTAAATATGAACACGACCCCCTAATATCTGTGCATGAAATAACCCCAGATGGGTCGACATGCCATTAAAACCTTTTTTCTCCTTTCCTTGTTCTTTTTCTTGTTGCTGTCTCATCATTGTGAATAATTCTTTTAGCTTTTGGCTTAAATCAAAAGCGCTAAAAATAAAGCTGAAAAACTCCGCAATTAAATAAAAGAAAAAAAAAGATCATCTCCGTAATTCCATTTTCTTTTGATGGAAATATCTTTGAATGCTTCTTTGATTAAGAAATGTTTTATTCAAGCGGTCGCTAAGTAGAGAGCTATTTATGCGCTCATTAAGCTAAGTAGATAAGAGATTGTGTATGTCGAAAGTTGAAGGTGGTGTGTACGGTGGAGGTGAATGGTGTGGGGGGGCTGAGGTCTGAATACGGAATTAGTCACAAAAGGAAACGAGATTTATTTTTTTGGACCGATAAAAGTGTTTAAACAACAAGATATTTAATAGAGTATCTTATTCTCTGCACTTGTGAATACTGCATTGGTAAGAAATACAAGACCAAGTGTATCGTAGATATTAACATAGATAGATAGATAGATAGATAGATAGATAGATAGATATATGCATAGACTGACGTTGATTGATAGATAGATAGATAGATAGATAGATAGATAGATATGAAAAGACTGAGATAGATAGATATAAACAGACTAAGATAGATAGATAGATAGATAGATAGATATGAACAGACTGAGAAATATAGACAGATAGATAGATGTATAGATATAAAGAGACTGGGAAAGATAGAGAGATAGAGAGAGATATAGATAGATAATGAACAGACTAAGATAGATAGATAGATAGATAGATAGATAGATAGATAGATAGATAGATATGAACAGACGGGGATAGATAGATATGAGATTGAGATAGATAGATAGATAGATAGATAGATAGATATGAACAGATTGAGATAGATAGATAGATAGATAGATAGATAGATAGATGGATAGATATGAACAGACTGAGAAATGTAGACAGATAGATAGATGTATAATATAAACAGATGAGATAGATAGATAATAGATAGAATAGATAGATAGAGATAGATAGATAGATATGAGAGATAGATAGATATGAGATAGATAGATAGATAAATATGAAAAGACTGATAGATAGATAGATAGATAGATAGATAGGTATGAATAGACTGAAACAAATATATAGATAGATATGAACATACTAAGAAAGATAGATAGATATGAACAGACTGGGATATATATATATATATATATATATATATATATATATATATATATATATATATATATATAGAGAGAGAGAGAGAGAGAGAGAGAGAGAGAGAGAGAGAGTAGAGACTGAGAAAGATAGATAGATATGAACAGACTGAGATACATAGATAGATATATAGATAATGTTTACTCTTTCTTTTTATTTCTCCCTAATCGAGAAGGGGTAGAATACAATGAGTGTACCCACCCCTAAAAAAGATGTGTCCTCTGTAGGACAATAAAACTGCATCTGATGGCGAGGATCCTGTTCTGCAACTCTGGGGAATATGAAGTCAACCCTTCATTGCCATCTCTCCCAGGTTCACTCTAACTCGGAGTCTTAGTAGCTGTTAGAATCCCATCTATGTGTCAAATAGATCTGTGTCAAAATTATTCGTTTTCGATAAGGCATTGTGTAAAAAAAACTCTTAGAAACAACGACAGAAAATTACAAATACAGTGATACTGAGGTGCAGTCAGTGTATTCTTCAGCCACAGCCAATAGGGTGGCATGAAGGTTGATATGCCATTAAACAAAGAAACCAAACCGAACCAAAATTATTACCCCACTCTGTCGGCTGAGACGTTAGAATTACACCAACTGCACATTTACAGAGGGGTAAGACCCCCCTCCCCCCAATTGAGCCACCTGTTGGCCGTGGGTGGCGACTCGTGATGCATATGGATGGAATCCTGGTGGATGAGCTGTCCATGGCATGCATGACTCCACTTAGACCGTTACTTAGGCTAGACGAGCGGTCAGAGAGGCCACCTACGATCAATCGGCTGGTCATGTCAAGCCCTAGCACCTATATGATTGCCCCAACCCTATTTCCCTGATGGCAAGCCCCAACCTTTTTTATTATATATGTGCTAGAAGGTGGTGACTTAGGGTCTTCATGTCCTGAGAATGACGTTAAATTCTAACTGGTGAGCTTTCAATTCTGGAGGTGTGGGGATGTGGGACACTCCTTCATCACCATTGCTCCTAGGTCAAATCTGACCCGGAGTGGTAGTACCTCTTAGGGTTCCATCTATGGGCTGAATAGAAAAAATTGTTTATAAAAATTGTTTTAAAAAAACAACTTTCTACCAAACTATCACTTATAACAAACTTGAACTTTATCCTATAAACTTATCCCTTAAATTGATTTCTAATCCACTTAGCAACAAACAACTGCAAACATCCGACTGTCAAAATCAAGAAAAATCCTTGAAAAAAAGACATAACAACAAATCTGACCATCCTTCACAACCTTCTGCTTGGCATAAAATAATCTTGGATGGGTTGACATGCCGTTAAAATCAATCAATCAAAATTATAACCCTGTATGATGTCAGGTTTTATAACACCACGTACTGTTTTATACATAAGATATGCGCATAATACATGTGCATATTTTATAACGTGTTTATTGTTTTTATTAGCGTTGTGTCTTGTAGATTTCCTAATCGTTTGCTTCGTTAGTTACAATCAGAGATGTTTTTATGAAGTGTGGAAACAATAAAAGAGAAACAAAATCGATAGGAATATTAAAAAAAAGCACGAAATCAAAAAGAAGAAGGAAGGAAAGAAAGAAAGAAAGAAAGAAAGAAAGAAAGAAAAACGGGCAAGAAAAAAGAAAGAATGGAAAAAACTGAGAAAAAAGATGGAAAATAATGAAGTGAAAATATTTGAAGAACATATGTTAAAAAAAGGAAAGAATTTGAAGTGATAAGAAAAAGAAATGGAAATTATAAGAGAAAAGGGAAAAAGAAAAAGAAAGAAAGAAAGAAAATAAGAAAAAAAAAGAAAAAAGAAAATAGAATGTGAAAGAATAAGAAAAGAAAGATAAAACTGAAAGAAAGAATGAATGAATGAAAGACAGAGAAATAACAAGAAAAGCTAAGAATGAAAAAAGAATGGGTAGTAATAAGAAAGAAAGAAAGAAAGAAAGAAAGAAAGAAAAAAAGAGTAGTAATAAGGAAAAAAAAGAAAACTAATATGAAATAATAAGAAAAGAAACAAACAAACAAAGGGAAATATAAAGAAAGAAAAAGAAAAAAGAAAGAGAAATGGTAAGAAAAAAATAAAAGAAATAAAAAATAATGTGAAATAAAAAGAAAAGAAAGAAAGGATGTAAAGCAATACAAAGATAGAAAGAAAGAAGGAAAGAAAGGCCAATAATAATACAAAGGAAGGCAAATAACAAAAAGAAACAGAAAAAGGGGGTAGTTATAAGAAAAAGGAAATAGATAAAGAAAGAGTGAGAGAAAAAGGAAAGTGAGATTGAAAGAAATAAAGGGCAGTAATATGAAAAATGTCGGTATTATCCAGACAGCAAGGGGGTCTATCACTGGTCTTTTCACTGGCGCTAGACCGAGGAGATTGTCTCAGGTTAAGTACCACACCTACCATCAGCTCCTCGGTTTGTACGCACAGATCTCTGTGCTACTCATACGCTGAGTTGGCGAGGGCCAGTATCAAACCCAGAACCTTCTGGTTCCTAGATTGACGCTCTACTGACTGAGGAGTATAACTGGGGGTTGTAGGTTGGCAAATCTGCATAAAAGATAAAACTCTGAATTCAGAACTAGTTCAACCCATAAAATCCTACTTATACGGATGGGTTGGGTAAATAGCAGGTGTTCCACCGTGATGCAATACTTAAAAAGCTAATCTCACCGATATACGCCAATCAATAAACGAGTTTGATCCCCGGTGCATGTCCCATACTTGCGCCCTTGTGTCAAATCCTAGCAATGTCGGACGGTTTGGGTAAACACCAGGCTTACCATCGTGGTGGAACTGTTAACAAGTTTAGTTTTGCTGGTCCATTACTGCCGAAGAGCAAGTTCGATCCTCACTGGATGCCCCATACTTGCGATCTTGTGTTACACCCTACCCGTGTCGAACTGTACGGGTAAATATCAGGGTCTTATTTCCAGTTCTTCAGTCTTTTATCCAAGCTTTTTGGGACCGTTCCAAGTACACCCACTACAATTGGTATCACTTTCAATCTCATATTCCACAGCTTTTTCAATTCTCTGGCAAGGTCCAAGTATTTGTGTATCTTTTTGTTTTCCTTCATCTTTCAATCGTGGTAGAATTATTAGCAAGCTAGCCTTGATCTATTACTTCTGAAAAGCGAGTTCGATCCTCGCTGGATTCCCCATACTTGCGACCTTGTGTCAAGTCCTAAACGTGGTAATCTTCTTGTAATGACCTCATTCAAAAAAGAAAGTTCTTTTTGTAGTTGTTATTTTTTGTAATCAATTTTGGTTTTCATTATTTCTGTTTGATTGTTTTTGTTTTTTTGCAAAAATATAAATTCTGCATTGTTTGGAACTCGTTTATAACAAAAATCATTTTGATCTGGCAAAAATATCTGCTTTGAGGCAATTCACAATGGCTTGAACAAAGGTCTGTCATCAAACATTTGGTGGCTGAGAAGAGCAAACCATGCTAAATTTACGACACATACATACCAAAACAGACTTGACTCATTTAGATAGATAGATAGATAGATAGATAGATAGATCATAATGAGTCAGAAATACCAACTAATAGTTTCGCTTACTAGCTCATCAGGGCAAGAATCCTGATTCAAATTCTTGGCTTGATGAGCTAGTAAGCGAAACTATTAGTTGGTATATCTGACTCTTTAGGATTAATATTACTATTTGCTCTACTTTAGAAACAGAGCACTCTTTAAATTTTAGCTTTCAACATTTCTAGCGGCTTATATATATATATATATATATATATATATGTGTGTGTGTGTGTGTGTGTGTGTGTGTGTGTGTATGTATATGTATATATATATATATATATATATATATATATATATATATATATATATTTCTTTTGGACAAGTGTTATCGTGTTAATTGATTATTTGCGGTTGTTTCGACTCTCTTGGTCTTTTCTTTATTTTTTCATTTTTATTTTTTTCATTTTTCCCAGGCACCGTTTTTTTAGTATATTTCTACTAACAAATTATTTGCCGATTTTTTTCTATCCGCAAGGATTTACTAATAGGATTAATATGTATATATATATATATATATATATATATATATATACTGGCAAAAGTACCCGATCCATGACCGAACTAAAAAAATCTTAACACCAGATAGTGAGTGGGTAAGAGAGAGAATAAGAGGAAAATAATTTATAGAATTTTTAAAATTGTAATCCTTAACTTTTGAGTGTTTTGAAATATATCTATTTTTCAAAAACTGTTTGGTACATATGACAAAAACTTAAATTCAATTCCTAATTGCTTGTTTTTATTTTAATTGCTTGTTGCATTAAAGTGATAAGAAATATTAATTTAGTTAATTTTCTTTTTTACCCCTAAAAAGTAACAATTAAAAGGTGCTAAGTATTAAACATGTGTCCTTATTTATTTAGCTGTATCGGCTGAGGCTGTACAATACGCCGACAGCACCTCTGCTGAGTAAAACCACTTTCCAATTGGACCACCAATTGGCCGTAGAACGACCCGTGGTGTTTGCCGAGCAGTCCAGGGCATGCACCGTTACTTGGGCTAGACGGGCGGTCGGAGAGGCCCCTCCAATCAATCGGCTGGTCATGTCAAGCCCTAGCACCTATATGATTGTCCCGACCGTATTGCTCTGATGGTAAAACTGAATCTAGTAGTGAAGTTCCAATTATGGAGCTCTGGGAAGTGTGAAGTACCCCTTCATTGCCATTACTCCCAAACCCACATTGACCCGGGGGTAGTACCTGTTAGTCCGACCATTCCAGGTACCATCTATTGGTCTAAATAGATAAAAAAAAAAAGGAGTTTTAAAGAATATGTTTAAAAAAATGAATTAGAAATAATTTGAATACCCAGTAATAATGAATAAAACAAACATGACTTCAGCATAAATTGTTTTCAAATCTCAATAACGTTTTTTTTTAGTACGTATTTTTACTTCAGACAAAGCGTCCGTTTTTGTAAATCTTTTTGCAGAATTTAATGTTTAAAATGTATCAAAAATGAATTACATATGTAATAACATTTTGCTTTTTTACTGATGCTCATTATGTTACTACATTTTTACTTAAACAAAAATGTAACCTTATATAATCGATTTAATTAATTTTAATTCGTTTTTAAAGTGAAAATTGGCGCTTGAATTGTTGATACCTAATAAAATACTATTAGTAAATATCATTTGCCTTTCTACAACCACATGCTTATAATAGAATTATTTTTTGTAATAAAAAAATCGTCTTTTTTTATACAGTAAGTTCAAAACCTGTGCCGATTAATGGGTTAGAAGGTTTATTTTTTAATCATTTTGAAACTCGTACTTTGTATTACAGTTAGGAACCAATCATAGCGCTACTTCAAAGCTCAATTTGTGCCGACAGCAGATGATATGGGAGGGTCTCGATTTGTGCCGACAGGAGATGGGTTGGGAGGATAGTTTTTGTTTTTTTGGAAATTAACATTCGTATTTTTTTTTTTTCATACAGTAAGAGACCGGGTCCGCCGTCTGGGAAGTTCAAAACTAAACTCATGTCGACGTGAGTAGGTGGGGTTGGAGGGGTGTGTATACGGTATTTTTGAATTTTTTCTTAATTATTGAATTATATTGCTTAATTATTAAAAACAAACAAAAAAGAAATTGTGTTTGTTTCTTAGTTATAAGCATATCAAATAGTATGCTAGATTTCAAATCTGAATGATCTCTCGTTTGTGGTTATGAGTCGACACGTACATACCAAGTCATATCAAACTTTCTTTTATATATATATATGTATATATATTATATATATATATATATATATGTGTGTGTGTGTGTGTGTGTGTGTGTGTGTGTGTGTTGTGTGAGTTTGTCTGCCCGTGTACGTGTCCGTGTATGTGTGTGTGTTTGATTATTCGTTTTTCATGTTTTAACCCTTTAAAAATCGATAAAAAGATCTAAATAGTTGTGTCGATAACTTTTCAGTACCCTGTCGTAATTCCCTGGCTCCTATATTCCAGTAATGATTAACGATGATTCAGTAATAATTTAATCTCATATTGCAGGAGGTTTTAATCCGGCTGACCCAGTCTAAGTTAATAAAATTATTAAATTCCAGACATTGATTCTTTGAATGTGTATATCCCACTGGGCCACCGTATGTAGAGAGAGATAATCAGTTATTTACGGCCTGATGTTATCTCTAGGCAACTGCAGAATTTTACCCACAACAGGTCAAATGATATCATAAATCATTTCGCTAATATTTCAAATATCTAAAACAGATATTTTTAAATACATAAATTTAAAGCAAAAAGAATCCAATGAATTTTTACAATGTCCCACACTCATAAGAATTATACTAGATGAAGTACCTGTTTACTCAGGGGCTTATTTCCAGTTCCTTCAGTCTTTTTCCCAAGCTTTTTGGGGCCGTTCCAAGTGCACCCACTACAATTGGTATCACTTTCACCCTCATATTCCACAGCTTTTTCAATTCTCTGGCAAGGTCCAAGTATTTGTGTATCTTTGTTTTCCTTCATCTTCACTCAGAGGTCTGCTGGAACTGCAAAGTCTACCAGTTAACAAGTTCTCTATTATTATTATTATTATTATTATTATTATTATTATTATTATTATTATTATTATTGTACCAACAATTTTTTAAATGGTCACCCATTTCGAAAAAGATAGCAGGTACTGTAAGAAACCGAATAGAAAAATGACTTTATTCGGCAAATAATTAACCCGAAAAGGGTTCATATACCGTAAAACGAAGAAACTAAAACTGCCAGCTCTGGTTAGGTGGTCCAGACTCGGGTCCTAGCTGATTATTTATTTGACTATTTTTGATTGAGATTTTATGTGTATCTTCATCATCATCAGCTTTCGCTTACAGCACGGATTCCCATGATTCTCTCTCTCTCTCTCTCTCTCTCTATATATATATATATATATATATATATATATATATATATATATATATATATTATCACTCCTGACAGGTCTTCCGCACGGCATTCATAATCCACAAAAACTGATTGATGTTGGCTTCGCTGATTGGCCTACTCTGGTATATTCGTTGTAGGTCTCCAGCTGTGTTTAACATTTCTTGTTTTATTTGGATAGTTTGTGTAATAGGAGGCAAGTGGCCATACAGCAGCTTTTTGGGGGTGCTGCTTCCAGGATTCCTTCAAGGTATCACGCAGCTTCCTCGTGTACTTCTCGTCTAGTTTTTCTCTAAATGTTTTGTTTGAGTCCGTGTGTTATAGACATACAGTAGCACCGACAGGCATACACATGGAAGAATTTATCTTTTCAGGAGATCTTAATATCCCACATGTTTTGAAGGTAGAGAGTTTATAAAGTTCCTTTTTCAGGGGTTTAACTTGTGGCTAACTTGTTTCAGTTGAAATGTGGAGTAGGTGCGTGTTCGTGTCCACATATAAAAATAATTGTTAAATAAAAGAAGCAATAAAACCTTTGATTTTATTACAGGTCGTTTAATCCTTTTGATAAGGTTCAAATGAAACAAAGTTCTTTAAGTCTTTTTTTGTATGTTCGGAATCCTTTTCCGTTAGTCACACGGACAGTAGAAAGTTTCTATTAACCCAAACCCTCCAAACAAGCAGGATGTGACACAAAGTTTTTTAAGCGGCGTTTAACAGGTTTACCAGATTTTTCCGTCCCCTAGACTGGTTGCTATAGCTAGGTTAAATTGTCCGTTTCGCATTTCAATTTACCCAAAGCCGATTTAGAGAACAGCTGGATTTATGAAGAGTATTATCGCTATGTGAAATGCAAACAGCTTCGTCTAAGATTTTAACTCGGGTCGCCTTGTCCAGTTGTCTACGGTAATAAGCATTACACAACGAGTGCCTTGAAACTTTGGAAAGGATGTCTGTAGTGGTTGAGCTTAAGTTTACATGGCCCTGAGTTGAAAAAAAAGGTTATGTACTTTGTTTGATATCCACCTACTTTGGGGACTCTTGAATGTGTGTCCGACTGCCAGTATTGTTGAAATCAAGGATAGATTATTCATCTTATTTTCTCACAAATAAATGTGGGATGATAAAGGACACATATAGCAACAAAAATATACAAAATGGTGCTTTAAAAAAATAAGCATAATTTGATACAGGATACAAATAGAAATAATTAAAATTCAAAAAATCAAATATAGCATTATCAAAAAAAAAGATCGAGCAGCCGAATGAAAGACAAATTGGGTGAGTTCAACATCTCTTCTGTAACATGATATGCCTTTAGAATTAAATTCAATAAATACATACAGCTTAAAAGAAAGGAAAGCCATTAATCGAATTTTCTAGATTTTTTTCTACAGTTTGGTTTGTTTGTTTTAATTATATGTAAAATGTCCGTGGGTTATTTAATGTCAAAGCCATCCTTGGAAGAGGATAGTGGTGGCATTATTTAGCCACCAGCTAGGTTCATACTTTTCCTAAGGGTATTAGTCCAAAAAGGAACACAATAGCATGACTGGAATTGAATCACATATGAGATTCTAATATGGAGTTTCGCAATTGTAATTAATCTGTCAACAAGACTGTTGAAGGTGACACTTAATGGTTTAGAAAGCCGTAAAAGATCTTAAGGCCAGATGTTCCCTACTTCTGAGTTTGAGAGTTCAGTCTGCCCTGCTATTACATCACCAGCGAAATGAACAGAGAAGATATCAGATCATGCCTTTCAGAAGAGAATTAATGCATAGTAAATACTACTTGTCCTGAAACGTAATTAAACGGTCTATAAAAAATTCAAATTGAAAAGAAAACGGTAATCAAATTCCTGGGTAAAGAGAAAGAGAAAAAAAAAAAAAAAAAAAAGAAAATAAATTTTCTAAGATTCTAAAAGCACTTAATATATACCACCGAAACTTAATATATATCAATGACCCCTGAACTTGATAATAAAACGGAAGTCCCAAGTTTTCTGCAGAAGAGCGGAA
This sequence comes from Doryteuthis pealeii, assembly GCA_023376005.1. Taxonomy (NCBI): domain Eukaryota; kingdom Metazoa; phylum Mollusca; class Cephalopoda; order Myopsida; family Loliginidae; genus Doryteuthis; species Doryteuthis pealeii. The sequence continues at coordinate 102,198,735 of CM042141.1, read as the reverse complement.
ACGGATATGTCCCTTCCCCCACCCCGGGACCACAAGTGGGAGTAAGGGGACTCATCTTTTTTTCGCTGGGTGTCTCACAGGGGGAGGCACGTCGATTTTGTGGGCTCCGTTATGGGGGGTGTTTAACTAGCCTTGTAAGTTGCGAGATAGTGGCAATGAATGGAATTTATGATAGAAAATATTATCCTACTCTTCCTCTCTTTCACTGAAAAGGCCAAACTGAGTGAGCAAGAAATAAACAACCACATATGCCTATCTACAACCCACTATTCTTTCGTATGTTGAATTTTGGGGGGAAACCACTACCTATGTTGAATGTTGCTTGTGACCTATTGGCTGCCTGGTCTACCACATTACTTCATAAGCCTTTTATGACACCATGACTTCATCGAACCACTTTTCACATTTAAAGCCGTTAGTAAATTCATACGACGTAGCGCCCCCCCCTCTCTCTCTCTCTCTCTCTCTCTCTCTCTCTCTCTCTCTCTCTCTCTCTCTCTCTCTCTCTCTCTCTCTCTCTCGCCTTCAGAATTTCACTATACTTTATTTATCTAAATTGATACCATTTAAAATGTAAAAGATTACTATTGATGGGGGTGGGGAGATTGGAGAAATTAGGATTAAATTACTTTACTAGAAAGATCAACTACTTTACTAAAACGAAGAATGAGTGGTGATCTTATTGAAACTTTCAAAATTATAAATGAAATTTCTAATCATGGTAGACATTTTTAATGTCTCCCATCAAATTTGAAATTTACTGTCAAAGGAGATTTCAAAAATTAAGTCTATTGGTTGCATTTTTTTTGCTCATAGAGTAATATATTTTTGGAATAAATTACCTAATCAGATCAAAAACAGCAATAGTGTAAAAGATAATTGAATTAGATGATTATAGAAATAATGGTAAGAAGAAAAATTTAAGAGGAGATTTTTTTGAAACTATCGGATGATTTACTTAACAGAATTTCACTTGAATATAGATATTAATTTCATATTGTATATGTTCTGTGCAAAGATTCTCTTGTTTTTGTTGTTTTTTTTTATATCTTAAAGGTTGATGTGAGAATAGTGTAAAAGCAGTGAGATGGCATAGGATTCACAAAAACATAAATAATAATAATAATAATAATAATAATAATAATAATAATAATAAATAATAATAATTTACCAGAGAACTGAACAATGATAATAATAATTTACCAGAGAACAATTTACTGAATAATAATTTACCAGAGAACAATTTACTGAATAATAATAATAATAATTTACCAGAGAACTGAACAAACTGTGGAACACGAGGGTAAAGGTCATACTAATTGTAATTGGCGACCTTGCAACAGTCCCCAAGGGTTTGGAAAGGAATCTGGATGAATTGGAATCTGAGGAAGAATCGAGACTATCCAAACAATATATATATATATATATATTATATATATATATATATATATATAATAAGTGACAATTCTTCCAGGTAGTAGTTGTATCAGTGCTACTGTACCACCTGGACCCTAACGAAACGGCTAGAGAATAAGCTAGATGGGAGGTGCACAAGAATGCTGCGTGTAATCTAGAACAAATCCTGGAAAAAGCATCCCACGTGAATACAACTGTAGGGCCATTTGCCTCCTATCACACAGACCATCCAAGTAAGAAGAACGAGATATGCTAGACACTGTTGGAAAAGCGAGGAAGAACTCATAAGTGGCGTTCTCCTGTTGAAGCCAACACATGAGCATGCCGGTGTGGGCCATCCAACAAAGATGTACATTGACCGGCCCTGTGTGGATACTGGATGCTGCGCAGAGGACCTCCCGGGGGCAATGAGTGATAGGGACGGTTTGCAAGAGATTGTCACGGATATCTGTGCTCCTAGCGTGACATAATATATATGTATATATATATATATATATATATATATATATATATATGTATGTATATATGTATATATATGTGTGTGTGTGTGTGTGTGTGTGGATTCATTAGTTTATTTCTTGTTATGTTTGGGGGTTTTATATATCTTAAATTGCTATTTATCTAGTTATTCGATTACCTTAAATGAAATTTGGGAACTTAACCAGCTACTAATTCTAATGTGTATCATAGACTAGAGGATGCTCAATTTTAGTGTTTTCAGAATCGGCCCCCTTTTTGTTTGATGAATGCTATGTAAAAAAAAAAGATTGGAATTGACGAGTCTAAATAATAAGAAACATCAGAATAAAAAAATAAAAACACAAAAGAGAACCTTGAACTGAAAAGGACCAGTCTGAAAAATAAAATAAAAATCCCAACGGAGCAGACAATAAGGTGCCAATTGCCCCTCTCTTCTGCTATTTGAGTGCACTAAACCACCCAGATAATCACCTTCCATCACTTACAGGTCATAAATATAACTACTTTCTAAAAAGATGAGATGAACTGAAACCCAATATCATCACAGGGGTCACCAGAAAAATAAAAAAAGCCTCATGAATTATGTGTACCATTTTCAATAAAGTTAGCAGTCTGATGAAACTCATAGGTATATTCAGATACCTGTGACCGGAAATGGATCTATAACCACAAAATAGCCAATTTTTAAGCCTTATTCTTTACTAATTATATACAGGGTGTTCGGGATAATTTTGACAGTTTCATAAGGAAAAACAAAAATAGTGCTAGGTAACTACAAAATTTAATAGAGTGTAAAGAATTTCAACAGGCACGGAAATCCCACCAATGTCAACAAGTTTCACTCAAAATAACCGCCATTAGCGTCGATCACAGCCTCAATCCTGCTCCGGAAACTGGAGCAGGCTGATGTTACAGTTTCCCTGGGAAAGGTCTCAAAAAAACTATCTTAATTCTGTCGATTAACTGAGCTTTTGTAGTACTGGCATGGTGATTGGTTCTTTCGAAACAGCACCCCATACATAATAGTCCAAACATTGGGACTGGTGTAGTCGTAAAAATTCGCCGAAAACCATTTTTAACTTTTCCCAGAGGTGTGCAGGGGGCCGAATCCTGCTGTCATACATATGGCCTACCATTAGCTACCCTTGTTATTCAGGGCTTGACTACAGTGTTTAACAACTCTACGTAGGCATCTGAATTCAACCTAATACCCTCTCTGAAAAAATGCGAGGAATTCTGCTGTACTAACGCAATCAGATCGTCTGCTTTCTTCTAGCCACCGCCTCGTAGTCTCCATTGCAATTTCCCAGTTCATGCCTGATTGTGTTTTACAGAGTTCAGGGAGCATTGGGCAGCAAACATAACTCCTTATTTTGATGGCCGGCGAAGATCATTATGATACAGGTTATTCTCTTCTATGATTCGGGTGGATTCCAGTCATCCGTTTTATCAGTCATTACGTATATGAATGAAGAAGGGTCGAAGCTTTTAAATGATGCGTAGTGTGCGTCAAAACCTCAAACTTACGGAGAAAAATAAAAATTATATTATATATCTCACTCAGTTTCTATCAAGCTATATATATCTGTTTCTTTCTCTCTCTCTCTCTCTCTCTATATATATATAATATATATATATATATATATATATATATAGAGAGAGAGAGAGAGAGAGAGAGAGAGAGAGAGAGAGAGAAAGAGAAAGACAGACAGACAGACAGACAGAGGGGGTGCAGAGAGAGAAAGAAATAGACATATATATATATATTTACCAACCCTCCGCACGGGCAGGATGTGACACAAGGTCAATTTATTAAGCAGAGTTTAACAGGTTTGAATTCAGAGTTTTCCTTCTCCTAGACCGGTTGCCTAACCAAAGTTAAAGAGCCTAGTTTGCCCTACTATTTATTCATAACTGGAGGGAGAGCAGGATTCATACCTTTCCCAATGATATTAGCGCTAAGTGAAATGCAATTAATACAGGATTTGAAATAGACATATATAACTTGATAGAAACTGAATGAGATATATAATAGTTGACATACCTCTCTCTATATATGACAACGATGACATGACCTACATACGAAATAATGTTACGTGGGCAAAATGAACAGACATTGTAGAGAAATGTTCCTAGCTTTATTTTTTCTATTCGACTGATACAAATTTGTATCTTTCATTTGAATCGTATGAGTCTGAGGCTTTATAATTCTTTAATATATTTGATTCTTGGTTTTCTTTTTGGCTTATTCCATTTTACAACTATATTTATATGTTATTTTCCAAAGAGGATCTGAGAACATAACAATTTTCTGTTTTTTTTATTTATTTAATTGTCTGCCAATGTAACCATTTTTATATATGGTTGGATATTTTCCATCTTGTCACTTTTCCTTATGTCTTTTGTCCTTTCTTTCATTACTTCTTACTTCCTTTCTCCGTTCTTTTTTCTTTCTTTTTACTTTGTTCTTCCTTTCTTTCTTTCATTCACATCGTATTTATTCCTAGTGCATTCTAAATATTTCTTCCTTCCTTCCTTCCTTCCTCCCTTCCTTCCTCACTTCTTCTCTTTTCCGTTTGTCCGCTTTAGTAGCAGCTTCGATCTGTGCGGTAAAGTAGGGAGCTAATGGTAGGTGTGGCGCTCCACCTCAGACACAAAACCAATCTCCCTGGTCTAGTAGAAATGACAAACGGGATAGACTCCCTCGCTGTCTGGTCGATACCGACAATAGGCCACCCCACCAAACTTTACTTACTTTACTTAAATATATTATTATAATGGAGATTCGGTTTCTGGCTGTTTATAACCGAAACCGAGTCACGGCTTATGTCCTAATACCCCCAGGAATTGTGTAAGTTTATCAATGGGTATTTAATTTTCAATCAAAATCATTAATACATAGAATAAAGAAGAACCCTGTATTATATATACACAGAAATTAAGTATACAACATAAACAGTTCACCTTTTTTCTAAAGAATAAAATAAACTAAAATCATTAAAGGTACATGATATTCCATATATTCCTCCTGCAAAAATATATAACTACTAGCAGGATCTATGGATATGACACAGTATGATGATTTAATTATTACAACATTTGATATATTTACTTAAAATAGTTCAATATATTAAAAAAAAATCTTGAAAGTCTTTTTTCTTTCTTTCCTTTTTTCCTTTTTTTATTATGTTCGATTGAAACGGGTTAGCGTTATCGCTTTCACACACTCACCTCCTCTCTGTATCTTTCCCCTATTCTCTTTCCTTATTTCTTTCTTTCAATAAAAATGGAATGGTTCATTATTTAGCTGAGTGGACGACATAAGAAATAAGAATTCGGTAAGTAAGCAATACCAGATAAACCAGGATTTACATTTTTGCACATCATCTTGGACAATTTGGACGGTCTCACTTTTAACCAGAGGATGTTGCAAAACGGTCGGGCAATTAAAGAACACGAGTATTAATATATGTCTTATATATCCCAATTCACAAAGTATTCTTTCTACACATTTTGTCATTCTTGATATATTGAATTCCTTTTTTAAGATCTGAGCACAGGTGAAAATGTTTTGTTTGGCTCTAACTCGCTTTAGTTTATGTTCATCTCGAGGAAGCAAGTTCTCAAAGCCTTTTCCTTTGCTTTGACTTCTCAATTTAATTATAACTTATTTTCAACGGCCTTCTTTGTCGTTCGATGATTTCTGCAAAGCTCCTTTGAAATCTCCAATATACACATTACCTCCCTCAATAATTATTTTCTGTTTATCAGCATTTGTTAGATGCTTCCCTTTTACTCATGCTTTAAAATAGATTGTAGAAAAAAAAGAAAAAATGTTTTCATTAGATTTCAAAGGTCTTAAATAAATATTAAATATTAATATAAATATTAGTCTAATCTGCACATGAACTTTAGTCAGTCGATTTTCGTAAATTCCAAATATCTCAAAAACTAACCATTAGAAATGCCAGAAAATGTAATTAAATATTTTATTAATAGTGGAAATGAACGAGTTTGAAATTGACAAATATTGGTTAAGAAAGTTTTCAGTTATTGAAGTTTATTTGATTTGCATGATAAATTGAAATCGGCTGTAGTTATGATTAAAATCTGCCGCATTAAATAACCCATAAATGATTTTTTTTTAAATTAAATGAAACATTGAAAATATCGTATTGAAGAACGAGTGTCGGTTGACTTTCATTTTCTCAAACGGTATAAATATAGAAGAACAAATTCCGACGAAACTGATAAGTAGACTTTGTTGTTTGAGTTAAATCAGTAGAAGTAATAAAAAAAGTAAAAAAAACCGGATAGAAGATACAAAAATACATGTGTATATAGAAATGGCCCAATAAGATAAGAGTATTTATAGTTAAATCTAAAGTATATCGGAATAAAGGTATCACTAACTGCTTTGGAAAGTCCCTCGTGTAGCACGTACACGGTATGCATTTGGGGGTCTAAGACCCCAGTCCTGTACACAATAGACCCAACTGGTGCGTGTGACCACTACGAAGCCAGAGGGTTCTCGTGTATCAGGTACACAGAATGTATGTGGACGGGCGAATGCCCCCTTCCTAATGGAGAGTAGACACAACTGGTGTGTTACCTCAGATAGCTGCATAATCTAAGGGAAAGTTTTGACATTGGCGGTACTGGTCTTTTATACTACCTGTCGCAACAACAGCTAGTTGCCAAACGGAAAAAAACTAGTTGGCAAGTAAGAGGAAAAATCCCAACAGTATGATTCGAATGGAGTATTTGCAAGCGAATAATCTTTCGGCATTAAATAACAAAGCGGTTGATATGCCGTTAAACAGATAAAATAAAATCATCAGCTTATAACTTTATCAGGCTGCAGACATGGAACAACTCGTTTATATATCTAAACATGAGCAAATTCATGATAGCAACTGCAAACCTTTTAACAAATATAAATGTGCGAGGAACACGATTTCCTAAAGTCTAAGCATAAAATAACCCAAGACGAGTAAGTCAATCAATTATTATTCCCAAACAAGCAGAGATGCATGAAGTTGTGAAGAAAATGATCGTATAGTTTTCTTGGTTATGCTTTGAACTTTTCAACAACTCTAGTAATAACCATCTACCCTTGTAGGATAAAGTTAGAATAATAGAGAAGGACATTGGAAAAGAAGACGCCTCAAAGAAGCAGCGTATATGTTGGGTTATTGTGACCTTTTGAGTAGATCAAGTATAGAGATGAACACAATATAGAAACCAATCATTGAAAAGCTAAATCAAATCGGGTTTAAAGTAAAAGTAAAGTAAAATCGTCCGGGTGGCCTAAAGTCAGTATCAGCCAATCAGCGAGGGAGTCTATCCCCTTTTCACTAGCAAGGAGATTGTTTTTGCGTCTGAGGTGGAGCGCCACACTACTATCAGCTCCTTACTTTACCGCACAGATCCGTGTGCTACTCATACGCTGAGTTGGCGAGGGCCGGTATAGAACTAGGAACCTTGTGGTTTCTAGCCGAACGCTCTACCGACTGAGCTAACCCAAAATATCGGAAAATAATTGATGTCATTGGATTTTACGCTTTGTGTTGCACAGGAAACACCAAAGAACAATTTTCTTTCAACGCATCCGGAATGATAGGCCAAAAAAACAATGACGTCATTATCTGAAGAAGATCTTCAAAAATTCTTCGATGCCTTTGTTTGATCAACAGTCAAATTATCAAAATCATTTTTCAGATTGGGTCATTGCTATGCTCCAATACACAGGGAACACCTGAGAAGGTCAGAGGATACCGCGGACGAAATTTTGTGATTTTTACATATCACAATAAAGATGAGGAAACAGTCCGAAAAATCAAAATTATACATGAACTCTAGTAAGGGTCTTGAAATGTGGGATGCGAATTCACAACCAACTTCTTTATTCCGATATCGTTGTGTTTTAATTTTGGTTTTAGTGTCTCCTGCCTCGGGATGGAAATGGATTTAGCTATCTGGTTTTCTATAAATGTATAGAAATATCTCCGTGCTGAGAACTGCTGATTTAATTAATCACTTTGTTTTCGTTATTATTATTATTATTATTATTATTATTATTATTATTACTACTACTACTACTTCTACAACAACAACAACAACAACAATAATAATAATAATGTTGTTGTTGTTGTAGTAGTAGTAGTAGTAGTAGTAGTAGTAGTAGTAGTAGTAGTAGTAGTAGTAGTAGCGGGTTCGACAGCGATATGTAAACTGACCGGCTTCGAGGAGGAAGCCTGTTTATATTAGTTCCCTTCCATGCCTTGCACGTGCATGGTCGAGTCTACTATATGCCGGTGACTACCGGTGACTGTCCAAGGGTGTCCCCGTCCAATATCTGTTCCGTCGTACTACTCTACAGTTGTCAGTGCAGATTGCCCTTAGTCTAATTCCTCCTGAACAGGGGAGACTGTTTTTGAGATGTTTGGAGTGAAAACATCTATAGTGCAGTTAACTGCTATTTTAATCAATCATTTGGTGGTCTAAGTTCGTTGTTGTCAGTGCAGATCCTTCTTAGTCGAATTCCTCGTGAATAAGGGAAACTGTTTTTGAGATGTTTGGATTGAAAGGATCTATAATGGAGATAATTGAGAGTGTTTGTGGATTTTGGAGGTAGAGTCGTTTGCAGTTGTCTGTTCTTGTCAATATATACAAGGATATGTGGGAGTAAAATATGGAAATGAATTACGACAATATACAGAAATAGGTGAAGGAAAATTTTCCAAGAAAGATTAATTTGTCAAGATATTTAGGTCGACGTTTAAACGTTTCGGTTCCTTCTTCTGGACAATATGATAGAAGGTTATAAGCCTTTTTCTCCACGTTATTTCCAACTCATACCATTCAAAAACATCCATCACCTTTTGAACGACAAAAATATTTTTCCCTTCCTTTTATCATATGTCTGAAGAAGGTTTACATAAACCGAAACGTTTAAACGTCGGCATAGACATCTTAATGAATTCATCTTTTTTAGAATACTTTGTTGTTCCTATTTCTAACTACTTGAATATTAGAAATGCTATTGCTTGTGTAGATTTTTTGTTAAGAAACTGTTTAGCTTTTCCTCTCCACCTGTGTATATGATGAATATATTTTTATATAGCCCTTTTCTCGGGTGTATATATGGTGAGAGAGAGAGACAGAGTATAGGAGATGATGAGAAGATGAGGATTCTCACTTGTTAACTCTTCTGTTTGCTACCCATCGCCATTTTCTTTTGTTGGGCTGTTTTCTCGTGTTGATTCTTTTTGTTGGGCTAGTCGTCTCTTGTTTTAACAAATTAACAACACTTTGTTGTTTTTCTTTTAAGCTTTTATTAACAAAAACCCAGCCCATGATTCAACCGCGCGGTGAGTGAAGCGACCCCTAGAGCCGATGACAGCGTCCGCTCTCGGCTAATAACGTCGCAACTTCACTAAACTAAAACTTCTTTCTCATGTTTCTACTAGCGCGTTTTTCAAGGCGTCAAGTAAAAGGTTATTACAAATCAATCACAACCCTAAAGGTTAGAGTAACTTTCCACTCGACCCCCGTTATTTTGAATCTAACTAACTCTGATTCAAAATATCCAACTACATTACGTACATAATTCATAGGCTATCCATGAATTATGCAACATTATCATCAATGCATCTTGTGTAAAAGAGGCAGTCATTCTGAATTTCCGGTAGCTGTGTGTGTTTTCAAATGTGTCCATGTAGATGGTTGCGTATAAGGCAGTTGCTAGGGTTTTAAATCTAGAATTGTGTAATACAAGACAAGACTAAGACTTTTAAAAACCAATAAAAATGTTAATAGATCGACGCTAGTCGGGATACAAGTCCTTTTCATATCTCGTTGACGAAGGTGGGAAGTAAGTCGATGAGAAAAGTCATATATATCGTTCAATAATGTTTGAGAGATGAACGATTAGGAAGGGAGGTAATATTTCACGACTGGAAAAGAATGACATAAATTTGGTAATCAAAGCCTGGGCAATACCGAAAGGTGATTATCAACTGATGGAGATTGATATAAATGTGACATTAACTTGTTTACCTATGAACTGGGTATATATATATATATATATATATATATATATATATATATATATGTGTGTAAATATATATATATATATATATATATATATATATATTATATATTCCCATTCTCAACAGATATTACAAAGTTAAGAGACGGATTTTATCTTCTCTAATAACTTATAAAATAATTATATTAACTTGATGCTTCAAAGGAGTCTAATAATAGATGAGAAAAACTTTCTATCAGGGACCCCACTCTCAAAAAGTGTTTTAATACTTTTGAGAGGGTCCCTTGGAAAGGATTTTCATTTATCCCTCTAATTTCATTCATTCTTGTTTCCTCCATTCATTCATTTTGCCATTGATTTTTACTATATATATATATATATATATATATATATATATATATATATATATATATATATATATATATATATATATATATATATAACCACCTCTACAAATATCTATGAAGCACTTTCCAATATTTATTAGCCCGAATCATTCGGTTTCTTTTTCTTTTTTAAAAGTAAAAATTGCGACTCGTTCGGTTTTATTTTTTTTATCCGTGACTTCTCACTCATATATATATATATATATATATAGGGGGAAGAAAAATGGAAATGATTTGGTTTTGTCTTGTTTTACAGCATATCAACCTCGGTGGGTCATTTAATGCCGATAAAGTTTTGAAATAAATCAATTCTTAATGGATAATACAATTTTGTTTATGAACTCTTGTTTTTCTATTTAACACATAGATGGGACCCTAACAGTTACTACCACTCTGGGTCAGAGTGGACCTGGGAGCAATGGTGATGAAGGGGTGCTCCACATTCCCCAAACCTCCAAAACTGGAACCTCACCATCAGATAGAGTTTAACGTCATTCCCTGGACATGTAGACCCGCAGTCACCGCCTTCTAGTACCCATATGATAAAAAGGGTTGGGGCTTGCCATAAGGGCAATAGGGTTGGGAAAATCATATAGGTGCTAGGGCTTGACGTGACCAGCCGATTGATCGGAGGGGGCCTCTCCGATCGCCCATCTAGTCCAAGATAGGGCCAAAATGGAGTATTGCAAGTCATGGACTGCTCAACCACCTGGGTTCTGTCCTTAAGCATCACGGGTCGCCACCCACGGCCAACAGGTGGCCCCATTGGGGGAGTCTTACCCCTCTGCAGAGGTGCAGTCGGTGCATTCTCACGCCCCACCGCAGGGCGGAAACGGAAATGAATCCAACAATATTTTGAAAAATGAGTAAGAGTATAAAATAAGAAAATGAGGATGATTTATTAATATTTGGTAAAATATTCCGACACTAAGTGTTTCGATCCACAGAATGAAAACTCAACTATTAAACACCCTTAATTTCTCAAAGTTTGAACCTCGCTGGATACCCCATACTTGCAACCTTATGTCACATCTCAACCACAGCGAACAGGTATTAGCGTTATGTGAAATGCAAACACCATCGTTCAGTATTTCAACTTGGATCACGTCACGCTCATGTCATTACTTTGTCCAAAGAGCCTTAGGTCGGACACAAGGCTGTATGTATATGGGTACCAAATGAGAACTGAAGTCATTACTCTTTTATAGAAGTCTGCTAAAAAGTGCGCATTTCAAATAGCTTCGTCTAGGTTCACCGTGTCCATTTACTATGATCATAACCATTACACAGCGAGCGTCACCGTTAAGCAAATAAACCATAAACCAAACATAGAAGCAAAATGAATGTTATAACAATCATTTATTTTTTTTTTTTTCCTTTTTTTTTTTTTTTTCGCTTCCATCTTCATTATTAGTTGGTGCTCATTAATTTTTCACTCCCAAGTGTCGAAGTAAAATTGTTAGACATTCCTTTTGATTGTATAAACAAGAATAAATTCACTGAAAAGAAAGAAAAGAAACGAGCATTTGATTGAAATAGTTTGATTAAATAGAATAATCAACTCGGAATGTCTGAAATGTATTGAATTAAAATTCAGAAGAGACACTGGTCTTACCATTTAAACATTTTTAAAAAGCGTCAGAAGATTGAAATTACTTCAACACCTGTTTGTTTTTTGTTTTTTTATAGATTATTCACTTGATTATTACATAGTTTTCTTTTTTCTTTTTTCTTCTTCCTTTAAGATATTCACATTACCTTCGAGCAAAGTTTATTATTAGCTTTAATATGAACGACGTTAAATCATCTTTGTCGTCTTCGACTAATTTTAAAATGACAAGTCTCGTAATTTGTGCAATTTCTTTTCAAATTACACAGCTTTTGAAAAATGGAATATATTTAGATAAACTTACAACGAGGCCTGTTTTGGAATAGGAATCTACTTGCAAAAGATGTCTCGGCTTCATGTAATGGTTAGAAAGCTAGTCTCGCAGATCCATTTCTACTGAAAGTGAGTCTGAGTTTTAATGTTCAAAATCTATTTGCAATTTTAGCTTTAAAATAAAGCGTACTTTCTTAGGAGTTGGGCATCCCATCGTGGTATAATGGTTAGCAAACTAGTCCGACATTGACATAGAATATTTAACTCAGTTTAACACTTGTTCCCGGTCATGTTTAACGGAATGAGAACAGTCTACTCCCGAGGATTAAATAAAGGGTTTGGTTCGAAGTCCCGTGAAGGCTCCCGATTACGATCTGAAGGCTCTCAAGTTCGACAAGAAGGTTCTCGAGTCCCACAAGAAACACCTGAACAAGATCGGAGGGTACATCGGCCGAAACGTTAGATTTTTCATATATTTATGTGTATCAACAAATTGGTAGAAATAATTTTCATTAACTTAATGTATATCAAATAATTAGAAGAAATAACTTCATGTGTATTAATAAACTGATAGTAAAAACTCATGAAGCAATTTCTAGCACATATATGATAAAATGGGGGTGTTTACCATAAGAGTAATTTGAAAAGTACAATCGGAACAATCATACAGGTGCTACGGTTTGACACGACCAGCCGAGTAATTGGGTCGAGCTTCTTTGACCGCCCGTCTAACTCAAGTAAGCGCTGAAGTGAACGTTGCATGTCACATGGCCACTTAGCACTCGGATTAAAGACCGTTCAGCCACTACAATCCTGTCCTCACGCATTATGTGTCGCCACCCACGCAAGCAGGTGAGCCCATTGGATTGAGGGGAGATGTATCACCCCCTCTGTTGAGGTGCCGTCGGTGTATCAATTTTAAAAACAGTCATTACTATTTCAAGAGTCGTTTAGGCTACAAAATTAATTATTTGTGTTACTTTTATTGTTACATTTCAGCCGATCTATTCTACAAAGTTCTTAAGGTGTCTAGATATGCCTTCTATCATTTCACGAAGAGTCATTTTTATTCCAAGAGTTTTTCAGACTATTAACATGAAGCAAAACAAACTCTATATGATGTATACAACTTAATGCGCGGACAGTTTTGTAGCAATGTTTGTCCATTATACGTTGCAATCTTCTGCCTTTTCATCTGCCTACTTTAACTTGTTAAAAAGAGTCAACAGAATTAACACGTCTATGAACAGTTAAGAATAAAGAACAAAGAAAAAAGCTCATTTACAATATGTTTTATTCTTAAATTTAATAGGAAAATTCAAATAACTTGAGTTATCCCCCTTGAACTGTACAGTTAACGAATAAACAGGGGAGGGAATATTTGATTGAAGGCAGACGAGAGATTTGTTTTTTCACTGACGACGGATTTGTGAGATTGAGAGACTGGGAAGGTTTTGAAGAAGGTTACGGAAAAGATTTTGAAACAAGAAAGACAATATTGAGAGTATTTGATCTGAAAAAAAAATGCCGAGACGGTAAGATTTTTGAAGTGAGAGTTATTTTGCAGAATAAATAGGAATGTATGTTTTCTCTCCTCAGAATGAAAAAGAAAACTTCCATGAAATATAATGTTTACATTTTTTTGCCTTAGTTTCAAAAACAGAGTCGTCTGCCAAAAAAGAAATTGTGGACAAAGATTTTCCTCTCCAAAGAAGAAAAATCGTATTTTCTGAAAAAATTTACAAACTTTATGTTGTGGTTTATTTTAACTTTTTTGACCGTGTGTTGGAATAAGTTATTTAATGAAAATATTATTTGAACTTATGTTTTCTTTTAGATTTTCTGGAGTTTAATACTGGAAAATATTTTAACTCTTAGCCCACTTTAAACTGCTCCCAACATCTCTACCGTCACACCCAACCAAAGTACTAGCTGAAATTGAACATTCTTCTTTCCAAATTTATTTAGTATTTTCTTGGATATTCTTTTGCCTTTTATTTAACACTTTTTGCTGACCTGACAGCATGAAAAAAAGGTTTTGATATTTTTTATTTGAAACCCTTTTAACAAATGAGTAGTACTGAGTCTTAATGTGCCACACTGTCACATTACAGTAGTTGGCAGAAACGTTTAATTTGGGGTTTTCCTTCTCCTATACTGGTTGTTCTATTGTTTATTGTTTGGAATATCTGGTGGTATAAGATGTAAGCAAAATCTTCAATTTATTACGTTTTCCACTAACAGTCATTTTCGCTAGTCAATGAGATTAAGAGGACAGAAAGCATTTAAGATCGTTTGCAACTGTCCTCAAATCAATTGCTGATTAAACTTTCTACCTGAAAGATTATTTTTGAATAAACACCAAAGGAAGACTACAGAATTGGACTTATATTACAAGGAACACTACAGACTTGGACTTATATATACTACCGAGCAAACCCACAGGCTAGAATCACCAAGTAGATTATGTGAACAACAACAGAACAACTGAACTCTTAAAATGGCGACACAGATTCTAATAGACTCTCCTAAGAGTATTAGCGCGAAATAAAAGGTAACATCCTTAAGCAGAATTCAAACCCGTTTGCCAATTCCATTTTCTGTGCTGATGACCATCATATCACTTACATAACCATATACTTATATGCACGGATAGATATATCACAGTGCATTGAATTTTGTATACTGTCTCATGTTAACAACCCGCCATTTTGTGTTTGTACATCTGCGCATGATCAGATTGTATGTTCCGCGTGTTTTCGAGAGCCATCTTTCTTTCAAAGAAACAAGAAAGATAAAAGTTCTTGTTATTTCTTCAATATCGGTTTATTGAGATCAACATTTTACAGACTCGTAGGAGGGGGGGATGCAACAAGGTTATAAGGGGTCTTATCTCAGACAATCAATATGCTATTTGGGAAAACAGCAAAAACGGGCATCATGAAAGATACGAAATGAATCCATCAGATATATTTCGTCTGCGACATTGTGATCCAAAATAGAATTGGTTTCATCTTCGTATTTGCTTGGTAGCTGATCGATTAAATCAATGGAATCATAGCAAATACAATTATACACACACACACACACACACATATATATATATATATATATATATATATATATATATATATATATATATATATATATATGAATCAGATTCTCTTGTAGGCATGTTTTATTAAAAATGACAAAAAACGGTTTAGTATTTTAGCTTTTCATTCAGCTTTTCTTTTTGCGACATCTTTTCACCAAATTTAAAAAGCTGAATAAAAGGTTAACATTAAATACTTATATATATATATATATATATATATATATATATATATATAGGATGTCTGGAAAAATTATATGATTTCAGATGTACACGGTTTTTCATCAAAAAAATTGCTATAATTTCGATATCTAATAACTTTGTCAATTCTGGTCCAAATGATCTTACATTTGAATAGCCCGTGTAGAGCCCACTTTATATATATATATATATATTATATATATATATATATATATATATATATATATATATATATATATAATATATATAAAATAAAAATGGCATGGCCTATATATTTAACTAATGTTAATAACTAAAAGGAAAGAAATTACTGAAAATTATATAATTAACTTACAATTAAATATAGTTGATAATTAAGCACGAGAAAAATATTTTTGCAGCTATGTAATTTATATAAGAAATATATGTGGAACCCACTCTATATATTATATATATATATATTATATATATATTATATATATATATACTTTGCTATATTTGTAGATGAAGAGTTCACATCATCAGTGACAGATCAAATACATCTTAGTTATATTCTTTTGGGCTGAGGAATCCATAGACGAGAAACTGCCTGTTACTAAACACCCTTGATCTATGTTAATAAACATCAAAAACTAAATTTTGTACTTTTCCTTATTATAAGCATATGTGTTATAGGACGACACGCATGTACAACGACATTCCTTTATATATATAGATGTAGACTTTTTTTTACCTGTCTATTTTCATCAGAAACACTTTTACGTTTACACTTTCTAAATCTCGTACGGAGTCATTTTACAGTGTAGTATCTGTTTTCGTGAAAAACCTAAAATTATTGAAAAAAACTGTAAGATATAAAATATAGCGAGAGAACTGGTGTATCTCATACTGACGTCCTTCAACATTTCTAGTTTTTTTTTGTTTTTTTTTTTTGTACTTGGCGTGCTTTGACAATTTTAAATTTTTGTCCACTTCCTCTTTGGAAGATGATCAAGATCTCTATGTATTCTGTCCCATGCAGTTGCAATTATGTATAAAATTATTGATAGAAGAAGCCCAGACGATACGTCAAAAGAAGATTTTGAAAATTGGTTGGTTATTGATTCTAATGTGACAGCTATAATCACAGTGCCTGGTATATGTATTGCTCTTATTGATGTAGACTCTAAATTAGAAAGGGGGAAAAAAATTGAAAATTTCTCTTCGAGTTTTCAGAATGTTCTACCAATCAATGCAAATATACGTAGATATCAAAAGAATAACTCGTTAAGATTAGTAACATATTTTACAGACTGCTTCTTAGTTAAAATTTTAACTAGAAATGCCATAACAAGACGACTTCAGTTCCAGTGATCTTTTGAAAAAGAGGTTTTATCTCGAAAATTCAAGAATGAAATACAGGTTAACACACAACACCATTGTTACCTTATTATTATTTTTTTCTTTACACCTGCATTGTGATAGCCTTCTAAATCAACCTCCATCCAATATATACACAATGCTTCAAGCAAATTATAAAACTCTCTTATATATATATATATATATATATATATATATATATATATATATATATATATATATATATATATTCACTCAAATAAACGCCATTAGCGTTGATCACAGCCTCAATCCTAACTGGTGTTACAGTTTCCCTGGGAAGGGTCTCAAAAACTTCCTTAATTCTTTCGATTAACTGGGATTTTGTAGTACTGGCACGGCGATTGGTGTCTTTCTCAACAGCGCCACATACATAATAATCCATGGGATTAAGATCTGGGGAGTTCGGAGGGAAAACATTGGGACTGGTGGAGTCATAAACATTCGCCGACAACCTTTTTGACTTTTCCCAGTTATAAGTATGTCAAATTTATCCCGAAACATATATAATATATATATATATATATATATATATATATATATATATATATATATATATCAGGAAATTTGACATACTTATAACTCAAAATCAAAAATGGTTGTTGGCGAATTTTTATAACTACATATATATATATAATATATATATATATATATATATATATATATATATTGGTTTGGTGGTTGGTTTTGAAGGCTATCACAATGCAAGTGTAAAGAAAAATAAGGTAACTATAGTGATGTTTGTTAACCTGTGATTTATTCTTAATATTTCGAGATAAAAATCTCATCTACAGAAGATCTCCGGAACTGGAGTTGTTGCTAGTGGCTGTCCGTTTGGTTTTGTCTTATGTCTTCCAAACTCTCTGCGTGTGTGGTGTGTGTGTGTGTGTGTGTGTGTGTGTGTGTGTGTGTGTGGCCTGTTCTACAATTTCTGATTATAATTCCAGGTCTGGCTCACCCTCTAAGCATAAACTTTTTTGTTTATTAACAGGACCATTTGATTGTCTTTTCTATGTGTGTGTGTGTGTCTCATTATCATTCCAGAATTTGGCCAACCCTTTTTTTGTTTTATTATTGGTGGTCTGTTTGTTCATTTATGGGTTTGTGTGTAATTTCCATGTCTATCAAAATCACTTGTTGTTCTCTGTGTGTGTGTGTGTGTGTGTGTGTGTGTGTGTGCGTGTGTGTGTGTTTGTTGGGTGTATGTGTTTTGTTTTTGTGTGCTTTGTTTATATACATTTACATGTGTGTATGTGTGTGTGTGTTGGATTTAGAAGGTTAGAATTAAATTAATGTTATCAAAAATTCTAATTATAGATTCTGCTAGATCTTATTTTATTTTATTTTATTTTATTTTATTTTTATTTCTATTTATTCTTTTATTTTTATTTATTTTATTTTTTTTTTGCCTTGCCCTTGTGTGTGAGTGTATGTGTGTGTTGGCTTTAAAAAGGTTAGAATAAAACTAATATCTATCAAGAACTATAATTATAGATTCTGCTGATTTGGTTTGCAAGGGGTTAAAAAGGCAGGTCAATTCTATGATTTCTGTGATTTTTTTTCTTCTGCGGAACGGAAGGAGAAGGGTCGACATTTTGACACGACGGGGCACAGAGACTTTAATACGCCTGTGCACACTAACATTTGAATGAATCAGTACTCATATTTATCAAAATACGGATGCATACATTTGAATGCCTGTCAAGACACACACGCACGCACATACATGCACACACACACACACGCAGACTTATATACCTCACGTATGCAGGCACATAAAATGATTATCGATACATATTATCGATATATATATATAGAGAGAGAGAGAGAAAGAGAGAGAGAGAGTGGTGGAGAGAGAGAGAGACAGTTTAGCTTAGTCAGTAGAGCGTTCGAATAGGAACCACAAGTATCAAGTTTGATATCCGGCCCTCAGCGCATGATTAACCAAGGGATCTGTGCGGTAACTGAGGAGCTGATGGTAGGTGTGGCGCCCCATCTCAGACGCCAAAACAATCTCCTTAGTCTAGCGCTAGTGAAAAGGAGATAGACACCATCGATATCTGGCTGATACCGACTTTAGGCCACCCCAACGACTATATATATATATATATATATATATATATATATATATATATATTAAGTTTGAAATATTTAGTTTCTCGGAGAGATTAATATGATACAAAACCATTGGTTTCATCTAATCCGTTGTAAATATTATTTTGGATTTAGAAATTATTAAGATGCGCTTAATCTAATACACATATCTCAGATTATTTACAGTCCTTGCTGCTCATGAGTGATACCCATTTAAGTATTAAGCAGGCTAATCGATGCTTAACTTCAGTGGTATGATCGGGAAACGGTGCTTTCATCATTACTTAACCGTAAACCAGATATTCACTCAGCATAGCTAAGTTGTGACACAAGGCCAGAAGTATATAACAGCCGATGAGAATCGAACTCACTAGTAATAGTTTGTTTGTCAAGCTTAATAAACATTATACTCACAAGTGAGGATCGAACTCACTTTTAAAAAAAATGATCAGTGTGACAAGCTTTCGAACAATTGAACCGCTTAAGATATCAGTGTACATTTTCGTTTTGTAAAATATTAATTTTGGAAAGTTGCATACACACACGCACATACACACACACACACACACTCAATATATATATATATATATATATATATATAATATATATATTATATATATTATATATATTTTCTAGTACCTGTGAATATATATATATATATATATATATATATATATATATATATATATTAATATGAGAAAAATGGAATAAATTGGAAGGTATGTAAGTATAAAAATATGAATTAAAATGTTAAGAGGATTCATTTATACATAAATATAGAAACTTTTAGCATTTAAATTATTTTATTAAACAGCTTCGTGGCGATGTTAAAACATGATGTTAAAGTGCTTCATCGGAAGATTATTTTCAAAAGAAAAACTGTAAATAACCTGGCAAAATAATAAAACGCTCAGAATTTTGGTTCATTTTGGTTCATATATATATATATATATATATATATATATATATATATATATATAGAAGAGAGAGGAGAGAGAGAGAGAGAGAGAGAGAGAGAGAATGAACTTCTGAGCGTTCTATTATTCTACAGCTTGCAGTTTTTCATTTCTTTTATTTCATTTGAACATAATTTTCTGATGAAGCACTATAACATCACGTTTTAGGATAGCGTAGAGATAGGGTTAACGGACCTTGTTAATTGTTAGTTTTCTCTTTTGAGATCCTCAAACCAAGACAAAACGCACGTGTTGTACTTTACTTTATATACTGATGTCTGGTTCAGGATCTGAAGAATGGTTTACTTGTAGAGCATAGTGGGAAGGGTGGTATACAGCGTGGTTATTTACCCGATATATATATATAATATATATATATATATATGTGTGTGTGTGTGTGTGTGGTGTGTGTTGTGTGTGTGTGTGTGTATAAGTTAAGGTAGCGTGACATAGATTCAACAGGGCCCGGTTACTGACTGTTTCTCGCCTATTTGATCTTCGGATTAAGTGGTCTGAAGATCGCTTAGGCAAGAAACTGACAGTAACCAGACGCCGTTGACTCCATGTCCACACTACTTTAACTTGAATATAAATCATCTATTAACTATATTGAGCACTGTTTACATATAAATATAGCACCATATTATCTATATGATATCAATATATATAAATATGTCGTTTGTGTATGTGTGTGTGCGTGCGCGCATGTGTGTGTGTATGTGTATGTGTGCGTTCCATTGTGCCAGAGTTCCAAACAAGATGAAAGAGCTATCAAAAGAAAGCAATTTATATTGATGCACATTTCCCTGTTTACGCGGTAAATAATTAAGACTGGAAGTCTATAGATAATATAAAAAATAAAGACATACATTCTCATTGTAAGTGATAATTCTCCGTTGTCACAAAGACTCCATTAATCAATACTGTCATCTACGAAATTGTCTGCCCTTTGAGGAATTGTGTCTCCAATGGCGCACGAATATCAGATTTACATGTTAACCAACCAACTCCCTAGTTTAATGTGCCATTTGTCTTGTCAAAGTGTCGTTCCTCTTTACAGTAATGAACATAGACTGCTCGTCCTGGTTGTTTTTAATGGTACAGACCATATACTTATTGATAATACGGCTTATACTAGACTTACTGTCGTCACGCTGAAAAGCACTAGTAACCGCCAGTTCACAAAGTTAAGCAACGATGACCTTGTTCACTTTGGAAAGATGGTACTGTAAGAATCTGAACATCCTATGTTAGACTACGAAGATATCATTCATAATATTATTTGTGTAGTGGCACGTTGTGTAATGGTTGTTATGAGTCTACGATCTTAGCTCAAATCCTGGACGAGGCTGTTAGCATTTCACATAGAGCTAATATTCTTGGGAAAGGTATGAATCAGGGCTGACGATCAGCCACGTAGAAAATGTGTCCACGATCCGAGTTGAAATCCTGGACAAGGCTGTTTGCATTTCAGATAGCGTTAATACTCTTGGGAAAGGTAAGAATCAGGATTGACTATCTTCCACCACCTTCTAGTATATGAGAAAAAATGTGCGGGTGTTTGCCATAAGAGCAATTTAAATACGTCTGTACTGTACTTACGGTCGTCACGCTGAAAGCAATGGTAACCACGTGTTTACCAAAGTTAAGCAACAATGAGCTTGTTCAGTTCTGAGATTGTTACCCACTTGGTAAAAGCGGGTATTGTAAGCAATCTGAGTTCCCTATGTTAGACTAAGAAAATATAATTTATAATATTATTGGTGTGGGAGTGCGTGGTCTGGTTGTTATGGTCGTAGGAATATGAGTCGGTTACCCGAGTTCAAATCTAGGACGTGGCTGTTTGAATTTCACATAGTGCTAATACTCTCGGGAAGGGTATGAATACAACTATCCCTCTAGCAATGGGTAAATAGTAGGATTAAGTGGGCTCTTTTACCTTGATTAAGCAACCATTCTAGGAGACATTCGAAGAAAAATGTTGTTATTATTTTAATTTCATTGTTATATTAATTGTCAGAACTGATATTGGTACAGACCAAATACTCATTGATAATACGTCTATAATACACTTACGGTCGTTACGCTAAAGAGCACTCGTAACTACAAGGAGTAGCGTGTACTGTAAGCAATCTGATGCCTGTATCGTGTTAGTATAGCATTATTTCTAAGACTAACAATAACAAATAAATGAATTAACACTTAGTTTAATTCTAACGGTTTATTTAACAACAAAAGAATGATTAACAATATAAATGCCCTTCCTACGTATAGATGTATAGAGCCAAGTTTGAGAAACTTACCAGTCTGATGGATAGGGGATTTTAGAATATCTAGTATCTTCTGTTTTAGTCAATCCTCTTAGAAGAAATTTATGTTCGGCTGCTCTTGGAACTGAACCAAATGACTATCTGATCTTGACGCCAAAACTTCTAGGTGCATTACGTGATTGCTATACATTGCAATACATAGATTGTATTACATACGTTACATTACATACATTTCATTACATACATTTTATACTTTACATTGTATACAATGTATTACATACCTTACATACACAGCATACATATGGATTTGGGTTTTGCTATCTCATGACATCTTTTTGCCGGTAAAAATTGAAAGAAAGAAAGAAAGAAAGAAGAAAAAGAAGAAAGAAGAAAGAAAGAACGAAAGAAAGGAAAAATAAAAGAACGAACGAACGAACGAACGAAAGAAAGAAAGAAAGAAAGAAAGAAGAAAGAAAGAAAGAATGAATGATGGTCAAGTCACGCTAAAAAAATATCGGTTCCCACCAAATCCATGAAGTTAAGCAGCTATTAGCAAGTTCTGTACTTAAATGAGTGACCGCTTAGAAACAGCATATATTATGAGTAGCCTTAGGCCTGTGTGCCAGACTAAGCAAAGCTTAGTAGATAAGAAATCGAATATTCTTCTTCATTTTTTTTTTTGGTTTCTTGTAGGGCTTTATTGGATTAACCAGTTTATTGGTATCGAAGTCAAAGGGAGAAAACGATAGAAGAAAAGAAAAACAAAAGAAAAAGAAAATAAATAATAAATAACGATTTATTTGAGAAAGTATGGAAGTACGATAAGCCTGTTTGTCAGACAAAGATAGAAAGAAAAAAAGGAAAAAAGAAAAAAGAAAGATAGAAAGAAAGGAAGGAAGAAAAAAGAAAAAAAGAAAAACACATTACGGAATTAAATGAAGAAGGTTTCAGGATTTGGACAGAAAGAAAGAAAAGAAAGAACATAAAGAGAGTGGAAATATTTTGAAATAAAGAAAGAAAGAAAGAAAGAAATACCATAAAGAAGCAAATAAAGAGGGTTTCAAGATTGGGAAAGAAGAAGAAAGAAAGAAAGAAAGAAAAAAGAAAGAAAGAAAGAAAGGACATAAAGGGAGTGGAAAAATTGTGAAAGCAAAAAAGAAACAAAAAGATAGAAAGAAATAAAACACAATAACAAAAGGAATAAAGTGGGCTTCAATATTGTGACAGAAAGAAAGAAAGAAAGAAAGAAAGAAAGAAAGAAAGAAAGAAAGAAATACCATAAAGAAGTAAATAATGTAGTTATCAAGATTGTGAAAGAAAAAAAGAAGGAAAAAGAGAAAAAGGTGCATAAAGGGAGTGGAAGAATTTTGAAAGGAAGAAAGATATAGAAAAGAAAAGAAAGAAAAAACGCAATAACGAAATAAATAAAAGGAATTCAAGATTATGAAAGAAAGAAAGAAAAAAAAAAAGGAAGAAAGAAAGAAAGAAAGACAAATAAACTGAAGAAAAAGAAAAAAATCCAAGTAAAGAACAAAGAATGTGTCAAGAGTGTTAAAGAAAGGAAGAATGAAAGAGACAAACAAAAACAAACAAAATAAAATTAAACAAAAAATTTTAAGACGGAAATAAAGAACATGTCA
Source organism: Doryteuthis pealeii (assembly GCA_023376005.1). NCBI lineage: Eukaryota > Metazoa > Mollusca > Cephalopoda > Myopsida > Loliginidae > Doryteuthis > Doryteuthis pealeii. Next base: position 102,174,907 of record CM042141.1, on the reverse strand, counting down.
AGATTGTGAAAGAAACAAAGAAACAAAGAAACAA
>CM042141.1:102164873-102167373 GCA_023376005.1 Doryteuthis pealeii | reverse complement strand
TAATGGATCTATTGGAGAGATGTTTGCTCATATTCATTAAGATAAAACCAAACAATTAGAAATCAATAATACTGAGCATATATTTATTAAAATCAAATTTTTAATATCAATATGCAAATTAGCCTTCCCTGCACACTGAAAACCACTATATTTTGTATATATAATACAATTGCATGTTAATAATATGTGTATATCGTCAACAGTATTAATAATGTAAAACAATTTTATTAATAATTGAGGTTTGAATAAAAAAAAAAAGGGAATTGTGACTCGATTAGTAATATAGTTTCGGTTACAGACAGAAAAACACACAATCTCCATATAATAAGATTCTCATTGGCTTTGCATATATATATAATATATATATATATATGTATGCATTGCATATAGACACACTCATATATATATATATATATATATATATATATATATATATACATTTATACAGAGAGAGAGAGATATATACCTACACATGCACATACATAATATATATATATATATTACACGCATATACATTGCATATATATACACATGCACACATATACATGATATGTACATGTACATTATATATATGTTACGTACATATATATGTATATAGATACACAAACATATATATATACGCTCACATACATATATATATACGCGGGCGTGTTGTGGTGTGTGTGTGTGTGTGTGTGTGTGTGTGTGTGTGTGTTAAACTCAGTTCAATATCTCCTGACTTTAAAACATTTCAGTTTTTGCTTTTTGTTTTTGTTTTGTTTTGTTTTTGTTTTGTTTTTCAAAGAAGCCTGCAACGCAACTGCCTTTTGAAAACATGAATATTGCCAAACGTGTACACTGATGCTGTAAGCAAAACAAGGAATACTGAGATGGAAAATGTATATGCATATATACAAGCCTGCTGAATGATTGTTTTGCGAATATGAAATTGCCTCAAGCAATATCTCAGTAATTATCATAAAAAAATGCATTATAAACAGAGCACCTTAAAAAGATAAACAAATACTTCCCCCTTTTTTTATCTGCTAATATAAATATACGATGGAATCACTACAACGGAAGTTTGAAAATATCGTAAACAGGTAGATGAAAAAGAGGCACCTGGCTTGTTTTATCAATATTCAAGCTGCATGTTGCCGGCTTTGTCCAGGTTATATAGTATCCAGCTAAATTTAAGTATACATGTTGGAAAGATTTTACATCATTAACACTGTTCAACAAAACTTTTGTTGCATTCATATCAACCAATATTATTATATATTTTTAATGTACGGATTTCAAATATGAAGTTGTTTTGTTTTTTTGTTTTTTTTTCCTGAATGCTCAAATGTTTTTTTTTTTTGTTTTTTTGGTATCGAGGTATTTCAAAATATCAAAATTTTATCTACGTCTCACTGTCATCGTCGTCTATCAGATGAACCATGTGATTGAACTCTTATTAAATTAGCTGGTGAATAAAAAAAGAAGATATTACATAGTCTAACTTTATTTGCAACACAATTTGAAACGGGCTTTACGGTCAAGTCACGTTAAAAGAACTGGTTCACACTATATAACCAAAGTTAAGCAGCGATGAGCCTGTTCAATACTTAGATGGGTGACCATTTAAGCAACAGCCGGTACTGTAAGTGATCACATTTCAAAATGACTCGATTCAGCATTAAATGACCCGAAAAGGCTTGATGTGCCGTAAAACAAAACAATTAAACAAAAAGAATAGTTGCCCTGTGTAATCATTTTTTTTTTTTTGCTTTTGATTTAATTAGGCGGGGGCGGGATATACTGGGATATTTTTTATGGGTGAAAGAATAATGTAACTAAGAATTCGAATAGGTTAATATTCAAGAAATACAGCTGACTTACCGATGTCGTTCGGATTAATCGTGTAACTGATACTATTTATTTTTTTGGGGGGGGGGTTATGCCGAAGTCCTTTTCGTTTATTCATTCTTGCTGGGTATTGAAAATCTTTTTTCTAAAATCAACTTGTTTTTAAATACATTTTTCGAACACATTTTTTCTATTTAACACATAGATGGGATCTTAGCAGGTAATACAACTCATGTCAGGGTGGACCTAGGATTAATGGAAATGAAGGAGTACTTCAGACTCTCCAAATCTCAAGCAGGAGATGGTTTAACGCCATAGCCAGTATACTTAAACATTCAGCCACCACCTTCTATCACATATAATTAAAAAGAACTCGGGTCGACGAGTCCATCATAGGAAATGGACTCGTCGACCCGAGTTCAAATCCTGGACGTTGCATTTCACTTAACGCTAGTACCCTTGGGAAAGGTATGAATCCTACTCTCCCTCCAGCTATGGGTAAATAATAGGGTGACAGGGCTCTTTAACCTTGGTTAGGCAACCGGTCTAGCCGAAGGAAAACACTGAATTTAAACCTGTTGAACTCCGCTTAGAAATTGACCCTGTGTCATATCCAACTCGTGCGGAGGGGTTGGTAAATATATATAATTAAAAAGGTTAGGGGTTGCCA
>CM042141.1:102122373-102159873 GCA_023376005.1 Doryteuthis pealeii | reverse complement strand
CGTTGAAAACACCGGTTCCCATCTGATGTTTGAATTTAAGCAATGGTCAACGTTTAGTATTTAGATGGGTGACCAGTTATTAACAGCAACGTTTAGTGATAACAATCATTTCTGTGTCTGGCAATAATTATGGAATTAGGGGATGTTCACCTTCTTTTGGTTTTTGGTTTTTATCTAGCAGTAAATACATGAATAACAGACAATACACAAAACATTCATTATTTAATAACTGAATATTCTGGATTCATAAAATATAGCTAAAACAAACTAGATTAAATTATTTGAATTAATGGTATATTTTTCCAACTGTCGGAGGAAAATATTAACTAACAGAGCTACACGGCGTTGCCCGGGATTTAAAAACTTAAAAGTATATCTATCTATATTTATATATAAATTAATAACAACTAGTTTTCAATAAATTTGTTTTATAATTTTTATTCTTTATTTATTTCTATTTTTAATTTGTTTATTTTTATTATTATTCTTGTTTGTATTTTTCTTTTATTTACTTTTTATTATGCTTTAACCTTTATTAATTTGTTTTATTTTTCAATAATTTCTTAATCAATTCTATAATATATCATTGATTCATACCCTTATTATATTGTTATTTAACTTTTCTTATGGAAAATGATGGGTAAACAGTTTTTTTTAACACTGCCTCGAACAAAAATCGGATGTGGATTTTATGGATCCTTGGTATCCACCAATTTTCCTTTATAAAATTACGTGCACTTGGTCGTTGTACAAACAAAGATATAGACATACAGACAGAATCCTTTTTTTTTCATACATAAGTGATATCAAGTTGGCTGGTCTCGTGCCAGGAGTATCGCGTAGGTTTTCTTGTTAATGTGGAAGCCGCACATCAGTTGTCAATTATTCGATTTTCTTTAAAACACAAAATAGAGAAAAACAGAACCGTCGCTACTCGAAAACTTTCACAAGAGCTCGATTATCGAAAGATGCCGTATTAAGAGGATTACATACGCCTCAAAAGACATTCAAGAACTCAGATGTGGTCATATCACTGGGATGACCACGTGTGTTTTCCGTCTGGTTTCTTCGTCAGAGTGCTCTCAGCACACAGACTGTAGTTTTAAAAGATCAACAGAACAGAGATTGGCGCAACTTGGTCGAAGCGCCTTTGAGACGGGTCGGGGGGTTAGTAGGAATGAATTGCTGAAAATATTGGCAACTCCAAGAAAATGAGACAACTCTCCGTTAACAATAACAATTATAAATAAGATTTTTGCATATATCATCATCATCATCATCATCATCATCAGGTCGTGCTCGCGGCACGGATATCCATGACTCACTCACACACACATACCAACCCTCCGTTGGTTATAGGTCCTCCGCGTAGCTTCCAGAATCCGCACAATCAACGCTGGTGTGTACGTGTGTAGGTGTCCTCAAAATAAGGTCACTTATGAGTTTGTCCTTACTTTTCCACCAGTGTCCAACATGCCTTGTCTGTCGCACTCGGATGGTTTCTGTGATAGCGAGCAAATGGCAATACAGCTGCTTTTATTAAAAACAATTTAACTTTTAAAAAGAAACAACTTTTAGTTTTAAATTATATTAAAAAGAATTTGGTTAAAAAGAATTTGGTTAAAAAATTTTAGTTTTTTAAAAATTGATTAAAAAGAAAACTTAGTTAAAACAAATAATATACATGAATTTTAAAGGACTTTTTGAAAAAAGGGATTTTAGTAAAAAAAAATCAGTTAAAAAATTATTTAATTATAAAGAATTTGGTTTTAAAAATTTAGTTTAAAATTATCTATTAAAATCACTTGATCCGGTATTAAATGACACGTTAAGGGTTGATATGTTGTAAAACAAAACAAACAAAAAATAATTTTATCCTTCCCACCATAGAATTCATTAAATGGAGGTTGATATGCGAACTCAATAGATTATCCATCATATCAGGAAGAAACCTCAGATCTTGCATCAATTCACCCTTTTTTGAGTTGAAAATAGGATATTTTATTTTCTTTAAGAATATTTATAACAGTTCCCCTAACAGATTCACAAATTCACTCGAGACATTGCTGGTTGACACCTCAAAAAGGAGTAGAAAGTGACATCATTAGGTTTATTCTCAAGCTTCTAATCTTCAATAAAAATTTTGAACCGTCGTTGGGTCTTCCAATTTGTGCATATGGAACAGAGACTTTCAAGGATAGCATTTTACTCCTTTTTGAGGTGTCAACCAGCAATGTCTCGAGTGAAATATTTCGCGGACAATTGGCCATGACATATAATGCAATGAACAGTTAGAAACTACGAAAAGTTGGGATCACACAGATGGGAATCAGAAACACAAAACGAAAGCGACGAAAGAAAGAAGCAAAAGAAAGAGGTGAAAGAAAAAGAGAAAGAAAAAAGTGGGAAAAGAAAGAAAGAAAGAAAGAAAGAAAGAAAGAAAGAAAGGGGTTGAAGATTGGGGTGAAAGAAAGAGAGAGGCAAAAGAAAGGGACAAAAGAAAAAAAGAAAGAAAAAAAGAAAAAGAAAGGGGTTGAAGATTGGGGCGAAAGAAAAGAGAGGCAAAAGAAAGGGGACAAAAGAAAGAAAGAAAGAAAGAAAGAAGAAAGAAAGAAAGGGTTGAAAGAGTGGGGCGAAAGAAAAAGAGAGGCAAAGAAAGGGACAAAAGAAAGAAAGAAAGAAGAAGGAAAGAGAAAGAAAGGGTTGAAGATTGGGCGAAAGAAAGAGAGAGGCAAAAGAAAGGGACAAAAGAAAGAAAGAAAGAAAGAAGAAAGAAAAAGAAAGAAAGAAAGGGGTTGAAGATTGGGGTGAAGAAAGAGAGAGGCAAAGAAAGGGACAAAAGAAAAAAAGAAAGAAAAAAAGAAAAAGAAAGGTTGAAGATTGGGCGAAAAAAAGAGAGGCAAAAGAAGGGACAAAAGAAGAAAGAAGAAAGAAAGAAAGAAAGAAAGAAAGGGTTGAAGAGTGGGGCGAAAGAAAAAGAGAGGCAAAAGAAAGGGACAAAAGAAAGAAAGAAAGAAGAAGAAGAAAGAAAAAAGGGGTTGAAGATTGGGCGAAAGAAAAGAAAGGGACAAAAGAAAGAAAGAAAGAAAAAAGAAAAAGAGAAAGAAAGAAAGGGGTGAAAGAAGGTGGCGAAAGAACGTGGTGAAAGAAAAAGGAAAAAGAAAGAAAGAAAAGAAAGAAAGAAAGAAAGAAGAAAGAGAGAAAGAAGTGGTAAAAGAAATAAAGAAAAAGAGAAAGAAACGGGTAAAATAAATAAAGAAAGAAAGAACGTGGTGAAAGAAAGAAAGGGACAAAAGAAAGAAAGAAAGAAAGAGAGAAAGTAAGGGGTAAAATAAATAAATAAATAAATAATAACATGTCGAAAGAAGGGGTTAAAGAACGTGGCAAAAGAAAGAAAGAAAGAAAGAAAGAAAGAACATGTCGAAAGAACGTGGTTAAATAACGTGGCAAGAGAAAGAAAGAAAGAAAGAAAGAAAGAAAGAAGTGCAATTAATCCTGAATTTCCACACACCCAACATGGCAGCTGCTCCACCTGTTGCAGAATTGCGGGTATATTCATTTGAATATCAGAATTTATTAAGGTTCTGTCAAGATGGTTGTTTAATGTCTTCACGACGAGATGTTTATGTATTATGTGGACACATCCACGAGAGATACAAGGTCCCGACAATGAACAATTACTTCCGACTTTTCCCACAAACCCAGATACTTTTTCAGCATTTATAAATCCTACTAAAAAAAATTATTTACCCTACGGGTAGGATTTGACACAGGTATGGGGCATCCAACGAGGATCGAACTCGCTTTTCAGTAGTAATGGATCTGCGAGACTAGCTTGCTAACTATTAAAACACGACAGTAAATCCATCAGGTCAACCACTGAAACCAAACAAATAACCAAAAATGGTTTACTACTTACATTGTATATTTATGTATATAGACAATTATATCAATGTTTAGTTAACTTGAAGAGGAATGTGTCAAGATCCTTACACACGACTAGACTTATCACGTGACGTAGCACAATGCCGTGGTAAGGTCTGATAACACTGACCTGCGATGTTTTCAAGATCGATTAAATAATAGCTGATTTTAAGGCAGTTTTATTATGCTGAATCCAAATATACTCATTTTTTTCTAATCAGATAGAATGTGTAAGATACAAACTCTTACTTGAAATCTATAGAACAGTTTTATAGCTATGACAAGTAGAGTCCACAGGCTTTTGAATAAGTGTTATTATTATGTACAGCTTGTTAGGAAGTATCTTAAAAACTAGACCTGACTAAACACAATGAATGTTATACCAAAACAGGCTTGCACACTTTTGTTTTCACTAATAATTTTTTTTAAACAAACCAAGTCCCTGGGGAGAAATTTGAAAAAACAAGTGTTCCAAAAATAAGATGAATTTATTTATCGACGCTTAAACGTTTCGGTTTCTTTAAACCTTCACCAGGATGTATTATGGGGTGAAGAAATTGAGGATGTTTTATAGATGACAGGAGATTAAAAAAATCTTTATAATTTTTTTTTGTGTGTAACTGTATTTGTTATATATATATATATATATATATATATATATATATATATATAATATATATATTTCGAATGTTGAGAGAGAGATAGAGACTTCCCCTGACCGTTGGCTCCTCAAGTTTATCTTCTTTCTGACTTATCATATCTCGCCGGAAGCCTTTTTTATCGTTCTTCCGGTCAGAGGCTTTCTTGAAACCTATTTATTCTATCTTATATTTTGATGATTTTATTTTATCATTTTATTTTGTTTTATTATTATTTTCTCTTTTATCTATTTTTCAATCCCACGCTAATAGCACCGTGGAATTTCTACGGGTTCATTCGGTTGAGAATCAAATCTCATGTCGTACATGATTAATTAAATATCAATATTGTAAAACAACGTCGCCACAATTAGTCTGGCCAATTTATGGCACCGAGCCGAAATTCATTGGGCAAATTTATGCCCACCTAATGCCAAAAGAAATGCCCGCCATTTTCTATCGATCTGTAACAATCTTGGAATCGGCACGGCTTAGATTTTACCCTTTTTTATCTACATTTACTTATCTCAGTTTTTCCGACATTTCATTTCCTTCCGCAGAGTTTTATCTTCTATCTTTGTTCTTTTTTGTGTTTCTGTTGTTTATTTTTTTTAAACGGTACAATTAATGTGCGTACACCGCCAAATGTTGTTGTTTTTTCTCGTAGTGAAAACTTAAATGTACCTCTTTCTTTACTTACACATACATACATACACACACGCACAAACACATACAATCACGTATCTTTGTTCTGTTTTTTTGTTTCTCTTTTTTTAAAAGGTATAATTAATGCGCGTACATCGCCAAATATTGTTTTTTTTCTCTCCTTACTAGCTTTACTTACACATGCATACACCCACATACTCGTTTATACACACATACAAACACACATGCATACACAGTCTGTATTACACACACACACACACACACACACTTACAAACAGATACGTACACAATCACATACCTTTTTGTGTTTCATTTTTTAAACATACAATTAATGTGCTTACACCGCCTAAGGTTTTTTTTTCTCGGAGAGAAAATCTAAATGTACATCTCCCCTTACTAACTTTACTTACACATACATACACACACTCGTGTATACACACACATGCATAGACACACACAAGTGCACAAACTCAAAAACACACACACACACACACACACTTACAATCACGTATCTTTGTTCTTTTTGTCCTTCATTTTTTAAAACGGTACAATTATCAAAAATTTCATAGTTAATTATCTCCTCCTGCCGCGAGGGGGCGAATCGCCAACATCGTATGTTGGCGCCAAAACCAAAAAGTTTACTTATCACGGAGTACTCAATGAGGGTAGTCGCGTAAATAGCGGTCCCTAAACTTCACTCATCACTTAGCCCCAAAACAGGGCTTACTTATCTACGGACCGTTGACCTGGACGGAGGCATTTTTCACAGCACACTTTCGAAGGCACAAAAGCACACTATAGAAGGCTGAAGACCAAATGATCTATTTGAAAAGGCCCCATTCTCCGTCATTTAAAAGAACTGTTACCAGGGCGAGAAGCTTCTAAAATAGCATCCCCCATTACTTATCCTTGAACCGGTTACGAGGAAGAACGAGAAACGTCCGAAGAAACGTTCTATCAACTTTCCAACAAGCAACAGAATACCCCTGTTATCACCACTACTCCAAGAACATTACTTAACTCAGATAAGTCTCGTAGCAAATACCAATAAAATTTGCAACAAGTTCTTGTATTATTTGTCAATACATGTATTAAATGTCCATTGTGTGTTTCTCTTCTTTGTCCGACAATTTGCCTATAACTACGGAGAAATAAGAGCTCCTTCGAAACCCGTAAATACTCTTACAATCAATGTGCGTACACCGCCGAATGTAATTTTTTCCAAAGAGAAAACCTAAATGTTCCTTACTAGCTTTACTTACACATAAATACACACACACACACTCGTGTATAGACACACGCAAGCACACGTGCATACAACACATACAAATAGACACAAATACACACAAACACGTATCTTTGTTCTTTTTGTGTTTCCTTTTTTTAAACGGTACAATTAATGTGTGTACACCGCAAAATGTTTGTTTTTTCACCGGAGTGAAAATCTAAATGCACCTCTTTCCTTAGTAGCCTTATTTACACAGACATACACACATAGACACCATTCGTCTATACACACGAACAAAAAATACACATGCATACACACACACACACGCATAAACACATACACACACAACCACGTATATTTGTTCTATTTTGTGTTTTACTTTTGGAATATAGACATAACATTTTAAAAGATCTATTTCCTAAAATGAAGGCAAAGTTTTGAAGAAAAATATCTTGTTGGGTAAGTTTTTGTTAGTGTACAACTTATGCCATATGGGAGACGATACAGTTCCAAAATCGATCTACCCTACTATTGTACATACCTGAGGTTTACACGCCAGACTCAGCAACGTTTAGTAAACAACGTTAAGCAACTATGAACATGGTCATTACTTAAATATATGACAACTTAGTAACAGCGGCTACTCTAATCAAGCTGAGACTTTGCAAAGCTTAGTAAATAAAATTAAGCAGCGATGAACATGGTCAGTAATTAGATTGGTGACCACTTAGTAAACAGCTGGCACTGTACGCAGCCTGAGGCCTGAGGACTAGACTAATTTCCGTGCATCTGGTAGACGAATTTAGATGTCACGGCAGATGTGGGTTTTTTTTATTAGCAGAATTAATAACTGAAGATAGAATAGACAGCATCATACAATTCATTCTAACTTTTTGTATATTCGTTTTTGCAATACGCACAAGAATAACAGTGAGAAAAAAAATCAATAAATTATGTTTATTATTCATATTTCCTTTCTTTGATTTATTTTTTCTTTGGGATATATCTCTTCTTTTTTTCTTCTTTTTTCTTTTTTTTTCCATTAGATTTATAGCCTTCTGTGCGTTCCCACTCTGGTATTTTGTATTGCAGGAAGCTATGATTTCGGTCTTTACTTCTTTAGACGAAAGGTAAGAGATGATTTTTTTTCTCTTCTTTAAAGATAAGAATCTGCACATTTCAAAGTCACAGCTCAACAAGGAAAAAGAATAAAAGAAAAAACTCCCCGTCTGCTCGTAGAACAGTTGGTAAAAATCTTATGAATATTTCATCAGTAGTCATTCATAAAACAAATGTTTGACTTTGGCTGTAAATGTCCGGTCAGTTTCCTAGAAAGTCTTGAATGTCTGAGTCCATAAAAAATTCGAAATACCTCAAATGTTGTAAGATCTCTGCTTAAATAACAAGAATATTTTATGTTTTTCTAAATCTTCATTCAAAGTAGTAATTTACTTACCTTAAATACGACGGATACACTGTATTTCATAAGCGACATTCAATCTGGTCATTTATAAGTCTACCTCACTTTAAAGGACATGACTACACAGTATTTAATTGCAATATTCAATCTGGTATATTTATAAGTCTACCTCACTTTAAATGACATGACTACACGGTATTTCTTAAGCCACATTCAATCTGGACATTTATAAGTCTACCTCATTTTAAAGGACATGACTACACAGTATTTAATTGCAATATTCAATCTGGTATATTTATAAGTCTACCTCACTTTAAATGACATGACTACACGGTATTTCTTAAGCCACATTCAATCTGGACATTTATAAGTCTACCTCACTTTAAAGGACATGACTACACAGTATTTAATTGCAATATTCAATCTGGTATATTTATAAGTCTACCTCACTTTAAATGACATGACTACACGGTATTTCTTAAGCCACATTCAATCTGGACATTTATAAGTCTACCTCACTTTAAAGGACATGACTACACAGTATTTAATTGCAATATTCAATCTGGTATATTTATAAGTCTACCTCACTTTAAATGACATGACTACACGGTATTTCTTAAGCCACATTCAATCTGGACATTTATAAGTCTACCTCACTTTAAAGGACATGACTACACAGTATTTAATTGCAATATTCAATCTGGTATATTTATAAGTCTACCTCACTTTAAATGACATGACTACACGGTATTTCTTAAGCCACATTCAATCTGGACATTTATAAGTCTACCTCACTTTAAAGGACATGACTACACAGTATTTCATATTCAATCTATACACGGCGACCAGGATTCAAATCCTGAACTAGGTTGTTTGCATTTCACATAGCGGTGAAACACGTAGGAAAGTATGCAGCCAACTATTCTCCCTCCAGCTATAAGTAAATATTAAGGCAGAGGGACCTCTTTTTTCTTGGTTGGTTGATTGGTTGCTTGGTTGCTTGGTAGAATTTTACTGTATGTCAACCCCTGATGGGTTATTTTATGACGAAGATATTGTTTTATCCATTCTTGGTGGGTATTGATTTTTTTAACCAATTATTAAACATATTTTTAAAATTCATTTTTCTATTTAACCCATAGAAGGGCCCTAACAGGTACTACCACTCCGGTTAAGGGTGTACCTGGGAGTAATTGTGATGAAGGAGTACTCCACACTCCTCAGATCTTCACCATTATATGCAGTTTAACCTTATACCCAAGACAATAAGTCACTCAGTCACCGCGTTCTAGCACATATGAGAAAAGAAAGTTGGGGTGTTCCATAAATGCAATAGGGTCAGGACAATCATATAGGTTCTAGGGCTTGACGTGACTAGCCGATTGACTGATCGCCCGTCTAGCCTAAGTAAGGGCCAAAGTGGAATGTTGGATGTCATAGACTGTTCATCCACCAGGATTCCATCATAAGGATTACAGTTCCCCATACACGGCCAACAAGTAGCCCCATTTGGGGTCTTACCTCTCTGTAGAGGTGCAGTCTGTGTATTCTAAAGACCCAAGCTTTAAACTTGGTATTGCAACGGATCTAAAAGGAAAACTCAAAGCTGTTAAACTCCGCTTAGAATTAAACCTCTGTCACATCCTGTCCGTGGCGGACGGGTTTAGTAGATTCTAGCTTTTAGTTAATAGATCTATTATCGATGAATTTCACACATTATTTCCGCTGCAGCTGCACTTGTTGACGTTGTGTAACATAATGGGGATGGAGCCATAAGTGCAACACTAACGTGTAAATTAGCACGGAAAAGATTTTTAGCAAAAATATGTGTTAGATAAGAATGGAAAAGTTTAAGGATGAATCATTATAAGGACATTGTATTGTTTCTATTGGACGAGCCGTGAAACGTGGCGAAGTGGGAAAGAGGAGGGGTGAGAGGTGAGAGTGTGGCTGAGTTTTGGAATTATGCGCTGAGAGAGCAAGACATGGGCTTTTGCTCTCAGTTGTTGTGACTTGGGGGGAAAATAAAAATCTCATGAGAAAAAGAAGTGGCCTTGTGTTATTACTAAAAACTCTAAATGATCCAAGGCAAGATATCCCTCAGCATCCCAAGTTGGTTTCCAGACTCCAAACATCCAGGAATTGTCGGCCAACTCCAGCATCAACTCAGCAACAAGATTCGAGCCTCTCCAATGTAGAATCGGTCCAGATATAAGTATACTACTAATATTTCTACTATCAACACATCATCACTCCATTCGAAATGCCAGAACGTAACAAACGTTGACACGTCATCTCTCTGACAATGAGTGTATAACGTAACACTTGGGCTGCCAGTAACAACTTTAATGTTTAATAATAAGCTGCAGTTAGTTGTAAGCAGCATCCTTAATCAAAGCAACTAAAAGAACTGTTTGTCTGAATTTTTTTAGATGACGCTTGATAATTTGTATAATTTGGATTTTTCGGACTATTGTCCTCATCTTTATTGTTATATACACAACGTCTACTTGGACTCATGGCGCAACGGATATAACGGTTGAATACAGCTCTAAGTGCAAATCAACTGTGGGTTTCTGGTTCAATCCTGACCATGGGTGATAATAACGTAGAATACTTAACAAGCTTAAACCTTGTACCCGGTCATGATAAGCGGAATGAGAATAGTTTACTCCGGTGGAATGAATAAAGGGTTTGGTTTGAAGTTCCGTTAAGGCACTCGATTGTGACATTGAATGTTTCGACAAGAAATCCCTGAAGAAGGCCGGAGGACACATCAACTGAAACGTTATGTATATTATAATTTCAAATCCTGAAAAAGGCTGGTAGCATTTCACAAAGTGCTAATACCCTTGGGAAAGGTATGAATCCAACTATTCTCCCTCCAACTATGGGCAAATAGTAGGACAGACGGGGCTCTTTAACCTTGGTTAGACAACAACTCTAGGAGAAGGAAAATTCATATTTCAAACCTGTTAAACTCCTCTTAAGAAATTGACCTAGTGTCACATCCTGCTCGTGCGGAGGGTCTGGTAAATATGAATATAAAAATAAAGATGAGGACAACAGCCCGAAAAATTGAATAAACAACCAAAAGAACAGTGTTCATCATTTTCAAATTTAGTTTGGCACAAAGTATTGGGGTACTGATACACAATAGCGCGCAAGAGATGATATCATTAGATTACGTATAAAAACATTATATTTCAATGGAAATACCCGAAACCTTTAAAACGCTAGTTTTAGGTAAGGATTAGGTTTAGTTTTAAGGTTAAGGTCAGTGTTAGGATTGGTGTTAGGGTTAGAGTTAGGCTACCTGTGTAGTTTCCGTAATATAATGCTATTTATATGTAAAATGTGATTCTAATGATTTATCTCTTGCGCTCTATTCTGCATTTGTACCAATATTGACACGAATACATGTATTCCTGCTCAAATTCTATTTTCAGGCTTTAGAACAAAATAAAAGCAAAAGCGTGACACTTTTTTCTTTTCCTCGAATTAATCGAAGTAATATTTCATGTTATAATGGCGTCCATCTAAAATATGTGTCTAAAACACACAAATTGAAATGAGAAATTTGCAAGAAAATCAGCAACAGAAATAGGCGAGTAGAAATAGATGAAGTAATTGATAAAATTAATGAGAATGACAGTGAAAATGAATGGTGTTAAGTCATTTGATTTTATTGACCGATTGTATGGGTGATCTGAATAGCAAAAAAAAAAAAGAGAAGCATAAATGACAGTACAGAATTAATGATGTATGAGTTTTATCAGCGTTGTGATTCTATTATTATAGTTCTTTTTACACTCCGTATGTTGAACTTTCAACTGTTTGGGGCATTTTTATGAGCTATCAATTAAAGAGATGTTTCGATTAATAACAATTCCACACTACACAACGGTGGAATGAAACGGGGAAGAGGAAAAGGAAAAGAAGGTGAAGAAGGTGAAGCAGTAAATAGATATTGAAAAGAGACAGAGAGAATAAAGATGAATAAGAATAGACAGGAATGTTACTTATGATAGATAGATAGATAGATGATAAGGACAAAGAGAGAATGAAGATGTATAGAGACAGAAACTGGTTACTTACAGCATGTAGATAGAAAAAAGATAGATAATAAATAGAATAACATAGATATATATTTACACACACACACACACATACACCACACACATATATATATATATATATATATATATATATTATATAGAGAGAGAGAGAGAGAGAGAGAGAGAGAGTTAGAGAAAGAGGGAGAGAGATAGATAGATAGATAGATAGATGAAGAAATTGGAATCGATAGATAGATAAATAAGGTATACAATCAGATAGATAGATAGATAGATAGATAAATAGATAGATGAAAAGAGAGACATAGATGAAGAGAGAGGGGGAGAGAACAGAGAAGAAATGAACCAAATAGATAGATAGACAGATATACAGATAGATAGATATTTACACACACACACATACATATATATATATATATATATATATATATATATATATATAGAGAGAGAGAGAGAGAGAGAGAGATAGAGATAGAGAAAGAGAGTTAGAGATAGGGGGAGAGAGATGGATAGATAGATAGATAGATGAAGAAACTGAGATCGATAGATAGATAAATAAGGTATACAATCAGATAAATAGATAGATATATAGATAGATAGATAAAAAGAGAGACATAGATGAAGAGAGAGAGGGAGAGAACAGAGAAGAAATGAAACAGAGAAGAAATAGATAGATAGATAGATAAATATATAGATAGATAGATAGATATATAGATGAAGAAACTGAGATAGATACATATATAGATAAGGAATAGAATAATATCGATCGATAGATAGATAGATAGATAGATAGATTAAATATAAAAGATTGAAAGAAAAAGAAGAAGAAAAATAAAGCAATACAAAAGGAGGCAGAATAATAGGAAGGAAAAGATAAAAATACCTTTAGGTTCTTTTAAAAGTCTAATCAATATGATAATTATTTGGCAACCAGGTGTTCGATCTTTTCAATATTAATTAAATTACGATTATCTGCTCGCAAGAGATCGCGTTTATTGTAGAATTATCTCAATAATTTATACATTGTTTATAATGACGCCGTGTAATTACACATATACTAACACGTGAAACATATACTAACACAAAAAGTTATAACACAGAAAACATATTAATACAAGAAAACCAATACTAGCACTTGAAACTCATACTAACTCAATAAACATACCTACAAAGAAATCACATACTAACACATGAAACACATAACACAAGAAATGCATATTAACACGTAAAACATACCCATACAAGAAACATACTAATACAAAAAACATACTAAAACAAAAAATACATACTAACACATAAAACATACTAACACAAGAAATACATACTAACACATGAAGCATACTAACACAAAAACATAAATACACAAAAACATACTAAACAAGAAATACATACTAACACATAAAACATACTAATACAAGAATACATACTAACACATAAACATACTAATACAAGAAATAAATACTAAACATAAAACATACTAATAGAAACATACTAATACAAAAAACATACTAAACAAGAAATACATACTAACACTACAATACAAGAAATACATACTACATAAAACATACACACTAAAACATACTAATACAAGAAACATACTAATAAACATACTAAAACAAGAAATACATAACACAAAACATACTAATACAAGAAATACATACTAACACATAAAACATACTAATACAAGAATAAATACTAACACATAAAACATACTAATACAAGAAACATACTAATACAAACATACTAAAACAAGAAATACATACTAACACATAAAACATACTAATACAAGAAATACATACTAACACATAAAACATACTAATACAAGAAACATACTAATACAAAAAATAATATTACATGAAACATACTCTAAGTCAAGAAATATATTCTAACACATAAAACAGACTCTAACACAAAAAGCATACTAATTCAATAAACATACTAATAAAAAAAACATACTAACCGAAGAAACAGATATTAACACATGAAACAGACACTAACACAAGAAACAGATACTAACACATAAAACATACTAACTCAATAAACATACTAACACAAAAAACTCATACTGATACATGAAACAACTAACACAAGAAACACATACTAATACACGAAACGTACTAACACAATAAAGACAGACCAACACAGGGAATAGACATAACTCATAAAACATACTAACACAAGAAACATACTAACGCAAGACATATACTTACACATGAAGCATACTAACACAAGAAATACATACTAATACATGAAACCAACTATATCCAAGCTCTGAAATGACCACAGGGTCATCACCTATTAATCATACTTATTTGAAATTATGAAAATATAAAATATTCTAACTACCTAAACTACATGTCAAATTAAAGATTCAGCCAATTATTTAACAGTGACAGTTAATTCACGTTCTCAGTTATGTATTGTGTTGTATAGCCGTATATACCCTTCCAATCTACTCGGGTATATAATATATAGAGAGAAAGACAGATATATTAGATAAGAGGTGGTATTTTATTTTTGATATTATTTATATTTTGAAGGCAATTACAATCCGTATAAAATAATACAAAATAGTGTTCAATGTCTGATCAATTTCGAAGTATCTTCATCTTCAGAGGCTGTTTTTGAAATGGACACGGTCTTGTGTATTTTATACGCATTGTAATTGCCTTCAAAATATAAATAATAATATACTTTATTTTTAATGTTACAACTTATCATTAACTTTTTATGTTGAGTGGTGCAATGGTTATCACAGTTAGAAATGTACACAGCTGCATAAGTTCAAATTCTAGACAAGGTTGTTTGCATTTCACATAGCATTAATGTTGTATAGCCGTATATACCCATATTGATTATTTCACCGCGGGGATGAGACTGGACCTCGGAAGGGACGACAATCACGTCAACTCTCCTTCAAAATCGGGTCGAATCTGAATAACTAACTAAACTATATCACGCGTGTGTCATGGCGCCCAAATTGTCCGCTTCTAAGGAGTCAAGGGTTATTAACAGTCAACGGTAATTTTCCATGGGGATTCCTTGATTCTAAATCAACATACCTTGATTTAAATATTCCTAGCAACATGTCTGTTCACAATTTATAACATCTTAATAATTGTAACAATTGTATTCTATTTGAATTTCGTGGTTTCAACTTCGGGTCAGCGGAAAAAAGGTAATTTTGAAGAGCAAAATAAATCAGAAAGGGAATTAAGTATTACAAGATATCCAAAGGCAACAACAGACAGATAAGAACAGTTTCAATAATTCATGGGTTCGATTTCAAATTTCCTGAAGTTTACCAACTACGACAAAAAAAACCTTGCAGAAGTCCGGAGGGTACAGCTGTTTGAAGCATGGTGTAGACTAGGTTAACTAAAAATTAACTTTGTCTAAATTCTATGAAAACTGACTATAAAATTTCGGAAAATGGTTGGAGGCTCAGACGAAAGCGGCCAAAACCCAGAATCTTACAGACTATTAATTCAATCAGGACTTATGTTCCCTTGTTCGTAAAGAAGAAATGAACTTTTTTAACCCATACATTGTTTATTCTTTTACAAAAATTACTGTACACACACACACTCATTCTCTCTCTCTCTCTCTCTCTCTCTTCTCTCTCTCTCTCTCTCTCTCTCTCATATATATATATATATATAAATTGCTATATTTATGAATGCATATATACATGTAATTTGTTATATTTATGAAGATACACCATACACACACACACACACACACACATATATATATATATATATATATATATATATATATATACTTGACTTGAAATCGCTAGGTTCCGGGTTCGATACCAGCCCTCGCCAACTTAGCGTATGCGTATCATAGGGATCTCTGCCGTAAAGTGAGGAGCTGACGGTAGGTATGCCACTCCCCCTCAGATGCTAAAAAACAATCTCCTTGGACTAGCCCAAGTGATAGACTCCCTCATTGTCTGGCTGATACAGACTTTAGGCCACCCTAATGACTTTACTAACTTATATATATAACTTATTATATTCATAAATAAAGAGTGCTCAATATGGGTCGTAGAGCCTGTAAGTCTAAATTTGGAGATCGACTACACTGTCAACGACACTTGGTGACTGTAGGTTTCTTGCCGATGACATTATATTTTTGTGAACGTTGTTTGTTTGGTCTTTTTAAACCATTGGAAATAAGAACAAAAACAAGAAAAACAGAACAAAAATCAGATTTGTTATATACTCAACCGTTGCTCTGTTTCTGGTTTAATATATTCCGATATTTCGGGTGAACATTCACCCTTTCTCATATATATAATATATATGGTGTTACATCACGATAGATCTGAAACGACTGAGATAGATGTGAAAAGACTGAGGTAGATAGATAGATAGCCTGAAAAGACAGGGATAGATAGGTATGAAAAAATTGTTATAGATAGATAGATAGATAGATAGAGGAAGACTGATAGATAGATAGATAGATAGATAGATAGATAGATAGACTGAGAAGATTGATAGACAGATAGATAAAAAGATAGATAGGTAGATAGATACGTATAAAAAGTCCAGTATATTTATCGCCATCATTGATGTGAAAAGACTGAGATAGATAGATATATAGATAGGCATGAAAAGACAGGGAGGGATAGATATAAAAAGTCTAGGATAGATAGATAGATAGATAGATAGATAGATAGAAGTGAGTCGACTATGATAGATAGATAGAATAGATAGATAGATTGAGATAGATTGATAGACAGATAGATAACTAGATATATACATGCGTATAAAGAGTGCAGTCTCTTTATCGCCAACATTGATAAAGAAAAAGATGAAAATGAAGGGTACTAAGACAAAGACAACGCCATGAATTTCAATAATAAAAAAAGAAAGACAAGAACGAATACAAAAGATTAGAATAAATCTCAAATCGACGCGAATGCGATAAAAGTGCGATAAACGAAAGAAGTGGTGACGTGTGGGAAAAGAAAGTTGGTATCCTTTGATTTCATAGCAATATAAAAGTGAATGCCTATCGACATCCATCCCTTGTAGGCTTTCCTCAGCAATAATCTAATGCACCTGGACAATTCGAAAAGGCTGAAGCCGGATCGCTGATCGAAATTCTCAAACGTGGTGAGGAAAAGAGCTTCACTAAAGGGAGGTAATCGTTTATATCAAAGCGTAATTGAGTGATAAACAATATTTGATCTTCCATCCCGATGTCTAATGTGATCTGCTCTTGAGTCAATCAATACAGCTCACCCCAAAACTCACTGATTCAAATATAGGCAAGGATCAGCCATGGTTAAGGCTGGACTCCATAACCTTACATACAGATCTAACAATACTCTTATTCCTTAAAAGCATGACCATTATCATTTTGCAACGCCCTCTGTTTAAAAACGAGACCGTCCAAATCGTCCAAGATGAAATGCAAAGATATAAATCCTGATGTTCTGGTGTTGCTTATACACCGAATTTTTATTTCTTATGGGTTTCGTCACATCAGCTAAATAATGGACCATTCCGTTTTTATTAGAAAGAAAGAAAAAAGAAAGAAAGGGAAGAAAAAGGACATGCCACGCAAAAAATATAATAAGAAAGAAAGAAAGAAAGAAAAAAAAAGAGTGGGTGACAGATAGAGAGAGGTGATGAGCCTGCGGAAGGGATAATACTAATTTGTTTCAATCGAATATAATGAAAAGTCGAAAAGAAAGAAAGAAAGAAAAAGAAAGAAATAAAGAAATAAGTGCGAGAGGGTTAAATGAAGATTATTCTACTTTTTAGTTATTGAACTATATTCGCAATAGCTCTTAAGTAAACATGCCAAACGTTGTAATAAATCGTCATGCTGTGGCATATCCACAGGTCCCGCTAGTACAGATCTAATTGAGGTAGGCACTCTATAGATATTTGCTATGCTTAACCTGTCTGGCACAAGGCCATAATTAAATGAAATCTCGGGGCTGGTTTCTTCAGTGGAAGAACGATGTTTTGTTGTATATCGTTTCCTCATACAGAGACTGGAATACGCCAACTGTACTCCCTCGCCCCAACACAGAGGGATAGACTTAGCAACTACTTCTAGCCAGGAGCGAAACCCGACTGACTTTCCATCAGTCCGATTCCTTAATTCCTCGACCGTTATCAGCTGCCAGTAAGAAGCGGAGTTTTAACTGATAAATGCATACATTGGTACATATATGTTACGATCACTAGAAAACTCAAATCCATTAATAGCAGACGAGCCTTGCTTTACGTTAACGGTGAAATTCGGTTAAAGTCCCTTCTAGAGAGCTCTACTAGTTTTTGGAGTATATATTAGTCGTCCACAGACACCGAGCTTCGACGTTTATTGTCTTTTTGGTGTGGCTAAACTTAGCAACTACTTCTATACGGGAGCGAAATCTGACTGGCTTTTATCAGTCCGATTCCCTAACCCCTTGGCCGTCATCAGCTGCAAGTAATATATATATATATATATTGTATACTGGTTTCAACAAAACCGGGTTTAATAAATAATTACTAGTGTTTTTGATTTCTAATATCATTGTTTTATTCTCCAACGTATTAAATTTCTAGTAATCATTTTATATAGAAACCAATTAAAATAGAATAGAATAAGTATAACCGTTTTATATGCGTTCCTATTTAATTTCATGTAATTTCAATACCCCTTCATTTCACACTCAGATCCACTTTGATCCGCAGTGGTAGTACCTGTTAGGACCCTATCAATGGGTCCAATAAACCTGTAAATTCGTATTCGATAAGAACGTGTACAAAAAAAAACTTTTGTTAAGAAACAGCTACACAAAAATATAAATCGTATTGGCATTGAAGTCTCGGGAGATTATCTACTTCTTGTGTCCCTGAAGTTACAGCGCCCTCTGGGACTGTAATTCAATGTTCGAAAAACACCTCCGACCACAGATGTCGTATGTAAAGGCTGTCCCTGAAGATGTTGATGTGCCGGTGCTCTGTTGCCGTCGTTTACACACACACACACACACACACACACACACACACACATATATATATATATATGTGTGTGTGTGTATGTGTGTGTGTGTGTATATTTGGACAGCATTCTTTAATTTATACATGTAGAATTAAACAAAAGACACATCTCCTGTTTAACAATTTTATTTTTGATCTTTTCGAGTTTTCTGGCCAACTTTTTAATGTTTGGGTGGAATTCGTGGATAAGTCCACGAAAATTAATTTCCAATGCAGTACACACATTTTAAAATGCCTATAACACCTTTCTCATCAATTCTTCTCCTTCCAGCCTCCACATTAATTTGATTTTTTAAAAATTGGAATATATCACCCCTGATGATGGCACTTCGAAGTGCCGAAAGTACTTGGGACCTGAATTTTGGCGGACTTTATCCACGAATTCCATCCAAACATTAAAAAGTTGGCCAGAAAATTCGAAAGATAAAAATAAAATTGTTAAACAGGAATTGTCTTTTGTCTAATTATATATATATATATATATATATATATATATATATATATATATATATATATATAACACAGCCGTTATGGAGATGTTAGTAAATACATATTTACCAACCCCACCTATCCCGAACGAATACGATGTAAGATAAGGTCAATTTCTTATGCGAAGTTTAACGGGTCAGAATTGAGAGTTTTCCATCTCCTGGACTGGTTGCCTAACCAAGGTTAAAGAGCCCAGTCGTATAGTAGTATAGAGGTTGCCAAGAGTTTTCCTCAATCAGAGAAAGAGTGATGGCTTGGAATGTGTTGTCAGTCGAAGGTTATCACACTTTAGTTTTTGGCATTTAGATATATTCCCACTCAAGAAGCTGGCCTCGGGAAGACATTGCTAACGTGATCTGATTTTCATCTTCGGAACAGGAAAGAGAGCAGACACGTACGCTAGGCCGAACAGGGCATTTAAATAAATGATTTGCATCTGTCCGGATGTGGACAAACACAGGAGCCTATTTACCAGAGAAAAGAAGATTTCCAGCGAATTTACTGATAATACAGTATTGTGCAAAATACTGCCAAGATTGAATTCTATTAATCCATAGGAAGTAAGCGCAATAACAGCGATAACAAGGGAGGCGTTGGTCAGATATGTTCTATTTTAGAAAGAATAGTAGATAGTAGGAAATCTTTTATAGGATTTCTTTGGCGGATAGACTTAATCCTATTGTCACGTGTCCTGTTCATGTTTGGTCATTGGGTTATGGTTTAGTATTGTCTGTCTGGTAAATTGAAAACTTCCTTATTTGTCGACTAAGATCGCAGGGGAAAAAGACATCTGACCATGGGCCTAAGTTAAAAAGAAACCGAAATGAACAAATAAATGAATAAATGAATAGATAGAATTATGAGAAAATTGCTCGATCTCTAAGGAATATATAATTATTGTCGTAGAGGCGGTTTCTGTGTAATGGTTATCGTCGTTGTAAATGGAGTGGGTGACCCGAGTTCAAATATTGGACGAGACTGTTTACATTTCACATAGGGTTACTACCCTTAGGAAAGATATGCATCCAGCTATTCTACCGATGATGATGATGATGATGATGATGATGATGATGATGATGATGATGATGATGATGTATATATATATGCGGATCTAGGTCGATGTATCGCCTTACAAATTCGGATGTATCTATTAATGAATTCAGAATCGTCGATAAATACGTATAGCTCTACAATTGTTTTATTTAAGTCTTGATGCATATGTGCGTCCTGACCTCCTGTTCTAAAAAAACGCTAAGTGGTGCCTGCTGAAAATCCGACCCGTGTTGTTTTTATTTTCGAAACATCGGTCGTATTTATTCAAAAATTCGTAACAGTTGTTTTGAATTCAAATAAAATGAAAATACCGAAAAAAATATTTTAAAGAGGAGGGTGGTTAAAATATTTTACATTTACTTGTCGAGAAAAGACTTGGGGGGGGGGATATCGCTTTCATATCGAATTAACTTTTCGGGAAAAATGCCTTCAAACAGCTAAGTAGGACGGGTCAGATTTTAAGCAGGCACTCTCCATTATTTAATTTTTATTCGAACCTCAATTATTATCATTAATAAAATTGTGCTAAATTATTAATACTGTTGACCATATGTACAGGTATTTGCCTCTCATACCACTCATGAGCGCTGGACACAAGGTCTCGTTTTAACAGGCGCTGGGCAATAAACCTAACCCTGCTCCATTAAATCAAGGGGGCAGGTATTGCCTGGGGGAATAGCCCCTCGGATCGACGCTATTAACTTGTAAAGATCCAGGGCCGAAGCCACTGGACCCCCGGCGTTGGCCGGAGCTACAGGTATTTGCCTCTCATCCCACTTATGAGGGCGTGACACAAGGACAGTTTTATGTGGGCCCACCCACAAGCCGAAGCTCATGGGTTTTAGTTAGAAAAAATTGCGTCGATCCCGTCGGCATTCCCCCTCAATGGGGCGCCTCAGGCGGTGGGCAATAAACCCAGCTCTGCCCCTTTAGATCAAGGGGACAGGTATTGCCTGGGGGGACAGCCCCCTGGTATCGACGCTATTAACTTGAAAAAAGATCCAGGACCGCAGCCACTGGACCCCCACCCCGTTGGGCGGGTTTACATACCAATAACATGCAATTGTATTTATGTATACAAATTTGCATATTGATATTAAAACTTTGATTTTAATAAATATGTGCTTAGTATTATTGATTTCTAATTATCTAGTTTTATTTTAATGAATACGAGAAAAAATCTCTTCAATAAATCTTAAAAGAAATCCATTAACAAGAAAAAATAGATTTAATTTTATTCTTTACTTCCTATTTTAACTAAATAATTAAATTAGGAAAATTTAGCAATGAAAGACGGAAGTGATGGAAAGTAGGTTTCAGTGGGTTTTTTCTCGATTATACCACCCCTCTCTTTCAAATGTTTTTATCTGCATTCTTATTTAGTTTTATTAGCCTTTCAAATTTAATATAATATTTTATTACATTAAAACTTAAATACTTGCACCCGGACGAGGGTGCATATATTTGCTAGTACAATTAATTTTACTATCAACACGTCATCACTCCATTCCGACATAAAAGCCGTAATGTGACAAAAGTAAGGAAATTATATTGACGTGTTCCTTCGCTCAGTCTAT
Source organism: Doryteuthis pealeii (assembly GCA_023376005.1). Lineage (NCBI taxonomy): Eukaryota > Metazoa > Mollusca > Cephalopoda > Myopsida > Loliginidae > Doryteuthis > Doryteuthis pealeii. The sequence continues at coordinate 102,137,789 of CM042141.1, read as the reverse complement.
TACTGCGATTCAACTGTGTTTTTTATTCTGCTCACTGAAACATATTCAATTACATTTAACTGCAATTTACCTTAAGGAAAACTTAAGAAGAAGACTTATAATTGGAGATATGTTGAATATCAACGAAATTGCATCAAGTCATTTCATCATCTTGCATGACGACAAGTGAGTTCGTAACATATTTTCAGATGCACTTAATGTATTTGGCCGCAAGTGAAATTATTTCGCTGATTTTGAGTTAAGTAATTAAAGATGTACATCGTAGGTTGTCAAGTCGTATAATTGTTTATCTTGTCGGGCAGATGTTAGAGTAGAAATAATGCTCGAACCATTTGCTTCAGGATTGATAGCTGAAAGAGAATCTCATATGAATTTGATCTAATTTACTGCACTCTTCTATTAGTGTTATATATATATATATATATATATATATATATATATATATGTATATATATATATATATCTTATTATAATGGAGATTGTGGGTTTGTCTGTCTGTAACCGAAACTATATTACTATAGAAGCCACAATTCCCTTAGTTATTTACATCACATTCTCCCTGACTTTATTTTATTTAGACCTCAATTATTAATAAAATTGTTATACATCAATAATACTATTGACCATATCTAGATACAAATAACAGGTAATTGTATCTATATATACAATAAAATAGCAGTTTACAGTGTGAATGGGAAGGCTAATTTGCATATTGATCCTAAAAATGTGATTTTAATAGATATATGCTTAGTATTATTGATTTCTAATTGTTTGGTTTTATCTTATTGAATATGAGCAAAAATCTCGATGAAAATCTTAAAAGAAATCCATTAACAAGAACAAATAGCTGTTATTTTATTCTTTACTTCCTAAAGTTTTAACTAAATAGTTAAATTAAGAAAATTTATCAATGAAAGACGGGAGTAATGGAAAATGATGGAAGAGTTAGTTTCAAAGTTGTTCTATTTTTCAATCATACCCCCTCTGTTCCAATTTTTTTCTGCATTCTTATTCAGTTTCATTAGCCTTTCTAATTTAATGTGATATTTTATTATATTAAAACTTAAATACTTGCACCCGGAGGGTGCATATATTTGCTAGTATATATAACTCAAGTTATGGTAAAGTTAGTTTTAGTATTTACATCAATCTGTGGATTAAGTATTGAACACTATCAATTTTTTACTTTCAATAGTCATATTTTAATTATCATATATATATATGATATCTGCGGATGAGTAGTCAGTATAGGTATCTACTTAGCATGGATAGAGTTTAATTATCATATATATATATACATATACATATATATATATATAATATATATAATATATATATATAACTTAGAATAGCATGTTCATGGAGTCAACAGCGCTTGGTTCCTGGCAGTTTCTCGCTTGTTTGAATGATTGTGTAGGCGAGAGACTGTCAGTAACCAAGTGCCGTTGACTTCGTGTTCACGGTACACTAACTTAGATATAAATGTTCTATTCACGATATTGAGCACTGTTTACTCATAGATATAGTACCCATATAACTCCCCACCCTCCATAGCTCCAGAACAGTTTAACATCATACCCAGGAGACTCAGTCACCAGGATTCTGTTGCAGTTTTTGGATATAAGGCATCAGGTAAATGGTCACTCATACTTATAGACTCTCCTATAAACACGTGACCTGAGAAGGATTTCTATTGTCCAATCACTGGCACTGCTGCTGCTGCTTCTGCTGTATTAATAGACATACCACTCTGAGTTATTTCATTGACATTTGGATTCTCTCGGACGAAGGACTTACAAGGAATACGTTAACACTGGATTCTTACTGGCTTGCTTACTTATTCATTACATCTGGAACGAAGGATGGCTGCCAGATACTCAACAGATTCCACCCTTAGGCATCACAGGTCACTACCAACGGCCAACGGGTCCCCTTATTGACAGAGGGGGTTTTTATCCCTCTGCAGAGATGCAGTCGGTGTATTCTACAGTCCCAGCCGACAGAGTGGCATTCTAAGGTATGTCGACGAGGGGATTTTATTCTTATGAATAGACAGCATGCATACTAATTTGAAATAGTGTCACGTTGTTCTAACCTCCAAAGATTAAACACAGTGAGATCTCTGCGAATCAAATAACGTTCACATAAATATTAAAGAAAAACTCCCGCGGAATGACATTTCGAATAAATCGTCTACCAAAATATGTAAATCAAAGAACGAACTGTAGGAAGGGAAAGGAAAAACTCTCGAGATAATTTAATATGTACTGAAAATTTACAGAAAGGAAATATTGAGATATATTCACTGTTGAAACATCTTTTCCTTTTTTTTCAACGGATTTCAAATTGATTTTAAGTTTATTCTATGACGTCTTTGCTTCTGATAAAACGGAACGTTTTCACATAAATAAAACAAGAATTGCATTGAAATAAACTTAAAAGAAGGGTGTTCTTCCTCGGCTCTTATGGAAAACACAATTAACCGGATGAGTACTCGGTATAGCTATTTACTGAGCACAGATTTGTTGAGGGACGGTCCAAAAGTATGGGACACCCAGTAAGAATCGAACTCACTAACAATGATCTGCAAATCTATCTTGCTAATGGTTACATCATGTGAGATTATTAAAAATACATCTTTATAAATGTAGGGCTTACCTCTGTATCGCGTATGAAAAGTACAATTAAGCGGATGAGTAGTCAGTATAGGTATCTACTTAGCATGGATAGAGTTGAGAAACAGAAGTATGGGTCACTTGTACCGTATTCACGGTAACAAGAAGTCATAAATCATCAGTTGATTCATTGGTGTATTTACCTCGCAGTAGAGGAAGTTAGAAAAATCTCACACAACTCCTACCCCAGCCATGGTTAGTAGAATGAGAACAGGATACCCCCGTGGACTAAATAAAGGGTTAGGTTCAAAGTTCCGTGATGGCTCCGATTAAGAAAGTTCCCGAGAAGTCCGAGAAGGTTCCCGAGTGAATACCTGAAGAAGGCCGGCGGGCATATCGGCCGAAACGTTGTACAAATAACAATGAAGATGGGGACAATAGTCCGAATAACGCAGATAATACTAATCTTCAAGCCTCATCTCAAACATTCAGAGAAATAGTATTTACATCGCATTCCACTTATGCGGGTATGACACAAGGTTATTTAATGTGGGACCAACTACGAACCGAAACTCATGGGATGGCAGGTACAAAAAATGCGTAGATCCCGTCGGCATTTCCCCTCAAAAGGACGCCTCGGGCACTGGACAATAAACCCAGCCCTGCTGGTAGGTGTTGCCTGGGAGGATGGTCGCCTGGGATCACGCCGTTAATTTCATTAATAGACACAGGTTCCAAAGAGCCGGTGTTATTAATATGTTTATAAGTGGATTTATTAGGAAGGATTAACAAACCTCCATTCGGGAGAAGCAAATGTCTTTTTGCTGATAAAGGGACAAAACCGGAAGTTGTGTCCCGTGATCAATTCTAAGTGAGTACCCTTAATAAACAAAGAGTCCACCTTGTGTCACATTTAGTTTCGTGGAGAGCCATTTAGCCCCAGCTATGGATTTACTAAACCAGGATGCGGCATAAGGTCATCATCTGATTTGAATTTAGATTTTTCCTTCGCCTAAACTGGGTGCCGTTCCAATCCCAACTGTCCTACTACTTACCCATAGCTGAGGGATGAAGAGACGGATTCGTGACATTCCAAAAATGCATTTAGTGCGAAGGGTAACGCAAACGTCCAAGATTTGAACTTGGGTCGCCGGTTCTTTTTCTGCCCCAATAACCGTTACGGGATGAGCACTTCTATCAGCAACATGTAGCATCTATACGATTGCTCTTTTTTTGCCTAAAGTCGGTATCAGCCAAACAGTGAGGGAGTCAATCCCATTTTCACTAGCGCTAGACCAAGAAGATTGTTTTTGGTGTCTGGGGTGGAGCGCCACACTAACCATCAGCTCACCCCTTTACTGCACAGATCCCTGTGCTACTCATACACTGTTTGCGATGGTCGGTATCAAACCCGGAACCTTGTGGTTCCTAGTCGGACGCTCTACAGACTGAGCTAAATAAAAGGTAAAAAAAGCCAAGATCAATCACTGAGACGCCTCACAAAAGCAGAATACCGAAGTAGGTAAGCTATTTTCAGCACCACCAATTGTAAAGGAAGAATGTTCTCGTAGTGTAGTGGTTATAACCGTAGAAAATGGATACGGTGACTCGGGTTCAAATTCTGGACGAGTCTGTTTGCATTTTACATAGAGTTTATACCCTTGGGAAATATATGACTCCAACTATTCTCCTTCCAGCTATAGGTAAATAGTAGGTCAGACTAAGCTTTTTAATGTTGCTATGACAACCGATCTAAGAAAAGGAAAACTCGGAATTCCAACCTGTTAAATTCCGCTTAAACAATTGACCCTGTGTTGTAACCTGCGTGTGTGGAGGAGTTGGTAAAATACTAATTGTTAGCGGAAGTGCCGTCGCATTATTTTGGCTGGTTGGCTGGTTGGTTGGTTAGGTTGTGGTTGAATTTTGTGGCATGTCAAACCTTGGATTGTTTTATGTCGAAGTTTTTTGTTTTATTTATTCTTCTCGAGTATTCAAATTTTTAATAATTTTTAAAGGCATTTTAAACTCTCTTTGTATTTATTTAATCCATAGATGGGACCCTAACAAGTGCTGCTTCTCTGGGTCAGAGTGGGTGTGGGAGAAATGAATGTATACTCCACACTCCTCAGAGCACAGAATTTGAACCTTATCCCTTGATGCAGACCCTCCGCCATTGCTTTCCAGGAAATATATGATAAGAAAGGGGGTGTTACATAATCTATGCAGTGGCATAAGATTATTGTCAATCCCCTGTAATTCTGAGGGTATGACCTTTTTCATACTTATGTAAGGTAGTATAGAGATATGGTGGCGATCAGTGCAGTTGATGGCCCTGAAAGTGAGTGACGGCGTTTGAACTCACTCTCACCTTGCCTTCTGGGGATAAATCGTGGGAACCGGAAGGCATAGAAGAACCTGTTCTGGTTTAAGAATAGTAAGGAGCTTTAGTTTTAGTTTGCAGTGGACGTCAGACAGAGCAGTCGGGCATGATGCTCTGTCTAAACTGTAACTCTGCATACGCGCGCTATGTTATGTCTGGGTTGGGGATTTACCGAATAAAGTAACATTAAAAGAAAATCGAAGTCTTGTGTTTACTAAAAACTAACAATGACACAGGGCTTCTGATAAGGAGAAATCCCCAATAGAAGACCAGACCGGAATCCCCAAGTCAACACCAGACGCTAGACCAAGACGCAAGATGATAGAAGAAATACCAAAGCCGGCCAGAAGAATAGATGTCCAAGATATAGAAGCAAGTAAGAAGTAAAGAAGTAAGAAAGGGTATACAACATTATATCGATTTGGTACCGTGAAAACCTCAGTACGTAACAGGGGTTTCCATAAGAGCAATAGGGTTGGGGTGATCATATAGGTGCTTGTGTTTGATGTGATCGATAGGTCGGATGGGAAGCGTTGCATGTCATGGACTGCTCAGCCACCAGAATTCCGTCCATAAGCATCATGGGTAGCTATCCACGGCCAACAATTGGTCTATTGTGAGAGTTCCCCCGTTTCTATTGGCGTATTCTAAAGCCCCAACCGACAGAGCTGGTCGTCACATTAAGCACAACCTTAAATCCTTCGTTGGAAGAAAGCCCCGTCTGCGGAATACATCGACTGCACCACTGTAGAGGGGTAAGAATCCCGCCCCCAATGGGGCACCCATTGGCTGTGCATGGTGACCCGTCATGCTTAAGAACAGGATCCTCGTGGCTGAGCAGTCCACTTTGGCCTTTACTTAGACTAGACAGGCGGTCGAAGAAGCCCCCTTCAAACTGGCCATGTCAAGCTTTAGCACTCATATGATTGTCCCAACCCTATTGCCTTTGTGGCAAGCCCCAACCCTTTTTATCATATATGTGCTTGAAGGCGGTGGTTGAGAGTCTTCATGTCCTGGGGAATGACGTTAAACTCTGATGGTGAAGTTTCAATTTTGGAGATCTAGGGAATGTAGAGCATCCCTTCATCACCATTGCTCCCATACCACTCTGACCCAGAATGGTAGTACCTGTTAGGGTCCTATCTATGAGTTAAACAGAAAATTTGTTTATGAAAAAATTGATTTAAAAAAATTTCTTCGAAAGTAACGCTACGAATCTTTCAAAACTTTGCCGGCATTAAATGACCCACTGAGGTTGATATGCCGTAAAAAAATAACAAACAAAAAACGTTGGAGATGAGGAGTCTAGTATCAACTGATATCAACTTGGGAAATGTTTTTTGAAGATTCCCTATAGGTCTGTAAGTTTTTTTTTTTCTTTCTATCTTATTTGCCATTGGACAGAATTGGAAAATTCTCGATGCATTCAAGAAATATTTTTGTAAAGAAAATAAGGTTTATCTGATAATATCAAATGTTGTTATGCATAGAGCGAACAAAAAAAAAGAGAAATATTTTTGTAATCTAAACACCAAGCAAAAATATAAATATATAAAATGTGTATTCAATTTGCAAGTCCTACTTTCAGATAAATGAATGAAATAGAAAATATTTCTCTAATTCAATGAAATTTATAATGTAGTTTTATGAAACTTAAATTTATTCTTTCTTAAAAATAAACATAACTTTTATTCAGCTGGTTCTATTGTGTTTCTGTTTTTAGCCATTCAAATTCACAGGGTGTTTCAAAAAAGTTCACTACTTGTGTGAGAACGTCGTCTACAGTTCACCCAGTAACGCTTAATTCGTCCTCTTAACCTAGGGGCTAATTGTTGTATACTACCGCTGGATTTGGCAAATAACGTGGAACACGGATATATATATATATATATATATATATATATATATATATATAATATATCATATTTTTCTTCTTCGATGGTAACACTTGCGTGGAGCAGGAGAGTCGCCGGAGAGAATTCGTACATGCAAAGGAGGTTTGAACAGTGAGCGATCACTGAAACTTCAGTCAAAATTCTAGACTTTATATAGTCTTAAAACTCCCACGCGACCCAGATGGCCACGCCTCGTTGACGGTGACACCCACGCAGTTTTCTTGCAGACAACTCTTCACCCATATAGCTTGGTTTTCATTGGTCATGGATTATACCCTCGTATTTCCTGTGTTTATTATTGGCCATGGAGGATACCCATGCATTTCTTAATGTATAAAAATAATTTTCAAAAATATATATTTGACTCATAGATGGGATCATCGCAAGCATTACAACTCCGGGTCAGAGTTGACATGGAAGTAATGGCCACGAAGGACTCTCCACACTATCCAGGGCTCCAGAAATGGAGCATCTCCATTGGATAAAGTTTAGTGCCATGACCAACACACCAGCCTGTTCGATGAATTTTTATCTTACATTACCACGCCGTTGGCTGTGGCTGTTGCTGTAGAATACGCTGACTGCACCGTCGTGAGTGGTGATCCGTAATAGCTGAGAACTGGATTGTGGTTCTAAGTTGTATCCTGGCATTTAACATTCGGCTTTGGGCCTTACTTGTGTTAGACGAGCAGTCGGAGGTGTCCCACCCTATTAATCGGCTGGTCATGTCAGACCCAAGCAACTAAAAGTTCGCACCGTATTTTTCAAATTTCTTCTATGCTAACACCCACCCGTTTTTTTTTTTTTTTTTTTTTTTTTGTTTTTTTTTTTGTTTTCGTATATGTGCTAGAAAGCGGTGGCTGAGGGTCAACTACCAGTATTTATTAATACGCATGAAGTTTGTGAAAATGATTTCTCAAACGAATTATCTAATTATAATGGAGATCCAATATCTGTCTGTCTGTAACCGAAATGAAGTCACTGCTTACATCACAATACCTCAGGAATTGCGTAAATTTATCAATGAGTATATAATTTATAGTCAAAATCATTAATATATATAATACATCTTCTTTATTAACAATGTCTCTATGAAAATCTTAGTCGGATTTGCCTCAAAACAGCCCATGTTATTAGTGCGTTTAAAATCCCACGATGTGTCTTGTATATCACTAAGTAATAAAGGTTTACATAATATATGGTGTGATTAATTTGCATACCGGTTTTAACAAAACCGGGTTTAATAAATAATTACTTGGTGTTATTGATCTCTAATATTATTCTTTTATTCTTCAATTATGCGTTAAATAGAAAAACATGATTTAAAAAAATGTGTTTTAAAAATTGAGTAGCCATCAAGAATGAATAAAACAAGAACTTCTTCGGCATAAAATAACCCAATGGATTGACATAATGTAAAATCTAACCAACCTAACCGAACAAAAGGTAAAACAAAGCTTAGTAAAGTTCTCTACGTTCTCGTTTAACCTCTCGTGACCGTCTTTACGTCTGATTTTATAAATCAGTTCAATTGACAATGGCAAATTGCCCAACGATATTGACGAATAAAAAGTCAATGTCAACATATTTGAGACGGTCGATGAATCTGTTCAGTACTTAAATGAATGACTATTTAAGAACAGCAGTTACTTTAAGCAACCAAAGACAAAGCTGAAGTAAAGTTCTAAGTTCTCGTTGTTGTTCTCGTTAACCTCGCCTAGCTGTCTACGTGTCTGCATTTTAAGTCGGTTCACTGACTTAGGCAACGTGCCAAACGATATTTACGAAAAAAAAAAACAGTCTGTCTCTTCACGATCGGCCATCTTGAATGTTGCAACTGAAAAATGAAATAACTAAACAGGAATAAAAAAAATTTTAAATAAAAAATATATTTTTAACTGAAAGGTGAAGTTGTGATGATCTTTAAAAATATTTTTTTCTAAACTGGACAGAGTATTTTTTATAAACAACGAGAAGTCAATAAATGTCATTAAAAAAATTGGACAGGATTTTATTTCATTGAATTAAGCATGACAGGTTTATAAATATTTTATTTTACTTTCATACACCTATTTCAACTCATTTTCTTCATAGTTGATCTTTATCATTTACACAGTTCACTCTCTTCGTTTATACATATATATATATATATATATATATATATATATATATATATATATATATATATATGTGTGTGTGTGTGTGTGTGTGTGTATACATATATGTGTGTATGTATATATATGTATATGTATGTGTGTATATGTGGGTGTAGGTATGTATGTACATATATATGCGTATATATATATATATATATATATAAGTTAAAAGAAAGGAAATGAATCCGACAATATGAGTATGAAAAGGTGGAATGAAAACATCACACAATGCTGTTAAAGAGAAAACAATTTATAATATAGTCATAGCTGATACTGATCAATATTTCGATTTTACAAAAATCATCATCAGAGCTCATTCACTCCGTAGTTGTTTGGGTCGGAGATGAATGTCAAATCAGTTCACAAACAAAAAACCTTAATACTGCAAAAAAGAACGAAAGTCGTTACATTATTCACCAATGTGGGCATTCGCGCCATATATATGTCGGTCATGTCTCTATGTATACCTTCGGTAAAACATATCCAAATGTAGCGGATTTTGAGATGTTGGCAACAAGACGAAACAATTTAAACGGAAGGGGATGGGTATTAAAAAATGTGACGGTTGTAATTCAAATGATTTTTAGTAAAGGAATTTTTTACGATTAATTATTTTTTATTTTTAAAATTTTTATTATTAAGTTCTGTATTTCATAAATGATTAGATATTTATTGTATTTTGTTTTTATATATAAAGTAAAAAAAAGTTATGGGCGGAATATATATATATATATATATATATATATATATATATATATATATATATATATATATATATATTATATAATGTGTGTGTTTGTGGTTAAAGAACAAAAGGAAATACGGGTAGTCCCGTAGCGTAGTAGCTAACGTACTGAACTGCGACATTGAGTAAACAAGTTGAACTCAAGTCTTGCTATTACGTTCACTTTCGGGTTTAATGTCTGGGAAAGGTATGAAACCCGTTACCGAGACCCTAGCTATGGATTAAATATCACCCCTAATGTTCATCTACAGTGTTAGCTTTCCCATTAAGTAACAGATGAAATCATTAAAGAAAAAATTAAACTAAAGACTACGTATTTTTTCTTTATTACGATCGTTTTTGTACTTACTCTAGCTTTCTTGTTATTTTCTTTGTATCAGGTTCCAGTTAATAGTTCTGCACCCAAGCACTTTCGATCATATCCGTTGATAATCTTGGTGATAGGAGTAGGTATTGTTTTTTTTGTTTTTTTTGTTTTTTTTTTTTTTGTTTAATTAGTCGAAAAGTGTCGAAAGTGCAATGAAATTAACAACTGCAGCTTCCCAATTGGACTATGGAATTGAAGCAAGGCATACACATCATTTCAAAATGCCATGAAATGAGGCCTTTCTTTGCTTCAAAAAGCACTTACATAGAGAAGTTGAATATGATGGCATAATAAAGATTGTTATTATTCACACAACATCTATGTATTTTTGTTGTCTTTTATAACTTTATGCCTTACAATTATTATATAAAATAAGAACGTAGAAGAGTCACTATTAGTAACCAGTAGATTTTTAGAGGAGTGTTCAAATTACAATAGTAGCTTATATCAAAATCATCATCCCTTAATTTGTTTCTAGCACAGTTTATATTTGTTTGCTTTTTTTTTACGTTCCATTTATAACAGAAAGAAATAACAGTTTTACAATATCTTGAAATGTTTTTACTGACATATCTAAAATTAATGATTTAAATGGAGCTTATCTGACCTGTTGGGGTGGGTGGGGGTTATAATTTCAATTTAATTGCTACTTTTGATATATCTTATTAATTCTATTTGAATTTCTGGGTTGAAATAATAAGATTTTTGAGCAATTTTATATCTAAATGTATTCTAAACAAGGATTTTGGGAGGCTTCATATTAGACAATTTTTAAAATTAAATGCTCAAAAATTGGTGCAAGTTAGAAATCTACTTTTTGGTGTCAGTACTTATCATACCAATATCCAACTTTCTCGGGTGAATCTTTTTGATATTCAAAAAAAGTTGAAAATCGACCTACCTTATTGTGCAAGCATCACACCATATCAAAATACGAGTTTCAAAGGTGCTGTGACCAAAGGAAAACTCGCAGGAATACGTATATTAAATACCAAGTGGGTGATAGTTTGAAGAAAATTACCGTTCAATTCAATGGTCATTTCTTTCTTGGTAGATACATATTAAGTCTCTATACTTTTTGTGAACCAACCGCATATATATATATATATATATATATATATATATATATATATATATATACGAGGGCATTCCCAAAGGCAAAGTCTCAACAATATTTACAAATACCAGAAACGTTTATTTTTTATTGTCAATTATATTTACATCTATTAATAATATAGATTCGGTCTGTTTTGTCTTTAACCAAAACTACATCACTGCTTACGTCACAGTCATTTTGGGAATTAAGTAAGTTCATCAATGAGTATTTAATTTATAGTCAATATCATTATTAAATAACAATATTAGAATTCTATAAATAAAATCAATCAGTAGTTAGATTTTCACGAAAATTTCGATACTTATTCATCTTTTGATGGATTTATATTTAAAATAGTTTTTCCTCAAATATATTAGGAGAAATACTTTTTACTAGGTCGACCCCCCCCCACACACACACACACACCATTATTTAATTCTATGAAATCCGAACAAAATATATTTTACTCTCACGATTTTAAATAAGAGTCTGAATGATTAATCAGAAATCTTTAGAAACGTTTTGTAGGTCCTTAATGTCGTAAAACAAAACAAATATCTCAGTGGAGTGGAGTGAATATGATTTTTTTAAGAAAAAAATTTATTTTTTAAAAACATTAAACGTTTTATTCTATTTAATTTTCCCACCCACCTCATGCAATATCTTTATTTAAATTTACTTTTACACCGCCCGGAGGGTGTTTTCATTTTGCTAGTAATTCTAAAGTTTGAACATATGTAGAAAAAACTATCAGTTCGTATCAGATCAGCTTATTTTTTATTTTAGTCTGTAAATAGTTAAAGCCTTGAATAGTTAATTATACAAATCTATACGTTACCTACTTTCGCTTATCATACAGCTTCGGTTCTTTAAAACCAATTTGTAACGGAATTGGTAATGTGTGATCTGTGTCAAAAGACAATTCAAAGTCAATTAAAGACGATGCTCGTAATTCTTTGGCGAAAGGAAATGGGAATAAGACATAATTGGTTCTTGTCCAATCTGCCTTCAACCGTCCGACTAGCAAACAAGTGTCAAAATGGAGAGTTCCCGCCTCCAAAACCGGCTATTTCATTCAGTTCTATTAGCACCAACCGATAATTCATACGACGGAATAGACAGATACGATTCTTGAGAAGAACGAGAACAACGTTGGCTACATTGGGTAGTTGTTCAATTTACAAGCACGTTGAAGCACTGGAAGGTTGTGCCGTTAGGTGACATCTTTGTGGTCTGAGGGGGTAATAACTTAGAAAGATGGAAAACATTATCTGTATAGTGAATATTGGCGTATTTGAGAACACCCTTTTACATAAACTAGTAAGAATATGTGCCCTATGTGCGCAAGTATTTAAGTTTTAATGTAAAGAAATATATTAAATTAGATCGTCTAATGAAACTAAATAAGAATGCAAATAAAATAATTTGAAACAGAAGAGGTATAATCGAAAAATAGTACAACTTTGAAACTAACTCTTCCATCATTTTCTATCATTCCCGTCTTTCATTGCTAAATTTTCATAATTTACCAATTTAGTTAAAATATGATGAAAAGAATAATATTACAGCTATTTCTTCTTGTTATTGGATTTCTTTTTAGATTTATCTCAGAGATTTTGCTTATATTTATTATAATAAAACCAAACAATTACAAATCAATAATACCAAGCACATATTTATTAAAATCAATTTTTTAATATCAATATGCATATTTGCCTTCCTGTTCACACTGTAAACCACTATTTTGTTGTATATATAAATACAATTGCATGTTATTAGTATCTAGATATGGCCAACAGTATCGATAATGTAAAAAAATGTTATTAATATTAGCCTTCTTGTAAACACTGTAAATTGCTATATATAAATACAATTGAATGTTATTGATGTATCGATGAGGCCAACAGTATTAATAATGTAAAACAATTCTATTAATAATTGAGGTTTAAATAAAAAGTAAAATCATAGAGAATGTGGCATAAATATCTAAGGGAATTGTGACATGGGTACTGATATAGTTTCGGTCACGGAAAGACACCCAATCTCCATTATAATAAGAAGAAAGACGACCTAATATAAGGCTACACAGCATATGCCAAATTTTAACACATGTAAAGACATCAATATGTTAGTTTTTAATTTGACGATAAAGTGAAAGGCCTGCTATTCGCAGGTATTTAACAAGATATAAATCAAAGACGACCTAATATAAGGTTACGCGGCATGTGCCAAATTTCAACATGCCTTTTTCTGTTTCAGACGTAAAGAGAGCATCCGTGTGGTAGCTTTTAATCTAACAAGAAATTGAAATGCATGCTATTCTCGGAGATTTAGTGAGACATAAATGAAAGACGACATAACATTAGGTTACGCGGCACTTGCCAAATTTTGATATAATCTTTTCTTTTTCAAACGTAAAGAGAACATGCTAAATTTTAACATGCTCTTATCTCTTTCAGACATAAAGAGAACATTTACATCGTAGCTTTTATTCTGACAAAATTGACTGAAATTCATGCTGTTCTTTGGGATTTAGAAAGACATAAAAAAGCTTACCTAACATGAGGTTACGCGGCATGTGCCAAATTTTAACGTGCCCTTTTAACATGCGTAAAAAGAAAATCATCATGCCAGAAATTTTAACATTCTCGAGGAATGAGTTGCCAACCACATCGACTAAAACTAATATTTTCCTATTTCATTCAGCTCACATGCCGGTTCAAATCCTTTCGTCTGTCAACTGTTAGTCACCGCCTGTGCAAATATCTGACAATGTAGGGTGAGCATTTTGAATAAAGGGATGACTATTAAAAAAGCAAAATGCCAAATATTGTTCTTTTAAATTTTGAACCGAATATATGTATTTACCCAACCCCTCCATACAAGCAGGATGCGATATATGGTTAATCTATAAGAGGATTCTAACAGGTTCGAATTCAGAGTTTTCCATCTCTCAGACCGGTTATCAACCCAAGGTTAAGGAGCCAAGTCTACCCTACAATTTATTCTGCTCTATCAATGATATTGAGCACTCTTTATTTATAAATATAGCAAGCTATATCATCACTATTAATATTAATATTAACATTAAAAATGATCACACATATATATATATATATATATATATATATATATATATATATTAAAAATGGATACAAAAGAAACCTACTCGTAACATCTTATACAGTGAACACACGTGTGATCGGCCGCAATTAATCGGTACCTCGATTAATTCAATGGTTTTAACCCTGAAGATCCTTATGGGGAAACTCGAGTAGGTTTCTTTTGTATCCATTTTTAATAAATGTGCTCTACTTCGTATTGAGCACTTTGTATTTGTTATATCGCTGACTTAACTCCTGAATTCTACACGCCCCAACGATCGTGCCTATTTTCACCCGTAAGCCACCTTTTATATATATATATATATATATATATATATATATATATATATATATATATATATATATATATATATATTTATATATATAATCCAAAAGTCCAGAGAATAAATCTTCTTTACGACACAAGAGTTTTATTTAAAAAACCTGTCGCAGTTTGAGAGCTCAATGTGTGCTATTAATGTTAGAGTCATAGAGCAAATATATAAGTAAAGAAATAACAAAAAACTTAGAGATTTAGCATTATAATCTATTTCAGGGAGATTAGACAAATTGTCTCTGAATTCTTTATTACTTTAAAGGCATTTGAAAACAGATTTTTATTTTTTATTTTTTTTATTTTTAAAATTTTATAGTCCTGTGATATGAATTCCAAATGAAATCCTTGATGTTGCAAAGCTCTTTTAAGCTCCCTGAAATAGACTATAATGCTAAATGTCTAAGTCTTTTGTTATTTCTTTACTTATATATATATATATATATATATATATATATATATATATATAGATAGATAGATAGATAGATAGATAGATAGATAGATATATGCGAGGGTCATTTAATAGATAAATAAATGATGAGCAATTTCAGCTTTGCATTGGATAGGGAATTATATCCATCCTTTTTATTGAACCAGGGAATTATTCAATTTACAATATTGTCGCTTCGGCACATTTCTAATTTACCAACTGAGCATATCTACTGTCAGTTTTCTGTTCAATCAACTACATGACAAAATTGCGAAATTTGTATCTGTTACACCT
>CM042141.1:102057373-102117373 GCA_023376005.1 Doryteuthis pealeii | reverse complement strand
GGTTCCCTAACCAAAGTTATATATATATATATATATATATATATATATATATATATATAACTTTGGTTAGGGAACCAGTCTTGGAGAAGGAAAAGGTCCTTGAGATTGCATTCAGAGTCCACGCAGAGCTGATGGAACTACGTCCTAGCTGGTCGGCCAACGCTGGGTGTATCAATGTGTAGGAGTCCACAGTAGAATGTCACTTATGAGTTCGTCCCTGCTTCAGCAGTTTCCAGCATGTCATTTTTGTCTTATTGGGATTATTTTTGACATGGGAGAGAAGTGATCGTACAGCTGCTATCTTTTGGGGTACTACTTCACGGATTTGTTCAATAGATCTCGGTATGTCCTCTAAACAGTTGATAGATGTAAGTCCTTGCTGCTCGGCTAAAGCTGCGTGTGTCCATGTGTAGGAGTCCACAGAAAGAATGTCGTTTATGAGTACGTCCATGCTTCTCCAGCAGTTCCCAGCATGTTGTGTTCGTCTTATTCAGATGGTTTGTGAGATGGGAGCTAAGTAACCCTACAGCTACTGTTTTATGAGGGTGGGACCGGTGCTTCTTCAAGGATTTTTTTCAAAACATCAGGTTACATTGGTCAATTTTCTGAAACTGAAAATACATTATACATCTTAGCCGCACTAATAGTAATTCCTGCATTCGTTCCTCAACACTGACAATTCCTTTTTGCTTATATAATAAAATGATGATGTCTATACGTCTAGGAGTTATATAGATTGGAAATAGGGTGATTTGGAAAAAAAAATTAATGAAGCCAGTCCCAATACCTTTTGATGTGCAGTTTCTTTGGTGCAACACAGGATGGTGCAAGTGAAGCACACTCTATGCTCCCCCGAATACACTACATGAGATGTTGCAAACATTTTTCCATAATTGTAATTTATGTCTCAGGTTGCAGTGCCCTAGTATTGTTTTTTGTAAAGTTGCTGGGTTTCCTAAGATTTCTTTAGGCAACCCCAAAGAAAGAAAAAATTATGAATTTCAGGTGTTCGTGATCGCCTCTCATGGCCTTGAGGATTCAATTTCCGTTTGCATTGTTCTGTTCGTATTGATCCATTTTCTCTATTCTTTTACAGGAGTATCCGGTCCAGAGACCGCTCAACCGTTTATTTTATTTTATTTTATTTTTAAAGAAATTTACAAAGTTCGGATTAGTACAACTAGCAAAAATATGCTCAAGTATTTAAATATTTTTATGCGATCAAATATTATATTAAATTACAAAAGAGTCGGTAGAGCACGGCTCACGAGGCTTCTGGCTCGATACCGGCCCTTGCCAACTTAGCGTATGAGTAGAACAGGGATATGTGCGGTAAAATGAAGAGCTGATGGTAGATTTGGTGCTCTACCTCAGACGCAAAAACAATCTCCTTGGACTAGTGCTAGAGAAAAGGTAATAGACTCCCTTGCTGTTTGGCTGATACTGACATTAGGCCACCCCGTCGACTTTATTTTTTACAAAAGGTGGTGCCCCATGGCGTAGTGACTCATGTTCTAGACTGCGACATTGTAGTAAGTGAGTTCGAACTCCACTCATGCTATTACATTCACTTTCTGACTAATAGCCTTGGGGAAGGTTGGTTGATTTAATGCTCTATCAACCCTTGTGGGTTATTTAATGCCGAATCCTTTTTTTTTTAATAATTTTATCTAATAATTTTCACAAAAATGGGTTAAATCGAACTTAACGGACCTAAATTCCACCATCGTATGTCACCCCACCGAAAGAAAAAAATACCAAAAATCAGAGAATTAACCGAATTTAATGAAATTTTCAGTGTTGATATATTAATGAATAAAATATATAATGCACCAGTTATTTTATTTAAAAAACTTTTACATTTTTTCAGGTCAGTTAACTTTTAACGACGTATCCTTGAGGCGTAACACATATTCTCAAAGATAAGTTGGTAGAAAATTTTTTCATTAACTTCAGGGATATAGATAAAATAGTAGAAATAATGTGTTAACTTATTTAACATATGTATTACTAAATTCGTAGAAATAGTTTTCATTAACTTCATGTGTATTAATGAATACTAGTGGCTGACCATCCATCACCGCCATTTAACCGCTATATGATAAAAAAGGGTTGTGCGTGTGTCATAAGAGAAATTTGAAGAATACGGTCGGGATAGTCATATAGGTGCTATGTCTTGACATGACCAGCTGATTGACCAGTTCAGGCCTCTCAGACTGTCCGTCTAGTCCTAGTAAGTGGAGTGTTGCGTGTCACAGAACCACCTATTACCCGGGTCACAGACTAATCAATCACCCCAATCCTGTCCTCAGGCATTACGGATTGCAATCCAAGGTCAACAGGTGGCCCCATGGGTAGAGGTCTTCCCCTCAGCAGAGGTGCAGACGATGTATTCTTCTGCCTCAACCGATAAGATGGGATTATTCACGGAGAAAGGATAATGCATAACCTGGTTCTCTCACAAATTGGGCAGAATTTGTCTCGCTATTTATTTATTTATTTATTTATTTGTTTATTTATTGCATACTTGAGGAAAACTGATAAACATACCACTTGAAGTATCGTGAAGATACTAATTTAAATAATTCATGAAACAGTGAAAATATTTCATCAAAGAATTTAAAAATCATATTTGGTGTCCTGATAACGTTGGGTACCTCAGCTAGTAAGTATTTTGTTTTTCCAAGTTTTTGCAATTAATAGTTATTTATCATTCCCAAGAATTATTCGGGGATTTATTTGAAATAATTTATTTTTAAGTATTTTTGGCACTTTTGTAACGCTAGGTACCTCAGCTAGTAATTATTTATTTTTTCTGGTATATGGCACATATTAAGCAAATATGTCTGTGCGTAAATAACATAGACATTTAATTTATTGTCTTAATGTTATCTGCTTTTGTTACTAACTAGTTATTTGGTATCATTCCCAAGAATTATTCAAAAATGTATTTGAAAGAATTTAGTTTTAAATACATTTCGCACCCTTGTAACGCTTGGTACCTCAGCTAGTAATTACATATTTTCCTGACATATGCGCAATGATTAAGCAAGTATGTCTCTGTGTAAAAATATTTGGCATTTAATTCATTGTGTTAACGTTATTTGATTTCATTATAAGAAGTTATTTGTTAGCATTCCCAAAAATTATTCAATATTATTTTTTAAGTTTAAAATATATGTTACCCTGGTAACGCAAGGTACCTCAGCCAGTAAGTATTTTGATTTTTGATTTTATTTTTTTCGTTACTAATAGTTATTTGTTATCATTCACAAGAAATTCATTTGAAAGAATAAATCTTTAAGTATATTTGTCACCTTTGTAACGCTGGGTATCTCAGCTAGTAATTATTTATTTTTCCTGGCATATGTGTAAAGATTAATCAAATACGTCTGTGCGTAAATAACATTGGTATTCAATGTTTTCTATTATTTAAATTATTCGGACTATTGTCCACATCTTTATTGTTATCTGTACAACATTTCGGTTGATATGCCCTCCGGCCTTCTTCGGGTATTTATTGTAGGACTTGGGAGCGTCCTTGAACTCGGGGACCATCTTTTTGAAGTCAGGAACCTTCTTGTCGTAATCGGGAGCTTGAACACAACCCTTTATTCAATCCATGGGGGTATCCTGTTATCAATCCGCTAACCATAGCTGGGTACAAGTGTTAAGTTACTGGTAACTGCTATGACTAGGCTAAAGAACTGGATGGAAATAGCACAAAGAATACAAAATATCAAGCCTCATCTAAAAAAATTCAGAGAAATAGTAATCTCTTTTCTTGTTAATAGTTATTTGTTATCATACCCAAAAATTATTTTTAAAATTATTTTAATATCTATTACTATACTAAAGCTGAGTTAATCAACTTTTACTTCCTAAAGGCTTTTTACGGTTTAGTTTAATGACATGAAAGTCATACTAAAGTATTCCTTACTTTTAAGATTGAATTATGTTTGAAAAAAATACGTTTAATTGTTTCTAATTAGTCAAAAACCGACCAATCTCTCTCTCTCTCTCTCTCTCTCTCTCTCTCTCTCTCTCTCTCTCTCTCTCTCTCTCTCTCTCTCTCTCTCTCTCCTATATCACTTTCTTCTCCTCTATGTATCTCTTGACTACCTCCTCGTTATATAATGTTAGTTTCAAGAGAGAGAGAGAAAGAGAGAGAGAGAGAGAGAGAGAGAGAGAGAGGGAGTGAGTGAGCCGGGAAAATTTGAAATGTATTTATATGTTAAATTCCACAACCAGCAACCCGTAGCTTAAATGAGGTCAAACATTCACTTTCTTAGAAAGCTTACAAAATGATTTTAAGGTTCCGTCCGGCCGTTTTTGTTTTTTGTTGTTTTTTGTTGTTGTTTTTTATTTATTCGCTTTGCTAACTTCCTTTTCCCTAATCTCAATTATCTAACCACAGTTGAATGGGTGACCCAACGGGTCACGTTTTGTCTAGTTAGAATATTCATGGCACCCTTGTAATTCTGGGTATTTCAACTAGTAAGTATTTATTTTTCCTGTCATATGCGCAACGATATGCGTAAATAACATTGATATTTAATTTATTTAGTTAAAGTTATCTGATTACGTTACTAATAATCATTTGTTATCATTCCCAAGAATTATTCAAATATTTTTGGAAATAAATAAAACGTTAAAAAAAAAGAAGTCAGTGTATGACTGTGATTGCAGAGAACAAATCAATACATTGATTTCATCGTGTTTGGCAATAGTCCAATAACATCAGTAAAGGGTTGGGTGTGCAGATTTTCCAGGGCGTGTCAAAGGAAGCGGGTGACAGGCGAATGAACTACGCAGAAATTTTTTATTCAAAATGTAGAAGAACGATAGTTGGTTGAATATCGTTTCCTTGTACAGAATAAATGTGGAAAAAACATTAGCCATCACTGACATAGCAGTTATCGGTGACTAGGCTACAAATTTCAATGGAAATGGCACAATAATTTTACTTGGCATTAGGTTTTCCCTCCCCCACCAGACGATTAGCCGTCACTGACATAGCAGATATCGGTGACTAGGCTACAGATGTGCAGGGAAATGGCACGATAATTTTACTTGGCATTAGGTTTTCCCTCCCCACCAGACGATTAGCCGTCACTGACATAGCAGATATCGGTGACTAGGCTACAGATGTGCAGGGAAATGGCACAATAATTTTACTTGGCATTAGGTTTTCCCTCCCCCACCAGACGATTAGCCGTCACTGACATAGCAGATATCGGTGACTAGGCTACAGATGTACAGGGAAATGGCACAATAATTTTACTTGGCATTAGGTTTTCCCTCCCCCACCAGACTATTAGCCGTCACTGGCATAGCAGATATCGGTGCCTATGCTACAGATGTGCAGGGAAATGGCACAATAATTTTACTTGGCATTAGGTTTTAACATAAAACAATAACTGTACGGAGTGAATAAAGCAGCGAGGTTCTAACGCTTAAGATAAGTTGTTTTTGCGTTTTGTGTTTTCCCTCCCTCATCAGACGATTAGCTGTCACCGACATAGCGGGCATCGGTGACTACGCTATAGATATGGAGGGAAATGGCACAGAAAATTTAACTTGACATCAGGATCAAACATAGACTATGTGAGGTCAACGTCAGATGTCATTTCAAATCATTTGAGCTTATCAACTACATAAATAAAGATATATTCAATTTCTGGCCAAAAAATGGAAATATAGATTTTCTGATTAAATGAAACTTTTTTTTTTAACCAAACTGCAAATGGGAAGACAGATCAGATGAGGTTCAATTTACGAGGATATTGAGGTCATTGGCTGTCATCGAAAGTCAAAGCTATTTACGACAAAACATAGTGAAACAAATACATTGATTTCAAGTACAAAAAAATAATTGTTTGGGCAATACAAGTCTGTGGTCACTGAATACTACATAGCATAGTGACATCATCGTTTATATATATATATATATATATAAGATTTTTGGATGTTTGTTTATTTTAGAAGCATTGTTGATTAAAGTATATATTATTATTTATATTTTTGCTTGAAGGCAATTACAATGCGTATATCGCAGAAAATTCAATAATTATAGAAGATAATAATGACAAGTGAATTTCGGTAAAGAATTATTCTGTGTGTAGAACATCGTACAGACTGTTTCAACTTTATTAAGTCTCATCAGCGATGTATACTACCGATTTCCCTCCGACAGAAATCAAAACCGGGACTTCAGCAGGATAGTAAGAAACCATACTGCTTCGGCCACGATACAGCGCGGGAAAATCCTTGCGAAATTAACCTGTCAATGATACTGATACGTCTTTACCTTATGGGGTAAGGGGACGTTGAGTGAATAATAACAAACCCGGGCCTTATGCTCTTCGGCGAAGGAAATAAGATTTTTGGATGTTTGTTTATTTTAGAAGCATTGTTGAATACGCATTGTAATTGCCTTCAAGCAAAAATATAAATAATAATAATATATATATATATATATATATATATATATATATATATATATATATATATAGTTTAGTTTGATAGTGTGGTCTGTGTAATCTAGGGGATCAGATGCGTTTTATTCGTATGCAGGAGCTGTAAATTAAGGACTTTTTAACATTGAGAGGGTGGTTACTATTGAAGTCAAGAAAAGTGTGGCTGTCAGTGGGTTTAGTATATAGGGATGTTGATAATGTGTTATTTTTTGGATCGGATAATCACATCTAGAAATGGGATAGAGTTGTGTGAATAGGCCACCCGAAATATTGGAAAATTAAAGCGAACCACGGACAAAACAACGGTTATATATTAGAGCTGTTTTTGTTCTGTATTTTTATTTTATTCACTTTTTATATATTTCCTATGCTTCTAATATCACCGAAAATGTTCACAAGAACAATATATTGATACACAAATAATTAATTTATAAATAAGCATACGTGGACTCAACATCAACCAACAACATTATATATATATATATATATATATATATATATATATATATATATATATATATATCACGTGTGTTTTGGTATTTACGTGTCAACGTATATTTTAGAAAAGAGATGTCATTGAGCAAAAAAAATCGTGCATATACTTTAATATGTTTTTAATAGGGAAAATTACATTTAGAGTTTGATTTTTACTGATTAAAAGTTATAATTGAATAATTAAAAATCAATCAATTTGGAAAACTCTTCATAGTTCTTCATTAGTAAGTTAAAAAATAAATACACAATTCATTAAAAAAACGTAGGATTTTCATTTGACATAACACACGAAATTTTCCGCCTACAAATAAGGACATTTGTTTAATTCTTAGCTTATTTTTATTGTTACATTTTTAGAAGTAAAATCAGAAAATAAATTAAACGAATACATGTTTATCCCTTGAATATAAAACCCTTGATTGCTTTATGTATAAGGTAACCGCTAATACATTTGGGAAAGATATTATCATTGGCATTTCAGTCTCGGAAGACTATATTAAAGTTTTTATGAGCCCCTGAAGTTACAGCGCCTCCTGTGACTGGGAAGTCCGATGTTTGAAAAACATTCTCGACCACAGATTTCGCATTTGAAGGCTGTCCCTGAAGATGTTGATGTGCCGGTGCTTTGTTGCCGCTGCTTTCTTCTAGACCTCTTAGCTTCATGGTGTTGCGTCGGTGTGACTTCTGACGGGAACTGTCCTCTACGGAGATTCTGCCGCCACTGAGGGCGGTCCTGAGCCAAATTTTCCCAGCTGGAAGGGGCAATGCCAAAGCATATGAGATCATTCTTGCAGACATCCTTGAATCGCAGCTGGGGGCGTCCAATATGTCTTTTACCAGACGTAAGCTCTGCATAAAGTATGTCTTTCGGGATTCGTCCATAATCCATCCGACGTACATGACCCAGCCATCGGAGACGACGTTGCCTCAGAAGAGAACACAAACTGGGGAGTTGAGCTCTCTCTAGGACTGCTGTGTTAGTGATCCTGTCCCTCCAGGTGATGCCCAGTACACGTCTAAGGCAGCGAAGGTAGAATTTATTTAGCCACCGCTCTTGGTGGGAGTATAAGGTCCATGTTTCACTTCCATACATGAGGGTGCTGATAACACATGCCCTATACACTTGTACTTTTGTGCGGATAGTGAGCTTGCTGTTGTCCCACACTCTTGCTGTTAGCTTTGCAAAAGTTGGGAAAGATATACATAGCGTTAATACCCTTGAAAAAAGGGTATGAATACATATATTCTCCCTCCAGCTATGGGTAAACTTTGGTATGGCAATCGGCCTAGGTGAAGTAAAACACTGGATTCAAACCTGTTGAACTCCTCTTCAAAATTCACTTTGTGTCATATCCTGCTCGTGTGAAGAGGTTGGTAAATACACACAAAATAGTGAATATAAACCCTTTGCTTTCGTTACGTATATATATATATATATATATATATATATATATATATATTTACCAACCCCTCTGCACGAGCAGGATGTGACACAAGGTCAATTTCTTAAGCGGAGTTCAACAGGTTTGAATTCAGAGTTTTCCTTCTCCTAGACCGGTATCCTAACCAAGGTTAAAGAGCCCAGTCTGCCTTGCAAGTTATCCATAGCTGGAGGGAGAGTAAGATTCATACCTTTCCCAATGGTATTAGCGCTAAGTGAAATGCAATTACCACATCCAGATTTGAACTCGGGGCGACGAGTCCATTTCCCAAGACTTTAACCATTACACCACGCGCTTCCTATGCGCTTTCTTTACGTATAAGTTAAGCGCTAATAGCTTTTGGGGAAAGTATACATAGCGCTAATAACCTTTGGAAATGTATACATACAACTATTCTCCCTCCAGCTATGGGTAAACTTTGATATAGCAACTGGTATAGGAGAAATAATACTCTGAATTCAAATCTGTTAAACCCCGCTTAAAAATCAACATCCTGCTCGTGTGAAGTGTTTGGTAAATACAGACAAATTATACTGAATATAAAACCCTTTCTTGCCTAACGTTTTAGGTACCCATTATGGCAACTATTCAAAATGTATAATAAAGTGTGTATGTATTTTAGCAACACGGTATAGAATAACTATGTACGTTTTCTGTATAAAAAAGTACATGTAGACCTAAAGAAAAAAAGATAGCCGTGGGCTTATACAACATAAGAAATAGAAGTAATCAGCTGGCTTGTACGCTCCAGTAACGATGCTATCGACTGTCTCTTTAAACCCGACTATACTGCATCTCAATTATGACCGTTATTCAACTGGAAATCGATTGGAAGAAACTTAATTGCCGAAAAGACATTGTTCGGCCCAGCTATATTCACAAGCAGTAATGGCTGCCCCGTGATAGGAGCACAAGTCTTATAGGAGTAAACGTGTTTAATGTTCATATTCCAATGCCTTGTTGCAACAAATTCTGAGGGCTTGCATTCCTGTCATAGTTTCTTTTCAGATTACAATTTTTTTATCAATGTGTTCTATAAATCTAGAAGGAATCCCCGTGGTGCAGTAGTGAACGTGCTGGACTGCGACAAGGAGTAAACGTGTTTAATGTTCATATTTCAATTCCTTGTTGCAACAAATTCTGAGGGCTTGCATTCCTGTCATAGTTGCTTTTCAGATTACAATTTTTTATTAATGTGTTCTATAAATCTAGAGAGAGTCCCTGTGGTGCAGTAGTGAACGTGCTGGACTGCGATGTCGTAGAAAGCAAGCACAAGGAGTAAACGTATTTAATGTTCATATTCCAATGCCTTGTTGCAACAAATTCTGAGGGCTTGCATTCCTGTCATAGTTTCTTTTCAGATTACTTTTTTATTAATGTGTTCTATAAATCTAGAGGGAGTCCCCGTGGTGCAGTAGTGAACGTGCTGGACTGCGATGTCGTAGAAAGCAAGCACAAGGAGTAAACGTGTTTAATGTTCATATTCCAATGCCTTGTTGCAACAAATTCTGAGGGCTTGCATTCCTGTCATAGTTTCTTTTCAGATTACAATTTTTTTATTAATGTGTTCTATAAATCTAGAGTGAGTCCCCGTGGTGCAGTAGTGAACGTGCTGGACTGCAACGTCGTAGAAAGCAAGCACAAGGAGTAAACGTGTTTAATGTTCATATTTCAATGCCTTGTTGCAACCAATTCTCAGGGCTAGCATTCCTGTCATAGTTGCTTTTCCTATAGCATTTTTTTTATTAATGTGTTCTGTAAGTCTCGAGAAGTGTTCTCCTAGCTTAGTGGTTAACGTGCTGGACTGTGCCATCAGAGAAAGCGAGTACAACTCCAGTCGCACTAATAGGTTCACTTTTTGGTTTAATACCCTTGCTGAAGGGATAAACACAATCATCTCCCAGCGATTGGTTCAATAGAATCCCTACTGTTCTTATACGAGGATGTATTTGGCATTCTATAACCAACAACGAAAGATATGATATTAAACAAAGAAACCAAACCAATACATACATAGATTTGTAATATTCTTTGATTTTTATTAAGGTCATTCTACATAAATTGGTAATATTCTTTGATTTTTATTAAGGTCATTCTACATAAATTGGTAATATTCTTTGATTTTTATTAAGGTCATTCTACATAAATTGGTAATATTCTTTGATTTTTATTAAGGTCATTCTACATAAATTGGTAATATTCTTTGATTTTATTAAGGTCATTCTACATAAATTGGTAATATTCTTTGATTTTATTAAGGTCATTCTACATAAATTGGTAATATTCTTTGATTTTTGTGAAGATTAGTGGTGAGTTCCCGTAGTGTAATGACACTGACATTGTAGTAAGCGAGTTGCTTTTGGCATTGCAACTTATTTATCAATAAGATCTATATATCTATAAATGTGTTCTTAAATAGTACCACTAATGTTTGTTTGTTTTTTGGGGTTTTTAAGGGATGGTTATGACATTAAATAACCTATGCCATTAAATAAAGAAATCAATCAAACGAATGGATATATTTTCATGTTCTTTGATTTTTATTAAGATCACAATACATAAATTTATGGGGAGTCCACGTGGCTAATATGCTGGACAGCGACATCAGAGAAAGCGAGTTGTTTTTTGGTAGTGCAACTTTTTATTAATGTGTTCTATAAGTCAAGGGTAGAGTACCCGTGGCGTAGTGGCTAACGTGCTGTAGTAAGCGAGTTCGAACTCCAGTCGTACTGTTACGTTCGCTTACGGACTATTACCTTTGAAGAAGGTATGAATTCCCTTAAACCTCAAAGTATGGGTTAAATAGTACCACTACTCTTTTTGTACAAGAATGGCTGTGGCATTAAATAACCAACGACGATTGGTGTGCCTTTAACAAAAGAAACCAAACCAAAACAATACATTTGTAATATTCTTTGATTCTTATTAAAGTCACTAAATATAAATTCTAGCGAGTCCTCGTGCCGTAGAGGCATATGTGCTGGACTTTGACAACGTAGATAAGGAATTGCTTATCGTATTGCAAATTTTTTATCAATACGTTCTATATATCTACAAAGGGAGTCTCCGTGGCGTAGTGACTATTTTCTCATAGAATTGTTGGATTTGTACCTTTTCCAATGGTATTAGCGCTGTGTAAAATGCAATCAGCCTCGTCATTTTGTGCCACTAAATGTTCTGATCCAAGTTTATTAATGCCATTTTCCATTCCCATCTCCAATACTGTAATCAAATTTGGGGTCAGCCTAATGGCGGTACTTTGATTAATTAATTGAGACTTGTATTACTGTTCTTCAAAACGTTGCGCTGAGACTTATGTCCTTTGTGCCTCCTAGGACATCATCTAACAACCTGTATGCAAATTTGGAGATTCTCAAATTTTCTGATATGGTCCATAGTGAAAATATTTTGTTCATACATAAACTGTTCCCCGATAAAATGCCTGTTTCTGTTTAGAATGCTTTTGCAGTTGACTTCACCCATGCTCAGGTCACTCGTGCAGACCAAACTGGTTTGTTTAATTTCCCTATCATCAACACGGTTAGTTTTGGGCATAATTCGATTCGTTTTAATGCACTTAATTCTTGCAACACTGTTCAGTCGGTATTGTTTGATGAAAAAAGGAGGAAAAGATGAAGCTTGTTTCGGTAAATTATTTTGTCCTTAAAAAACTTTTGAAAAAGCATTTTATTGCCTCTTATAAACAACAGATTTGCATTTAGATTCTCACACGGCTAATTTGTCTCATGATATATATCTATATGTTTGTGTTGTCTGGTGTGTCTTGTATCGTTTCCTGTGAGCGTCCAAGGGTGGTCATGTCCATGGGCTTAGCTTTACGTTATTAGGCATGGCCTCCCTTCAATAGTAGTTTAACAAAAATAAAGTTTTTCTTTTACTTATTCTTTATAACTTGTACCTACTATTGATAAATACATTTCTTATTCTTATTCTTATTCTTATTGAACTCGTATTGCCATGTCCATTACCTACGACAATGACTATTACACAACGGAAACCTCATAGTTGAAGTCTATGCAGTTAGTTGATTTGGAATTAAAATGGATAATAAATTCTATAACCAACAACTGTATATATTCAATATGTCCAGAGAATAAAGCAACAATCGACCAAAATATAGAATTCTGCATTAACAAATTTACGGCACGATGCTTTTTCTTTGCTTTGAAACTGCAAAAATAAGAATCTAATGTCATTTTTTTTTCGATACAATTATATGTGAATTGTTAAAAGATATTTCAGATATGAACTTTTATCGCTTTAAAACAGAACGATATCTCATATTGTTATTCAATTCTAAAGACAATTTAAAAATTGTCACAAAATTCTGGTGACAGTATGAGAAGATCAAGAAGATCTTCCACCACATAAAAACAATATAAAAACAAAATAGCATCTGTCTCCACAAAGGGCGTCCGATTCATTCTCACCCGAATAAATCCGATTTGATTGGCAGAGAAGCCAAACAAAGAAAAGACAATCCTATTATTAAAAAAATCAAGCCGGTAACTCAATTGATTTTTTTATTCCAGGAATCCAATTCATCTTAATCCAACATAAAATAAATAAATGAGATTAAAATCTTGAAAATCGAATTCTAATTAAATGTCTGAAGGGTTAAATTATTCCCTCTATGATTTGCATGTCGAATTATGTTAATTTCATTTATTTGTTTGTTTGATTGGCTGGTTGTTTTTTGGGTTGTTGTTTTTTGTTTTTGTATTTTTGTTTGTTTGTTTGGGGCTTTTTTGAGGGGGGTCTTTTTCATTGTCATTTTTTCCACGGAAACTGCATTCACAATTAAGATTGACCAAGAATCCTCTGAAGTCACCCGTCGTGTAACGGTTATCGTTGTACGAAATTGAAGCGCCGATCTGAGTTCAAATCCTGGATGAAGCTTTTTGCATTTCTCATTGCTAATAACCCTGAAAAATGTATGCATCCAACTATTCTCCCTCTATCTGTGGGTAAATATCAGGGTATACTAGGATCTTTAACCATGGTTAGGGCAACTAGTCTATGAGAAGGAAAACTCTAAATTCAAACCATTCATACGTCTAGGGGGAGGAGGTTCAACATCGGATACCAACCCCCAAGAAACTTTCCTCAATATTGGATTATACATATTTTCTTTTGTGTGGCTTGGGGGGATTATTTACCAGATTTACAATAATGATTGACCTAGAAGCAACTGGAGACGCTCGTCATGTAACGGTTGTCGTCGTAGGAAACTGAAACGGTGATCTGAATTAAAATCCTGGATTAGACTTTTTGCATAGCTAACAAACCCTGGAAAATGTATGCGTCCAACTATTCTCTATCCATCTATGGTTAAATAGTAGGATAGACTGGACTCTTAAACTTTGGTATGACAACCGGTCTGTGTGAAGGAAAACTCTGAATTTAAAACCATTTATACGAATGTGGCTGGGGGGTGAGCAAATTTCCCTCAATATTAGCTTAGGAATAACCTAAGCGAATTATGTTAATTTCATTTATTTGTTTGTTTGATTGGCTGGTTGTTTTTTGGGTTGTTGTTTTTTGTTTTTGTTTTGTTTGCGGGCGACGGGGATTAATAAATATTCCTTCCTTTCAATGTGAGACAGTGAAGCGCCGAAAAAAGGCCGGTCTTTTTTTTTTATATTATATGATTTGTATGTGTGTTTTAGGTTTGGCTTTGGTGGCCAAAACTGGTTCTTATAAGTGGACATATACGTAATTAACTCCGAACAAAAAGTACAATATAACAACAATACAGACTTTATTGTCTGAGCATGTGCAACATGACCATAATAAAATACTAACATAGATGACGAAGGTTTGTGGGAAGTAACAAAGAGATCTTAAAGAATATAAGAGTCACTTACTGATAGTTGGGGGGGGCAAGTCCCCCATTTAATGGACAGAGACATCAATGTCTCATCCATCTGGATGTGAGACTTAAAAAGAGGGCTAGAAATTCTCGGCTGCTGATTAAATACACAGCTATTAGTGTCACCTAGTGGCGAAACCCTTGCGGTAAGGGAAAATACCTTTTTGGACCCTAGTCCATCTCAGCAAGGGTAGACAATCGCGACAAAATAATGGTCGTGTGAAAAGAATTGAAAATGTATGATTGTGTTAAATAATTGATGGGTTTCCTATAAATTATGTACTGTAGAGTAGAAGTTAAAAATAACGGTAATTCTGAATCGTAGAAAAGAAAACTTAAAAGTAAATTTACTGGGCTTGGTCTTATCGCTGACCTGATGGCTGTTCTCTGGTTGGTCAGTTCGGTTCGGGGAAGCGGGGGTGGGCTTAGAATTTGATGAGTTGAGCCAAGTTTCTCGGAGGACGCTGATGTGTCTCCAAGATAGCTATTGCTCTCGCACGTGATGGTTAACTTGGGCTAAATAAAGACGTCTGAAAAATATCCACATCTCTGTGATAGTTGCTATGAACACAGAGATGAAGGAGTCTCAAGAAGTCAAAAAATAAAAGCAGACCAAAAGAGCAAAGAGAGAACCAGCCCAGATACCCAGGTAGACGATAGACGACCCAACCGGTCACATAGGAGAGAAGACGAACTGGCCAAGAAGACAGAATAAGATAAGTACAAGAGGAAGTAAGAACTATTAAAAAATTGTTCATATTTTGCATAAAAGATCCAGAGTCAACATCTTCTAGAATTTCAAAACCTACAACGGAGCACTGTTATTTCTCACCATTTAACACGTTCACTACGTATTGGTACACATATGTACACTATGTATATTACCGATTTACGTATTGGTACATATATGTACCAATATGTATATTACCGATTTACGTATTGGTACACATATGTACCACTATGTATATTACTGATGTACGTATTGTTACACACATGTACCACTATGTATATTACCGATTTACGTATTGGTACACACATGTACCACTATGTATATTACTGATGTACGTATTGTTCCACACATGTACCACTATGTATATTACCGATTTACGTATTGGTACACACATGTACCACTATGTATATTACTGATGTACGTATTGTTACACACATGTACCACTATGTATATTACCGATTTACGTATTGGTACAGTATATGTACCACTATGTATATTACTGATTTACGTATTGTACACATATGTACCACTATGTATATTACTGATTTACGTATTGTCACACATGTACACTATGTATATTATTGATTTACGTATTGGTACACACATGTACCCACTATGTATATTACTGATTTATGTATTGTTACACACATGTACCACTATGTATATTACTGATTTTACGTATTGTTACAACATGTAACCACTATGTATATTACGATTTACGTTATTGGTACACATATGTACCACTATGTATATTACTGATTTACGTATTTTTGGTACACACATGTACCACTATGTATATTACTGATTTACGTATTGTTATACACATGTACCACTATGTATATTACTGATTTACGTATTGTTATACACATGTACCACTATGTATATTAATGATTACATATTGGTACACATATGTACCACTATGTATATTACCGATTTACGTATTGGTACAGATATGTACCACTATGTATATTACTGATTTACGTATTGTTACACACATGTACCACTATGTATATTACTGATTTACGTATTGGTACAGATATGTACCACTATGTATATTACTGATGTGCGTATTGTACACACATGTACCACTATGTATATTATGATTTACGTAATTGGTACACACATGTACCATATGTATATTACTGATTTACGTATTGTTACACACATGTACCACTATGTATATACTGATGTACGTATTGTTACACACATGTACCACTATGTTATATTACTGATTTACGTATTGTTACACACATGTACCACTATGTATATTACCGATTTACGTATTGTACAGATATGTACCACTATGTATATTACTGATGTACGTATTGTTACACACATGTACCACTATGTATATTATTGATTTACGTATTGTACACACATGTACCACTATGTATATTACTGATTTACGTATTGTTACACACATGTACCACTATGTATATTACTGATGTACGTATTGTTACACACATGTACCACTATGGTATATTACTGATTTACGTATGTTACACACCATGTACCACTATGTATATTACGATTTACGTATTGGTACAGATATGTACCACTATGTATATTACTGATGTACGTATTGTTACACACATGTACCACTATGTATATTACTGATGTACGTATTGTTACACACATGTACCACTATGTATATTACTGATTTACGTATTGCTACACATATGTACCACTATGTATATTACTGATTTACGTATTGGTACACACATGTACCACTATGTATATTACCGATTTACGTATTGGTACATATATGTACCACTATGTATATTACTGATTTACGTATTGGTACACATATGTACCACTATGTATATTACTGATTTACGTATTGGTACACACATTTACCACTATGTATATTACTGATTTACGTTTTGGTACAGATATGTACCACTATGTATATTACCGATTTACGTATTGGTACAGATATGTACCACTATGTATATTACTGATGTACGTATTGGTACACATGTGTACCCCTACGTATATTACTGATGTACGTAAAACAATATTTAGAATAAATACTTTCATAACATATCAGTATATAAATATACTAATTAAAAAAAGTTGGAAACGATGAAAAATTATGTTATAACTAGAACTTTTATTCAAAAAGTGAAATAAGAATAAAAAAGATAGAAATTCGTTTACAACCAAAGAAAATATATATTATATATATATATATATATATATATATATATATATTAAGAGTAATTGGTAATTTGCTTGAAGCATTGTTAAGTATGTTATAAAATAATAAAATTCGAAGGCAATACAATGCGTAAAAAATAAAGACAAAAATATGTTTTATATGTCTAATCGATTACGCATTTGTATTGCCTTCGAATTTTATATTTTATATATATATATATATTTATATATATATATATATATATATATATATATATATATATAGTATGGGAGTAAATATGGAAAATAAATCCGACAATATTAAGAAAAATTTGAAAAAACAAGTGTTCCGAAAATAGGATAAATTTAATTATCGATGTTTAAACATTTCGGTTTCATTAAACCTTCATCAGGATGTATCTTGTTTTAAACATCGATAATTAAATTCATCCTATTTTCGGAACACTTGTTTTTTCAAATTTTTCTTAATATATATATATATATATATATATATATATAAGTAAAAAGTAAAGTCGTCGGGGTGGCGTAAAGTCGGCATCAGTCAGATATCGACTTTACACTAGCGCTAGAGCAAGAAGATTGGTTTTAGCGTCTGAGATGGAGCGCCACGCCTATTATCAGCTCCTCATTTTACCGCACAGATCCCTGTGCTGCTCATACGCTGAGTTTGAGAGGACTGGTATCCAACCAGGAACCGAGTGATTCCCAGCCAGAAGCTCTACCGATTGAGCTAAAACCTGTCACAAATCATTTTTTATATTACATATTGCTAATATATCATAGTGTATGAAATAGATATAGATCACAAATACATCCCAGATAAATACGTGCATCAAATGTGTACCAACGCGTGACACAGTCAATTTACCATTGCTGTGCATGGGTTGGTATTATTGTTGTATATTCTCTTTACTTCTATTATTCTTCTGCTCATCTTTGGTATCTTACGTTCTTCTTCTGGCATCTGGACTTCGTCTTGGGGACTTCGTGTCTGGTCTTCCATTGGGGATTTCTCTTTATCAGAAGCCCTGTGTCATTGGTAGTTTTTAGATAATAACCCAAGACTTCGATTTGCTTTAGATCATATTTTATTCCGAAATCCCCACCAGACTACCTGCGTAGATTGAGTCGGCAGTGCGCTTAACGCGACTTCGTGGTTAGGCCGAAACTGAACTAAACTCTTTTTCTAATCTAAACCAGAAGAGGTTCTTCTCCACCAATTCTCACGGTAGCCCCAGAAAGAGGATCAGACTGAGGTCAAGCCGAGTCACTCAATCCTTCAAGGCCGCCGGCTGCAAATTATAACAGCCATTTTGGTTTGTACACTAATGGTACATAAGTGTTAGGAATCTAATAATTATGTAAAATTATATTATACCACAGAGGCGAGGTGCATCGTTTACCCACTATGTGTACCAACAATATTTTCAAAACTGATGCAATAAAGGAAATATGACAACGTCAGTGAGGAGAAACTGTCATTTGAGCAAACGTAGGTAAAGTGTTAAGTTTGATCTCTACTCTCTTAAGATTATTGAACATCAATATTTAATATTTATTTATTTATACCATATATTGATACCAGCCCTCGCCAACCCAGCGTATTAGTAGCACAAGGAGGAGCTGATGGTAGGTGTGGCGCTCCGTCTCAGACGCTAAAAACAATCTCCTTGGTCAAGCTCAAGTGAAAAGGGGATTGACCCCCTCGCTGTTTGGCTGATACCGACTTTAGGCCACCCCGACGACATTACTTTTCTTGCATGGAACATGAAGATCAATACCTGCATTTACCTGAAATAAAAGGTATATCTTATTTTCATATAGAATTATATTTATAAATCCCCAACACGTCTGTCGTCCAAGCACTGAAATAATTCTGTGAGCGCGTCACCATTTTCCCTTTCTTCTATTGGGTTATCTCCGGGAAGAATTGTTTCCAAAACTTTTTGTTTAAATTATCAATCACATCATTACTTGTTAAATAGTTAGAATTATAGTAATAAATTTTAGGGGTCAGAGTTATCTACCCAGAATTCCTTTTTTGTATAGGGTCAGTTATCTATCCTTTCTTCCTTTGTTATTGTCCTTGTTAATAAACGTACACTTTGTGTATTTTAAATTTGTCCTCATGTTTTTGTCTCATTGATTGAGTTCGATTATCCTGCCTAAGTTTGATTATTTAGCCGAAATTGAAGGTATGTCATATTTCCATGTGAAATTAGGTTTATAAATTCCCTATAAAATATTTATACAATATTTAATGGATTTCATATTTACTCAGAAAATATGAACATTTGGAAATCGGAAACTTCCATCTAAAATTAATAATTATCAAATTAGTTTCATGTTTTATATTTTTGTTGTTGATTTTTTTTATTAAATTTTACCAAGAGAGTATATTACCGTTTAATTTTTCTTTTAAATATTGGACAGTGTATTTTAATGCGACCACATATACGTGTGTGTATAGATAGGTATGTACGGTCAACTTATTTTTGTCAGTGTGGTTTTATAAATATTTAACGCGTCGTTCCGCATCTATTGTATTTTTTTCGCTTTAGTATATTAAAAAAGAATTGTCTACTTATCGCTTGTTCTAGCCCTGCCAATGAGTTGTAAAAAGAAAAGTGTCTGTGCCTCGTGGAAATGGTTATAACACCTACTCTGGACACTGATTGGCTCCTGCATTAGTCAATCAGGTGTACAGAAGCCGAGATCTGCATTGTCAGATCTATATTTAAATGTTTTATATTTTTGTTGTTGTTGTTTGTTCCTTTTTTTATTTTTCCCGTTTATTTTACCTTATTCTATTTTATTTAGTTTTGCTTTCTTCTTCTTTTTTTGTAGAAAGGGGAGACAATTTAATCTTGGGTTTTCCTGGATGACATACTGTTGAAATTTTTGTCTTATAGTTATTTACTAAGCTTAGCTTAGATGTGACACAAGGCCAGAAGTATGGGGCACCCAATGAGAATCGAACTCATTACCAATGGTCTGCGAATCTAGTTTGTTAACCATGCACCACGTGAGGTACCCAAAATTTTGACATATAGTTATTTACTAAGCTTAGCTTAGATATGGCACAAGGCCAGAAGTATGGGGCACCCAATGAGAATCGAACTCATTACCAATGGTCTGCGAATCTAGTTTGTTAACCATTGCACCACGTGAGGTACCCAAATTTTTGACATATAAGGTGTGTGCTAGATACCCGCTCCTACTTATAGACTCGGCGAGAACCATATGATCAAACTCTTGGCCAATCACTGACAGTACTCTGCGGTTGATACAATACTTAAACGGAGTATACTGACCATAACTACTTTGACTTTCATTGACGACGGACATAAACCACTGGACCTTTAATAATACGCAGGATA
The DNA here is from genome assembly GCA_023376005.1 of Doryteuthis pealeii. Lineage (NCBI taxonomy): Eukaryota > Metazoa > Mollusca > Cephalopoda > Myopsida > Loliginidae > Doryteuthis > Doryteuthis pealeii. The sequence continues at coordinate 102,096,794 of CM042141.1, read as the reverse complement.
GGATTTATACGCTTACCAAAGGATTCCATAACTCAGGACTTACTTACTTTAAGCCCTTTCCAACTGGCCAAGGATGGCATTTAAAAACTTAACACATACAACCTAATATTTAGAAAGAAAAATACAAACACTACAAATCTTTTTATGAATTTGCTTAGTTGGGTTTTACGGCGTGACAACTCATTGGGTTATTTTATGCTGAAGACGTTTTGTTTTATTTATTCTGGATGGGTACTCAATTTTTTAACACATTTTTAAAATTATTTTTTCCTAATTAATCCTAACAGGTACTACCACTCTTGGTCAGAGTGGACCTGGGAGTAATGGTTATAAGGGGTAATCCACATTCCACATAGCTCCAGAATTGAAACAAGAATCAGATAGAGTTTAACGTCATACTTATGACATTGACCCTCAGTCACCGCCTTCTAGCACATATATGATAAAAAAGGGTTGGAGCTTGCCATGAGGGCAATAGGGTTGGGACAATCATATAGGTGCTAGGACTTGTATAAATTGGAAGAAATAAATCACCAATAAAAGAAATGAATGAATTATAGTCATTTACTAAGCTTAGCTTAATTGTGGCACAAAGTCTGATGTATGGGGCGCAAAGTGAGAATCGAGCTCACTAACAGCGGTCTGCTAATTCAGTTTGCTATTACACCACGTGGGGTACGCTAATTATTTACTAAGCTTAACATAGTTTGGGCACAAGGCCCGAAGTATATGGCACCCAGTGAGAATCGAACTCACTAACAATGGTCTGCTAATCCAGCTTGCTGACACATGATATGAGGTATAAGTAAGTAAAGTCGTCGGGGTGGCCTAAAGTCGGCATCAGCCAATCAGCGAGGGAGTCTATCCCCTTTTCACTAGCGCTAGAACAAGGAGATGTTTTTTGCGTCTGGAGTAGAGCGCTATCCCTACCATCAGCACCTTATTTTACCGCACAGATCCCTATACTACTCATACGCCGAGTTCGCGAGGGCCGGTTTCGACCTTGGAGCCTTGTAGTTTCTAGCCGAACACTCTACCGACTGAGCTAAGTCATTGATTAATTCTGACACAATGCCAGAAGTATGGTTTACTTAGTGAGAATCGAACTCACTAACAATGGACTTCTAATCTAATTTGCTAACCATTACACCATTTACAGCGCTTAAGTAAATGAATACACATAAACATAGACCACCCTGTCGGCTGAGGCTGTAGAATACACCGACTGCACCTCTGCAGAGGGGTAAAATCCACAAATGGGCCACCTGATGACTGTGAGTAGCGACTCCTGGTGCTTAAGGAAGGAATACTGGTGACTGAGCTGTCCATGACATTCAACACTCCACTTTGGCCCTTGCTGGGGCTGTACGGGCGGTCGGAGAGACTCCCTCCGATCAATCAGTTTGTCATGTCAAGCCCCAGCACCTATATGATTGTCCTGATCCGATTGCCCTTATTGCAAACCCCCGTCGTTTTTATCATATATGTGCTAGAAGGCGATGGATGAAGGTCTTAGTGCCCTGGGTGAGACGTTAAACTGCATCAAATGGTGAGGTTTCAATTTTGGAGTTCTGGGGAAGTGTGGAGTACCTCTGCATCGCCATTACTCCCAGATCCACTCTGACCTGGAATAGTAGTACCGGTTAGGGTTAAGTGTTTAAATAAATTGAGTTTAAATAAATAAAAGAAATATGAATACCCATCAAGAATGAATAAAACTATACGTCTTCGGCATAAAATAACCTAACAAGGGTTGACATGCCATACACCTAGTTCCTCTCTGATACAAAGTGGTAGTACCTGTTAGGGTCCCATCTATGGGTTAAATAGAAGAAAAAATGAGTTTAAAAAGAAATAGTGTTTTAATTTTTTTTTAAATTTGAATACTTATCAAGAATGAATAAAACAAAACGTCTTCGGTATAAAATAACTCAACAAAGGTTGACATGCCGTAAAATCCAACCAATCAAATCAAAGAAATAGACAAAAATAACAACAAGGAAAAAGAGATAGCAAATAGAACTGGGGTGAAGGGGTCGGAAAAAAATGGATGAAGATGAAAATAAAAAAACAGAAAGTAAAGAAAAATCCCCCATCGAAATTGTCAGCTGCAATAATTTCCAAATTGTCTCTGTCTACCTAAAAGAGAGTCTTTCCCCCCTGCGGTTAAAACACTGTCAAATAAAAAGTTGTTCGTGACAAGCGTTAATTAACATTTAGAATTTGTAAATTAAAAAGGCCAAAAAACACATTGCAAAAAAAAACCCAGTCAAAAGACAAAACAAACGAAAATTGTTATTTTGTGTATTTATCAAACCCATTCGCACGAGAAGGATGCGAAAAAAAGATCAATACTTTTTAAAGCGGATTGCTGTAAAATCTATGTATAATGTAGATTTGGTGTCTGTCTACCTGTAACCAAAACTACGTCACTGCTTACGTTATAATACGTAAGTTTAACAATGAGTATTTAATTTATGATTAAAATCATTGATAGATACAATAAAGAACAACCCTGGTATATATATTCTCTGAAATTAAGTATGCAATATTAAACGGACGACATTGTTTGTTAAAACATATTTTGATAAATAAATGCCCGATAGTATTGATCTATATATATAGTTTTGTTTATTTTAATATATATCTAAACTTATCTAATGTATAGATTTTTACGAGAAAATTATTTACAAAAGAAAATTCTCACATAATAATCGTTTGTGAAAAAAACAACGTTCCGTTTTGATTATCGTCGGTCGTAAAATTTTGTTTTACGATAGACGATAATCAAAACAGAACATACTGTCTTTTCGAATCAGACTACTTATAAACATTTTTTGAGTAAAACGTGCTTCTCTGTATTACACCAAACATTCTTCTGTAAATTTCACATGATTTAGAGTTTTGAATACTCTCAAAAGATATATTTCTGCGAGATTAAAATATTTTTTGCAATAAACCAATTCCAAACAATGCAAATTTTATATCAATGGAAAAATTTCTGAAAATGTTCCAAAGGCACCAATTACAATTAGTACGACATTTACCTTCATGTTCCACTTTTTTTCAGTTCTCTAGCAGGTCATAGTATTTGTCTAATTTTCGAGTTCATTCATTTTCCCTGTGATGCGCCGGGACGGCAAAATCCACGAAATGACAAGTTCTGTTCTTCTTAATTAACACTAGGTCTCATAGCCGGGATTAGGTGATCCGTCTGTACATCAAAGTCACAGAGAATATTATGCGTCTCATTCACTAGGACAGATTCGGTTTTTGCATATACCATTTAGTAGCATTTGAATTTCTTGCACGATTTCCAGTAGATCACCTATCTTACCCAGTTGTGCTTAGTTTCGAGCTCTATTTGTGCAAGTTTTATTATTATCTGCTCCTTTTGAGTTTTCACATCAGCGTTAGCTGATGGTCTTTCACTGGTGTCTGAGTGACAGCAAATCTCCTCAGGTCTCCAGGACTCTTCTAAGTATTCCGGCAGATTGCAGCAGTGCAGTGTACTGATGGTTCAATTCTTCCTCTGATTTCCAGACTTTCCAAACCCTTTTCCAATCCTTTTGGGACCGTTTCAAGTGCACCAACTACAATTGGTACACTTTCACTTTCATATTCCATAATTTTTCAGTTCTTTGGCAAGGTCCAGGTATTTTTCCATTTTTTTCATTTTCCTTTAGCCTCACCCTGTGATCTGCTGGAACTGCAAAATCCACCAGTTGACAAGTTCTTACTTTTTTGGTAATCAACACTAGGTCTGGTCTTCTTGCTGGGATAAGGTGATCCGTTTTTATTTGAAAGTCCCAGAGAATCTTATGCGTTTCGTTCTCAAGAACAGATTCTGGTTTATACATGTACCATTTTGGTGTATGGTCAAAATTTAATTTTTCGTATAATTCCCAGTGGATCATCTTCCCAACCCAGTCGTGTTTAGTTTTGACCTCCATTTGTGCTAGTTTGCTGCATTCGCATAGTACATGGTTTACAGTATTATCATTATTATTATTATTATTATTATTATTATTATTAAGGGTCAGTTTTGCTCCGTCGGTAGGTAATTGGCCCAGAAATCACAAGGTTCCTGGTTCTATACAGGTCCCTGCATGAGTAGCACAGATTGAGTAATCAGATCTGTATGGTGAAGTGGAGAGCTGACGGTAGGTGTGGCGCTCCACGTTAGCAAAACAATCTGGTCTAGCTCTAGCCAAAAAAGGATAGACTCCCTCGCTGTCTGGCTAACTTTTACTCATGAGTTTTTCACATCAGCGTTAGCTGGTGGTATTTCACTGGAGTTCGAGTGACAAGTCTCTTCAGATCTTCAAGACTCTTCTGAGTATTCTGGCCGATTGCAGCAGTGGAGTGGTCTGGATGGTCTCAATTATTCCTCTGATTTCCGGTTCCTCCAGTCTTTTTTCCAAGTTCTTTTGGACCGTTCCAAGTGCACCAACTACAATTGGTATTTCTTTCACCCTCATATTCCATAGCTTTTTCAAATCTCTGGCAAGGTCCAGGTATTTATTTATCTTTTCATTTTCCTTCATCTTCACCGTGTGATCTGCTGGAACTGAAAAGTTTACCAGTTGACAAGTTCTCTTCTTTTTTTTAGTACTAGGTCTGGTCTCCTGGACGAATAAGATGATATTATTATTGTTCACTCCTTTTGAGTTTTTCACATCAGCGTTAGCTGATGGTATTTCACTGGAGTCTGACTGACAAGTCTCCTCAGGTCTCCAGGACTCTTCTGAATATTCTGGCAGATTGCAGCAATGCAGTATTCTGGATGGTCTCAATTCTTCCTCTGATTTCCAGATTTTCCAAGCTTTTTGGGACCGTTCCAAGTGCACCAAACACAATTGGTATCACTTTGACTTTCATATTCCATAGTTTTTTCAGTTCTCTGGCAAGGTCAAGGTATTTGTCATCTTTTTGTTTTCCTTCATTTTCACCCTGTGATCTGCTGGAACTGCAAAATCCACCAGTTGACAAGTTCTTTCTTTTTTTTTTTTTATCTCAAAGTCCCAGAGAATTTTATGCGTTTTATTCTCAAGAACAGATTCTGGCTTATGCATATACCATTTTGCTGTAAGGTCAACATTTAGTTTTTTTGCATAATTCCCAATGGATCATCTTCCCAACCTAGTTTTGTATTCCCGTTGTGATCATCATCATCATCATCATCATCATCATCATCATTATTATTATATTATTATTATTATTATTATTATTATTTGTGTGTATGTATTTGTATATAATTCTAGTTTGTAAATGTTTTGAAGCTACGAGAAAATAATATCTCGCTTTCTTTTTTCATTATTTTTTCTTACTTTTTTCCTAGATATTTTTTCCTGGAAAGAGTTATTTTTGAAAATATCAGTGGAGCTATCTTCTGAGAATTTTATCTGAATTTAAGTCATTTTCATCTTTGCCTAACGACCTACATTTTCTTTCTTTCTTACTTTCTTTCAGCTTAATGACACCTTTTTCTCTCGAAATAAGAAAAATTTTAGAAAAGTAATATTCCATGTAAAAAAAAAATATTCTCAACGATTTATGTTACGTAATGTTATAACTTAGGAAAATATTTTCGAATAAACGCTGCCGTATCTTCTTTTTCTTTTTCAAATGTCCCGTGCGTATTTGTGGGGATATATTTGTGTGTATGAACGTGTTTCTACCAAAACGTAATCAAACCATATTCATTTTTAAATTTTGGATTCTAAAAATACAGAAAAATGTTATTTAGGTGTTGCGATTGAATTTTATTTAAATATTGGGTATTGTGATTGTCTTTTATTAAAATACTAGAAGCGGTTACCCGGCTTCGGTTGGGTAGAAGGGGATCTTTTTTTAAAAAGTTAGTCTCACAAATCCATTATTACTGAATCGTGAGTTAGATCCCCGCAAGATGTCCCATTAAAATTCCCACGTGAAAAAAAGACCTTGCGTTGATCCAGTCACTCTAAAAGAAAAATTAATGTCTACTATTCACAATAGAAAAAATCCCATGCTTTTATCATTTAAATTTTATTTTTTAATTATCTTTACAAATATAAATTAAACCATTTTTTTGTGTATGGAGGGGGCTCAAAAAGCAAAATCTGGTGAAAGTAAATGTGTATCTACATTTACTTTGTCGCTAATTGTTTTGTTTTTGTAGTTTCTTCTGGACATACATACATACATAAACACAACTGCCCTTTATATATGGATAGATAAATTATTATTAGGTGTTGCAATTGGCTTATTTTAAAATATTGTTAGGTGTGTTGAGTTTATTCTTAAGATATTATTAGGTGTTGTGATTGTATTTTATCCTAATATTATTAGGTATTGTGATTGTCTTTTATTAAAATATCATTAATGACTGTGTTACATAATTGATGAGCCCTGTCGACTGGGCTTGTAGAATATGCCGAATGCACCTCTGCAGCGTAGTAAGACCCCCTAACACACAGGAGTGGGCCGCCTGTTGATCATGAGTGACGGAATCCAGGTGACTGAGGAATCCATGACATGCAATACTCCACTTTGACCCTTAACTAGGCTAGACGTGCGGGCGGAGAGTCCTCTCTGATGAATCGGCTGGTCATGTTAAGCCCTAGAACATATATAATTATCCAGGCCCTTTATCATATATGTGCTAGAAGGCGATGGCTTAGTGTCCTCGGTGGGATGTTAAACTGCAGTTTTCAGTTCTGAAAGTCTGCAGGGAGTAGAGTACCACCTTCATTTCCATTACTCTCTGGTCCACTCTGGCACGGCGTGATATTACCTGTTAGGGTCCCATCTATGGGTTCAATAAACGCAAAAATGAATTTAAAATAATATTTAAAAATAATGAATGCCCAACAATATTGAATAAAAAAGAAATGTCTTCGGCATAAAATATCCCAACAAGGGTTGACATGCCGTAAAATCCAACTAACGAACCAACCAATATAATTGATTGTTTGTCCATTAATTATTCACGGTAAGTGTATCATTCAAAAGCTAACAGGTAATTCTTTAGAAGAGTCATAGAAAATACCCAGTAAAATGATAGACAGGTAATAATCCTTAACTGACCTTTTTAGCTGTTCCTGAATTTGTCGGTCCAGTTGTGAGAACCAGTTAAATATTAGAGTAGTCACGGGCGCTGTTGAAAATTGTCGCGAAAACGTCTCTCTCCACGCGTGTTGGTTACCTTTGGGAACTTTAAAAACATCCAAAATATATTCAGTCTTGTGTTCATTTGTAAGAAGAAAATATAGACAGAGACTTAGAAACAATCCAAGTCGATCCAGAAAGAAGATCAGAAGACAAAGAGAAACCAGCCCAAGCATTTTAGAAGAGACAGTATAGAAAATAGATAGAAGATAATGAGGCTCGGTCAGTTAAGAAGACAATGATAAATAAAGAAGTAAGAAGGTTATACATGTGGTATTGGGTGAAGATTAAGAAAGAGAGAGTGTCTGTGAGAGAGAAGTGAGAATGAAAGAAGAGAGAGAGAGAGAGAGAGAAAGAGAGAGAGATTAAATGAACAAGTGAGAATGAAATAAGACATTCAACTGAGAGTATGTGGTGTGTGTGTGTGTGTGTGTGAACAAGTGAGAATGAACGAGATAAATAGAGAGAGAAAGAGAGAGAGTGTGTGTGCATGTAGGTGTGTGCGTAAACAGGTGAGAATGAGAGAGAGTGAGTGAACAAGTGATAATGAAACGAAATAGAGAGAGAGAGTGTGTGTGTGTGTGTGTGTGTGTGTGTGTGTGTGTGTGTGTGTTGTGTGTGTATGTGTGTGTGTGTGTCAACAAGTGAGAATGAAACACTACAAACAAAATTTTAATAAATGTTATTTTCCTTGTGAAATTAGACAGGTCATTTTGAAAGCAGTGTGGACTGCAGTTTTCCAATGACCGAACTAGTTCATAAGGTGACAACAGTTTTACACGAGACAGCTAATTATGTGTTGGTTACTCTCTCTCTCTCTCTCTCTCTCTCTCTCTCTCTCTCTCTCTCTCTCTCTCTCTCTCTCTCTCTCTCTCTCTCCTGCAAGCTATTTCTCACCACACATGTTGGTTACCTTTGGGAACTTGGCTTTTGGAATAAAGACATGAAAAATATACTAAGTCTTGTGTTCATTAGTAAGAAGAAAAGAATGGACACAGAGATTAATAAATACCCAGAAACGCCCAAGACCAACCCAAGAAGCCCCAGACAAAAAGTATCAGCCCAGATAGAAGATAAAGGATCCAACAAGTTATATATATATATATATATATATATATATAACTTGTTGGATCCTTTATCTTCTATCTGGGCTGATACTTTTTGTCTGGGGCTTCTTGGGTTGGTCTTTTTGTTTTCGGTTTATAATAATACCTTACATTAGATCCAAATCGCTTAACATTATCTAAAACAATAACCAATTCCGCCCATAACCTTTTTTACTTTATATATAAAAATAAAACACAATAAATATTTAATCATTTATTAAATACAGAACTTAATAATAATAATAATTAGAAATTCAAAAATAATTAATCGTAAAATAAAAATATATAAAACTCCTTTTCTAAATATTAACATATTCCGCTCATAACTTTTTCACTTTATATATAAAAACTAATTACAGTAAATATCTAATCATTTATGAATTACAGAACTTAAAAATAAAATTTAAATAATAAAACAATTAATCGTAAAAATTGCTTTACTAAAAGTCTTTTGAATTCCAACGTCACATTCTTAACACCCAGGGGATCTTCCGTTTAAATTGTTTCGTCTTGTTGCCAACATCTCAAAAATTCGCTACATTTGTTGACAAAAGATATACATGAGACATGCCGACATATATATGGCGCGAAATGCCCACGCTGGTGAATATTGTAACGTCTTTCGTTTTTTGCAGTATTAAGGTTTTTTTGTTTTGTAAACTCATTTGACTTTCCTCTCCGACCAAACAACTACGGGAGTGAATGAGCTCTGATGATGATTTTTGTAAAATCGAAATATTGATCAGTATCAGCTATGATTATATTATAAATTGTTTTCTTCTTTAACAGCATTGTGTGATGTTTTCATTCCACCTTTTCTTATATATATATATATATATATATATATATATATATATATATATATGTTTTTTGATTTTTGCTAAGCTTAGCTTAGATGTCGCACACGGCCAGAAGTATGGGGCGCCCAGTGAGAATCAAACTCACTAGCAATTGTTTGCGAATCTAGTTTTCTAACCATTACACCATGTGAGGCGCCCATCTGACAAGTATATAAGTTAAGATAAGTATAAAAAGAATTATAAGCTTATGCAACAACAGAGCTACCTGGCGTTGTCTGATATTTTAAAAATTAAAAATAAATCACTCATCTATATTTATAGATAGATCAATAAAGATTCTTTTTCTATCAATTTGTTTTGGCATTCGCATGAGAACCAAATGTTCCGGATTCGATAACGGTACTCGACAACATTTGCATGAGAAGCACAGCGTGGATGTGTGTGGTAACGTCCTTGAGTTGATGGTAGATGCGGTGCTCTGCCTCAGACACAAAATCGATCTGCCTGGCCTAACGCTTTCTAGCTGATATCGAAAATAGGCCATTCTGTGTTGAAATAATTTTGTCATATAAGGTGTTGAAGTCCACCACTTAAACTTATAGACTCTACGTGGGGCGCGTGGATTAAAGCCAGCCAATCAACAACTCGAGTATGTGGTTAGTTAACTATTTAATCGCTGATCTTGAAAGCTGTTCATTTGCACGTATTCGCCACAGACGAACGGATCTGCAACCAAGGACTATGCTCAACCAAATAATTCTACCCAACACTAAGGGACACCAAGGAACAACCAAAGGGTTCTACCCAACACTAAGGGACACCGAGGAACAACCAAATGATTCTACCCAACACTAAGGGACACCGAGGAACAAGCAAAGAATTCTACCCAACACTAAGGGACACCACAACCAAATGATTCTACCCAACTCTAAGGGACACCGAGGAACAACCAAATGATTCTACCCAACACTAAGGGACACCAGGAACAACCAAATTCTACCCAACACTAAGGGACACCGAGGAACAAGCAAAGAATTCTACCCAACACTAAGGGACACCGAGAAACAACCAAATGATTCTACCCAACTCTAAGGACACCGAGGAACAACCAAATGATTCTACCAACACTAAGGGACACCAAGGAACAACCAAAGGGTTCTACCCAACACTAAGGACACGAGAACAAGCAAAGAATTCTAACACTAAGGGACACCGAGGAACAACCAAATGATTCTACCCAACACTAAGGGACAAGGAACAACCAAAGGGTTCTACCCAACACTAAGGGACACCGAGGAACAAGCAAAGAATTCTACCCAACACTAAGGACACCGAGAAACAACCAAATGATTCTACCCAACTCTAAGGGACACCGAGGGATTCTACTAAGGATTCTACCCAACTCTAAGGAACACCGAGGAACAACCAAAGGATTATACCCAACACTAAGGGACACCAAGGAACAACTAAAGGTTTACTTCACTAAGTATCAGCCTCTACTTAACACAAGGGATCTCCACTGTAAAGTGCTTTCACTTGAAGCCTAAAAATGACCACAAAAATGGTAACATACTGCCCAATTTACTTTTACTTCTCTATATATTCTTGTTTTCAAGTTTGTTTGTTTTTTTTTTTCATTATTCTTCTTGCTTATGTTTTTACTTTTAGTTGTCTTTTATTTGCTTTTTTATGTTTTTTTCTGTTATCAATTTGTTTTATTCTTTAAATCATTTTTAGATTAATGTTTTGATATATCATTAATTTATACCCTTATATTTTTATTTAGTTTTTCTTATGGAAAATGACGAGCAAAATAAGTTGTTTTTTTTTAACTTCGTCTTAGACAAAAATAGGATGTGGATTTTATTCAACTTTAGTGCTGATCTCTGTCAATTTTCCTTTATGTCTTTGTACAAATAAACACACACACACACACACATATGATCTATATATATAAAGTAAAAATTCTGTATGTCTGCATATATATATATATATATATATATATATATATATATATATATATATATATGCAGACATACAGAATCTTTACTTTATATTTATAGATCATATGATTTCAAGTTTTCTAAGGATTTACTATTTCTCTGAATTTTTTAGATGAGACTTGATAATTAGCATTATTTGGATTATTCGGACTATTGTCCTCATCTTTATATGTTATCTGTACAACATTTCAGCCGATGTGCACTCAACGCTTTTATCCACTATGCTATGTGTCCAATTGAACAATTGAACAATAAATCTACCTTTTTACTTAATTATAATTTTTACCTTGACTCATATTTCATTTTTCAAATCTAATCTAGCCTTTTTAATTATAGGTTCCCATATTGTATTCATCTCTATACTTGGTCTACTTAAGAGGTTACTATAGCCTATCATATAAGCTAATTCTTATTTACATAATAAATAATTCGTAATATACAATATTTGATTCATTTTAACGGCATATGTTATAAGCACGCATGCGCAGAACGCAGTGGGACAATAATAAAGATATGTTATGGTGAAAGTGTGGATAATTTTTGACTCTCCCTCGTAGAACGGGTCTAACTTTGAAAAGGCTGTATCACGTGCTACAGTACTCACGTGGTGTAAGTGCAACTCAGAGTTACGTTACTTACAAAAATAGCAAGCGAACAACCTTTGCCAATTTGGTGCCAATGATCTGCAGACCGTTTTTATGGCTTTGAAAACTACATAAAAATTTCAAAAGATAAAATAGAAAGTTTTTTAGCGATGATTTCACTGGAACTGAACTTGAAAAATGATAGATAAATGGAAAGAGAAAAAAAGGAAACTGTAAGAAAGGAAGATATGAGCAGGCTACCATAGATAGAGAGAGATATGAAGAGAGAGAGAGAGAGAGAGAGAGAGAGAGAGAGAGAGAGAGAGAGATCAATGATTAAAAACAGACTGAGATAGATTGATAGAGAGAGAGAGGGAGAGAGAGATAAGCAAACTAAATTAGATATATGGAGAGAGAGAGAGAGAGAGAGAGAGAGAGATATCAATGATTAAAAACAGACTGAGATAGATAGATAGATAGATAGATAGATAGACAAAGTATAGTAGATAAATATGAGATGACTGAGAGGTGATTAAAAACAGAGGTAATTAAAAGTGATTGAATCCTTTTTGCCGTAACAGCCAAGAAGACAGCACCTTGTATGATTTAATACTTAACAAGCTAAAGATAAAGAGAGGTGTTCAATATATATATATATATATATATATATATATATATATGAGTAGTGGCTTACCGGTGGGTACGGGTACGATCGTTGGGAGCGTACAGTATCCAGGGGTTAAAGACCGTGAAAAAACAAATACAAAGTGCTCAATACAATGTAGAGCAAAATTTATTTAAGAAATGGATATAAAGTAACCTACTCGAGTTTCATCATCGTCAGGGTTACATCCGCTGAATTAATCGAGTTTTCGATTAATATCAGTTGATACCACGTATGTCTGTTTGATTCCAAGGTATGAACCACATCATCCCACAGCTATGGGTTAAATAGTACCATTACTGTTCTTCTACAATAATAGATTTGTGTTGTAAGGGAAGATATTTCCCCTACAAGATGGTTGGTTATTCGTAGTCGAATTACATAGTAGTATTCGTAGTCAAGTCACTACTAGTCGAGTAGCTAATCATACTGTTGGAGAACTGCGTGTTTATTCTATTATTTATATTCCTGTACAAAAGGTAATAAACTTTTTCTGGTTTTTCAATGTTGTATTTGATAAATTCAGTTACAAAAAAAATTGAAATATTTAATTGAGAGAATTGAATCAGTCTGACACAAATCAATTGTTTTTTTTTTTTGTTTTTTTTGTAAAATCCACTTCCTTTTATTGATATAATTCCTGATGCGTATATTTTACCGGAAAAAATATCAACAGTTTGAAAATCTCATATGATAAAATGTTTTTTGATAAAAAAAATATACAGTATTGGTCAAGAGTAAGTAAAAAAAATTATTTTCATCTAAACCAGGGGTCACCAAACCAGGGGGATCACCAAACCAGGAGGTCACCAAATTAAGGCCCACGGGCTGGATCCGTCCCGCAAAGGCATTTTATCAGGCCCGTTGACAGTACTTGAATTTGTTTGTTAAAACATATGGAACACAAAAATAAATATATTGGTTAAATTGTTTTTTGTGCATCTTACACTGTTCATCAATGAATATAACTGTTGGAGAACTGAGCGTTGACTCTATCATTTATATTCATGTACCAACAATTTAAAGAATCTTTTTCCCGGATTTTTAATGTTGTATTTGATACATTCAGTCACAATACCTTGGCATTAAATAACCCATTACGGCTGATATTTCATTAAACAAAGAAGCCAAGAAAAACAGACATGTAAGTATTGTTCATGAAATGTAATCGAAACATCTCAATGTGTTTTTTTAATAATGCGTTGTTGTTTTTTAATAATGTTTTTTTGTTTAATTATGTGGTTTTTACGTTCCGGAAATGCCAGGAAGTTCTGCTAGTCTGAATACGTCTGGAGATATTCAGATGAAAATGAATAAAGTATAAATAAACATCCTTGAAAGATTTCTTTTGCGCTCTACTGAGCTTGAAATTTGAAAGATAGGGAGAGAGAGATTTAGAAAGAGATGCTATTTGCGAAATACGTAAAAAGAAACAAACAAAGAAATAAACTAGACGAGAACATACATCAAAGACGTGCGGTTTTTTTGTCGCTCAATAATATAAGTAGATATCAAAGAATATTTTCAAAAAATACAAATTGTTATCTACAAAAAAAGAAAAGAAAATGGCGGCGACTAACTTCCGGCTTTTAAACACAAATAAGCAATATAAGTTTTTTTTTTAATGAAATTGGGAAATACGAGTGCGAATATAAGTAACATTTAAGTAAAATAAGAAAATAATGAGTTAGCCCATTTGATGGTGGAGATAATTGCATGTTTTGTGTCTGTCGTCAGTAGTTCAAGCCCAGGTAGAAGCCACGATTCGAAATGTTGGTTTTTGAGATTGGCAAACCTCCTCCTATTCCGCACAATGTTTCGCATTAAGCTTTGTTGCCAAGCAAAATTATGGTTGAAAAAATATTTTTTAAATCCTTTAATCTTTTTGTTTTATATCTTTATATATATATATATATATATATATATATAGAGAGAGAGAGAGAGAGAGAGAGAGAGAGTTCTGAGGTATCCAAAACTTGATAGTAAGAGATGATTCTATATGTAATTTCTAAGACACACTGTATTATTATTGTATGATCCAGTATGTATAAATACAGTGAATCTTTAAATCATTACAGAGAGCTCAATGTAGCTCAGTCGGTAGCGCGTTCGGCTAGAAACCACAAGGTTCCTAGTTCGATTCTGGTCCTCACCAACTCAACGTATGAGTAGCACAGGGATCTGTGCGGTAAAGTAAGGAGCTGATGGTAGGTGTGGCGCTCCACCTCAGACACAAATAACAATCTCCTTGGTCTGGCGCTAGTGAAAAGGGGATAGACTCCCTCGCTGATTGGCTGATGCCGACATTAGGCCGCTCGACGACTTTACTTACTTACAATGTAAACAGCCTCTCTCGTTCACTGCATAACTCATTTTCTGTCGAACTCTCTTCTTCTTTCTTATCACAGTGGTTTTTCGTTTCTTTCACTGCAGAATTTGATTTTTGCCGAACTTTGTTCAAAAGAACAAAGTTCACGTTGCTAAAGTCGTCATTTTTATTCGCTGTGTGAGTCGCCTTTTTAACAAAAACTGTATTTATCCTTCTAACCGCTAGAAGTCGTCCTTCTCCTCTTTTCATTACTTTCTTGGGTCCTTCCATCCTTCATTTTGCTTTAAACACAATTCTCAAAAGAATCACACATCGTCCAAGAACACTAGATAGTGTACGTTTTGTTCAATTTTTAATTCCTGATTTTTTTCCTTCCGTCACATCTAGCTATAATTTACTGTTTGTCTACGTTCGTGTATTATCTAAGCCTCTTTTTCTATCGCCCTGTCGGTTGATGCTGTAGAATACCCTGACTGCACCCCTATAAGGTGGTAAGACCGCCTGTTATGGATTAGCGATCGTCGCATTGTTTGCGCGGGAAGTTCGAAAAGACAAAGAAAAATTGAACTGAGAAGACAGTGGATAAGGTAGACAGAGGGTCTGGTGTGACAAAGGACTTCCTCTATACAAGCGGAAAATTGAACAAAGAGACTGGAAAGGGAAGTAAGGACTTCCGGCTGAGGGACAAAGAGAAAGATTAAAATGCGTAGGCGTGTCGTCAATACTTAAGAAGTCAGAAGTCAGTAGGGACAGTCAGACGGTTGAGTGAGTTCATTCGGACAGCAGTCGTGATAGAGAGTTGACACGCTCTCCCCTCCCCTGTGGGGGGGGGCGTACCCGTTACTTAGCCACTATTCAAGGCCCCATGTGTGGCAGATAGCAGTTTTGTAGTCTCATCTTGACTTCCTCATTTAGTAGCCGCCAACGTCAAGTTCCATGCCCTGTACACGCATCACCGAGTTAGAAGAAGAAGCAAATAAAGCGTACCTTTTAAATATGATACAGCATGCCTTGTGATTTCATTGAGCAGTATACCAGCAACGTATACGATTCAGCGTGAGTTTGAAGATGCCAGTATATAACATAGCCGATTTGATGGCTATGCAACACGCCCTGTCGGTTGGAGCTTTCGAATACGCCTACATTTCTGCAGAGGGGTAAAATCACAAACAATGATAGTCGTGAGTAGTGACCTGTGATGCCTAAGGACAGAATCCTGGTAGCTGAGCAGTCCATTATATGCAACATTCCAATTTGGTCCTTAGGATAGACGGGCGATCGGAGAGGTCTCCTCAAATTAATCGGCTGGTCACGTCAAACCCTATCACCTATATGATTATCCTAACCCTATTGATCTATTGACGAACTCCGAACCCTTTTTATCATATATGTGCTAGAATAGGTGGTTGATGCGGGTCTCACTGTCCTGTGTATGACGTTACACTGCATCAAGTAAAGTTCCAATTCTGAACTCTGGGGAATGTGGAGTACCCCTTTATCGCCATTACTCCCAGGTCCACCTTGACTCGGATTGGTAGTACCTGTTAGGGTTCCATCTAATGGTTAAATAGATAAAAATGAGTATCAAAAATGTGTTTAAAAAATTGAGTTTGAAAAAAGAATTAAATACCCAACAAGAATGAATAAAACGAAATGTCTTCGGTGTAAGATAGCCCAACAAGGGTTGACATGCCGTAAAATCCAACCAACCAACCGAGCAAAATTGTATTCGACCTTCTAGCCGTTAGAATTCGTTCTTCTCTTCCTTCCTTCCTTCCTTCCTTCCTTCCTTCCTTCCTCCTCCCTTCCTCCCTTCCTTCCTCCTCCCTTCCTTCCTTCCTTCCTTCTTTCCTTGCTTCAAACACTGTTGACAGCCGTGAAAAATCAAACACCGCACCAAGAATAATAGTGTGGTTTTAGTTTTATTTATCCTTCTTTTTTTTCTTCTCTCACATCTAGCTATAATTCACTTATTGTCTACATCCACGTATTATTTAAGCCTCTTTTTCTCGACTCACCAGGGTTTTTTTTTCTCTTCTCACATCGAAAGAGTTAACAGATACCTTATTCTCTTAACACAACAATACGTTGTATTTTATTTTTGCGACTCCACAAGGGATAAATCTCTACCACGGGAAAGTTCGTCTAGTGCATATACATGACCTAACTTAATGTTACTGCTGAAGACTTATTGGGTTTGATTTTGGGGTTGATCTTTGTTTGTTTTTGTTTGTTTTTTGTTTGTTTTGTTTGTTTTTTTGTTTGTTTTTTTTGTTTGTTTGTTTTGGCAGGATTCCCGTGGCGTAATGGTTAACGTGCTGGATTGCGATAACGTAGTAAGCGAGTTCGAACTCCAGTCGCGCTACAACGTTTTCTTTTAGACCAATACCCTTAGGAAATGTATGAACCTGCTTATCCCCCAGCTATGAGTTAAATAGTACAACTACTGTTCTTTCTACTAGAAAAGTTTTGGCATTAATCAACCCACGAAAGTTGATATGTCATTTAACAAAACAAGAAAGAACAACCAGCAGATCACGGGTGAAGCTGAAGGAAAATGAAAAGATGGATAAATACCTGGACCTTGCCAGAGAATTGAAAAAGCTGTTGAATATAAGAGTGAAAGTGGTACCAATTGTAGTTGGTACACATGGAACGGTCACAATAAACTTGAAAAAAGACTGGAAGATTTGGAAATCAGAGAAGAATTGAGACCATCCAGACTACTGCATTGCTACAATCGGCTAGAATACTCAGAAGAGTACTGGAGACCTGAGGGGACTTGTTGTCACTAAGCATCGAATTAAAAATAAACAGCTTCATCCAGAACTTGAACTTGGGTCGCCGTATCTACTTCTTGACATGATAACCGTTGCACCACGCGGTTCCACAAAACTTGTATATATTACATTAGGAAAAAGCGCAAAGTTGAGAAACTTCCTAATACTTTTGACAATAAATATGAAATCATTTTTCTCTTATCCTTCTTTGTTCACTCGACGTAATATAAGAAAGAAGAGTTTATCATAAACAATCACCATTAACATTGCTATGATTATCTACAAATCACATTCTGTCATGTCTTGTTGTGTTCACTTACATTTAAGGAGCATTCAACCCGACGAGTACAAATATATATTCTGATAGAATGCCAACAGCAGGATAACGTGTTCATTCAGGCATCTCTCCCAACATCTTTTCGGTAATACTTTTGTTTTGACCTCTTGGCTCCAGCTTACGGGATAACCAAGTGCGTGGATCATCTCGTTTATTATTTATTTGATGCAGCCAGCGATTCATCAGCCAGAAACGCCAGAAAAGTTTGTTTCATACATTGACGGGTTTTAGCGGCTTGACAACCTCGTTGAATATTTCTTATTCTTGTTGTTATAATATTCTTCTTCGTTTTATCTTCTTATAACTTCTTCTTATTATAAACTGACCAAATCCCTCTTGTCTTCTTCTTGGGTTGACTTGAGTGTTTCTTTCTGTTGTGATGTTAATTCAACAGTAAAAAAGAAGTCAAGTCGAGGTAGGGTAAAATGAGACAAGTGTATTTACAATAAGGTACAAGAACGGCTAGCTTGCCGCTAAACGGTAACAGTACAACCTTTTCACTCGGTGTCTCACTATTTATAGTGAGAACCGGTGTATATTCTCCACTGTAGGAACGGCCGGTACAACACTTTCGTTTGTTTTAATCTCTGCGTCTATCTGTTACGATTTTTGTGGCCATCCTTTAGGCTTCAAGCATGAGCGATGTCCTGCGGAGATTTTTGGTGTTAAGCAGAGCGCGATCCTTAGTGAAGAATCCTTTGGTTATTCCTTGGTGCTCCTCAGTCTTGCAGGTCCTTCGCCAATGATTATAAGTGAACGTCTGTCAGTATTACCGATTAAGTAGTTAATCAACCAGGTATACGGGCTGTTGATTGACTGAGGTTTAAACCACGTGACCTCGCTTAGTCTATAAATTTAAGTGGTGGATTGCAGCACGGCTTATATACAAAATATTCCAACACTATCTTCTTGTTAGTTCTTATTTATGAACACAAAACAGTTAAATTTCGACGTCTATATTTTCCAAAATCCCCATTTCGACCGTACGGATGTAGAAATAGCCATTTTATGCGTCCGCATTACGATGCATTGAACTGCCAATGGTCAGCCAAAGATCACTACCTGTCAATTTTCTATGATTCTTCAAACGAATTATCAATAACTTTTAATTCAAATATTTCAAATTCTACACTTGCATTAGAAAATTAATAGGCCTCCTATTCATTATGTAACAATACGTCTCAAATTATTTTATGCTTAGAGGTTAGAGAACAACGTAACTTATACATAGCAATAGGGTCGGGACAATCATATACGTGTTAGGGCTTGATGTGACCAGCTGATTGATCGATAGGGGGCTTCTCCAACCGCACGTCTAGCCTAAGTAAGGGCCAAAGTGGGGTTATGCATGTCATGGACTGCTCAGCCACTATGGTTCCATCCTTAATCATCATAGGTCGCCACTCACAGCCAACTGGTGGCTCCACTGGGGGATTTTACCCCTCTGCAGAGGTTCAGTCGGTGTATTCTATAGCCCAAGCCAATAGGCGGGAGACAGATTTTTTTGTTTTCGCTTGTTTGTGGTTTAGTTTTTTTTTTATTGTTTTATCAATATCAAGCAATATTATTTTGTAGCCATTTGAGTACATATTTCAGTTAGCGCCATTTTTATTTATATTTTAACTTTAGCGATAAAGTTTAGTTTACGTGAATGATTTATCAATTTTTGTCGATAAAGTTCAAGATTCAGTAACTGTGTCTCTTGTGTCGGACGATACTGTGAGGATCGAACTCGCTATTCATTAGTAATAGACCTGTGAGACTAGATTGCTAACCATTACACCGGGATGGGACACATTATTCATCCTACCGTTCACCACGAGTAGAATGGGGGACAATCAGACCAGACAGGGCTTGTGGTGAAATCTTGTGTGGAGATGATGGGAGAAGTGCAAAATAGAAGTGCTGGTCGTATATGAAGAAAGGGAGTAATCAGTGTCAGCCAGTTGATATATATATATATATATATATATATATATATATATATATATATATATATATATATATATATATACTTTACTCAACAATGCTTCTAAAGCAAATTATCTTAATCTCATTTCCTCATGCCGGAGCATAGGCCTAAAAAATTTGCGATCTTCTCAACGTCCACTCTGCTTTATATAGTCGTAGTAATAGTGACGTATTTACCCATGACAAGCTAATTTCGCATGTATCATTTGCTGCGTATCGGTGGCCCAGTAGTAAAGTCTCTGACTCTGCGTGCTGAGTTCCCGGTTTCGATTTCTGTCAGCGGGAAATCGTAAGTATACATCGCTGATGAGACTTAATAAAGTTGAAACAGCTGCTGTACGATGTTCTACATAGGGGCTGATATTTTCCGAGTTCGCTTGTCATGATTATTTTCATTAATTATCGAATTTTATACGATATACGTATTGTAACTGCCTTCAAGCAAAAAAATATATAAATAATAATAATAATAATAATATATATATATATATATATATATATATATATATATATATAAAGGAAATGAATCCGATGGTATATCAGAGTAAGAAATTTGAAAAACGCACAGATGTTGTAAATTAATATTATTTGCTTATATTGCAATATTTCAATCCGTTTTGGATAATCATCAGAGCGTGTGTGCCGCAAATATGTGTTTCATCCATATATGTTGTAAGTTTATTCATATTGCTAAAAAATTATCTTCTATCTTTATATCTCTGCGTTTTTCAAATTTCTGTTAGATTTCAAAAAATATTTCAGATGCGTTTGTTTCTAAATGTTTGCTGAATGAGATGCAGAGGAGAGTCGCCTCGACAGCAAAGAGAGACAGAAAGAGGAGGAAAAAACAGCAGCCCCAGAAAGCATCACAGTTTGCGTGCAGTCAGTAAACCAAAGACTGTCACTCAGGGATAGGCCTGCACAGCCACTTGCGCAGATGCTGATAATTCAATTTTTTTTGGACACTACGCCATCGTCCTTAACGGACGGAAAGGTGCCAACAAAAATATTATATTATATTTAATTTATAATCTTTATAGAGTTGGCATTAAATAACCCACAGGGTTAATATGCCATTAAACCAAAGCAAACGAAACCAAACTACAACTCCGGATTACCCGACAAAAATCGATTGATAGATTCAATTTTTAAATGTAGAAACTCAATTTTTTTAAACTCAATTATTTTAGTGCTTTTCACCACCATTCTTTGAAAGCACTGATTCTTGTCTGTCTATAAAAATTTTCCAATATTCTTGCAGATATTTAATCGATAAATTCTTTGAAACCCTTCATTCCTTTTGATTATCTTTTAACATTAACAACACACAATATCAAAATTTAAAGAACAATGCCTCTTCTAATCGAAACTTTTGAAATTATCTTTACAAAATTAAACTCTTCAATCTAAAAATTATAAAATGCCAAAATGGAGATTTGGTTGGAGGGTTGATTGGTTGGTTGGTTGGTTGGGTTTTACGGCATGTCAACCCTTGGGTTATTTTATGCCGATTACATTTTTGTTTCGTTCATTATTTTTGGGCATTTAACTCAAAAATAACGAATCAGATAAAAATGTCTTCAACATATAATAATCCAAGGGTTAAAATTCCGTAAAATGTCTCGTTCTTTTCACTCATTTTTTAACTCATTTTTATTAAACACATTTTAACTCATTTTTATATATTTAAATCTCAATATATCTGTTTGAAATTATTCTTATTTGGTAGAATACTTGATTCTTTGTAACTAAATTATTTGCATTAAGAATAGTTACTTGAAGCTATAATTATTTACTAGGGATTATTATTAATTACTTAACACCATGTAACTGCGTAAAAAATCAATGACTATTATTAAATAGAAATAATTACTTGAAACCATGTAATATTTAGTTTTTGTTTTGTGCAGGTGCTGTCAGATCTATTTAAATCATAGATGGGACCCTAACAGGTACGACCACTCTTGGACAGAGTGGACCTGGGAGTAATATCACTAAAAGGGTACTCCACACTCCCCAGAACTTCAGAACTGGAACTTTACTAATAGATACAGTTTAATGTCATACACAGGACACATATATATTTGGTTAGCCTAAGAATTATACATATTTACCAACCCCTCTGTACCAGTAGATGCGACATAAGATCAACCTTCTCGCGTCAGTTTATCTGGGAATTTTCCTGGGAATGATAAATATATATGCTACCGACATCATGTCTATATCTGACAAACAAATAAACCTATTTTCTATTGACTAGCAAATATATGCACCCTCCGGGTGCAAGTATTTAAGTTTTAATATAATAAAATATCATGTTAAATTAGAAAGGCTAATGAAACTGAATAAGAATTCAGATTTGAAACAGAGGGAGTATAATCGGAAAATAGAACAACTTTGAAACTAACTGTTCTACCATTTCCCTTACTCCCGTCTTTCAGTGGTAAATTTCCCTAATTTAACTATTTAGTTAAAATAGGAAGAAAAGAATTAAATTACAGTTATTTCGATTTCTGTTAAGATTTATTCCCGAGATTTTGCTCATATTTATTAAGATAAAACCAAACAATTAGAAATCAATAATACTAAGCATATATTTATTAAAATCAAATTTTTTAAGATCAATATGCAAATTAGCCTTCCCATTCACACTGTAAACCGCTATTTCGTTGAATATATAAATATAATTGCATGTTATTAGTATGCAGATATTGTTAACAGTCTTAATGATGTAAAACAATTTTACTAATAATTGAGGTTTAAATAAAAAAAATAAAACCATGGAGAATGTGATGTAAATAACTAAGGGAATTGTGACTTGAGTAGGAATATAGTTTCGGTTACAAACAGAAAAACACACAATCTCCATTATAATAAGATATATATATATGATGGCTGCTTGAAAAACATTAAATATTAGCATAGCTCCTCTAATGAATAACTGGTTCATTTCTGTGGGTATCACTACTTATTTATTTACCAACCCCCTCCGAACGAGCAGGATGTGACACAAGATCAATTTCTTAAGCGGAGTTTAACAGGTTTGAATTCAGAGTTTTCCTTTTCCAAGACTGTTTTCCTAATCAGGTTTAAAGAGCAAAGTCTTCCCTACTATTTATCCACGGATGGAGGGAGAATAATTGGATTCATATTTTTCCAAGAGTATTAACGTGATGTAAAATTCAAACATCATCGTTCGGGATTTAAACTCAATTATGCCGTATCCATTTTCCACGACAATAATTATTACTTCATAACCCCCCCACACACACACACACACACACACACCTTTAAGCTTTGAGTAAAACAAAACGGCAGTCGGTAAAAGCCGGACAGAGAGTAAGCTTCGACGGCAAACATCGATGGAGTCCGACGATGATGACGACACGACTGATGAAAGATACGGTAAGATGAATGAGGGAGGCAGAGTGTAGCGAGCCAGTTTGCAGGCATATTCCGATAGCGGCAACCAAAGTTCAAATCCTGGACGAGTGTGCATTTCAAATCGCGGCAATATTCATGGGAAACGTATGAGTATGAATCAAACTATAATTACTCTCTAGTTATATGTAAATAGTAGACAACACTGGGCTCTTTTTAAAATGCATTAGTTTATCTATAATTTGTATACAGTTATGTGTTATCAAGTATGTCTACATAATACAAATAATTCTCACAGTTATATGTTTTCAATTATTTCCAGCAATTCTATGATTTTAAGTAACTAATAATAATAATAATAATAATAAATTCTTTGTTTAAAAAAATATAGCTTTAAGTAAATGTTTTATATGATTTCAAATATTCCGATCTGATACTAATAATACATCTATACTCCTTCGAGCTAAATAGTAGGTCAGACTGGGCTCTTTAACAAGGATATGGTAAACGGTTTAGGAGAAGGAACCGACTGAACCTCTGCAGAGGGGTAAAATCCCTCAGTGAAGCCACCATTTGGCTGTGAGTGGCGACCTATGATGATTAAGAATGGAACCATAGTGGCTGAGCAGTCCATGACATGCATAACCCCACTTTGGCCCTTACTTAAGCTAGACGTGCGGTTGGAGAAGCCCCCTATCGATCAATCAGCTGGTCACATCAAGCCCTAACACGTATATGATTGTCCCGACCCTATTGCTATGTATAAGTTACGTTGTTCTCTAACCTCTAAGCATAAAATAATTTGAGACTTATTGTTACATCATGAATAGGAGGCCTATTAATTTTCTAATGCAAGTGTAGAATTTGAAATATTTGAATTAAAAGTTATTGGTAATTCGTTTGAAGAATCATAGAAAATCGATAGGTAGTGATTTTTGGCTGACCTATTGGCAGTTCAATGCACCGTAGAGAAGGGACGCGTAAAATGGTTATTTCTACACCCGTCTGGTCGAATTCGAACCTGTTAAACTTAAAAATTGACATAGTGTCTCATCCTGCTCGTGCCGAGGGGTTGGGTAAATACATACATTTGGTTATTCAGAACTAAAAATATGTTGACTTGGGTGTTTGTTTATTTTGACGTGGTTGTTTGATTATTTTGGAGGTATGAGGTGTGCTAATGATCACGACTTATATCTATAGACTGTTCCAAAACACTTGTAACTGAATAGGATAATCAAAACGCCCAAACATGTATTTAATTTACTATTTAAAGGCGTTGATAAATTGTCATAAAATTACTTGCTGGAAGGACTGTTAAAGGAAGGACAGATCAACAGACAACGATTATATAACTTTCTACTTAAAAACAGGATCAACCAGAAGCATACGGAGACGCAAAATCTACAACATGCATACCACAGCCCCCTTGGCAAACACCAAACTCCGCATAAGAAGACACTTAAAAAGGATCTTAAAAAAACTGGCGCAAACCCGCACGGATATCATCTTTCTGAGTACCTGCAAGAAATTCCCGATTATTCCGAAAGGCCTAAGACCCAAAAACACATTCCAGCATAGCAACAACACCCACTACCAGAAAAAAAGCTCAACTAATATACAAGATGGGAACCACCCTAAGGAACCTAGCCCTAAACAACTCCTTTTTGCTTCAAGACAGGATAAGCTCTTGAGGACAGATCAACAGACAAGGATTAAAACTGATTCTACATCTTTCTACTTCAAGAAAGGACCACACTTTATCCCACAAAGTATATCTCCTGTAAAACTGTATTCAACTACAGCCCTAAAATGGCCATACGAATTGTAACAGTGGGAACTTTCTTGTCGTAATCGGGAGCCATCACGGAACTTCGAACTTAACCCTTTATTTAGTCCACGGGGGTATCCTGTTCTCATTCCGCTAACCATAGCTGAAGAAGGCCGGAGTGCATATCGGCCGAAACGTTGTACAAATAACAATGAAGATGGGGACAATAGTCCGAATAACGCAGATAATACTAATCATCATGCTTCATCTCAAACATTCAGAGAAAAAGTTATTTAAGGTATTCTATTTTTTTTTATAGTAATTTCATAGATTTTTGTGGGTTTTATCAACCTTATGTTGTGATAGCAAGTATCAATTGACATTTATTCTAGCAGTTATCAATTGATAAGAGGAAATAAATTATCAATGAGTGCAGATTGTTATTAAAAGCAAAGGTAATTCATTAATTATCATTATGGGTATATTATATTTTATATCTTATTACTTTGAATGTTGTCGCAACTGATTGATCATAATTCTGCCCCTGTTAAAAAAGCAGTGTGGATTCGAAGTTTTGATAATCTATTTCATATTACTCGGAGACGAGATAGACAGCGTCATTGCACTGAGGAATGGAACAGAAAGAGTATTACTCGATATGACATCCCGACAATTCAATAATGTATGGGAAGTATCTATCCACCATTTTCAGTAATTTTAAACGTTCTTTTAGTTTCTTAAGAAATACTTTTAAGAAATCAAATATGTTCAATATTAACTGTTTTGACAACTTTATAATTCTATCTACTCTGTCTTCTCGCTTGTGTACAGGAATTGGGCCGTAGCTTAACCAAACGGCGACGAATGAATATAAAATAATGAAATAAGAATAATACAAAGAAAACTCGAGACAGTAAGTGTAATGCAAAAGTGACGTATTATTAAACAATTAAACATTGACGGGAGAAAAGGAAAAAAAAGTAAAGAAGGATCGAATATTTTCTGATAGTCGCAGGGGTGAAAAGTATTATAAGAATGTCTCTTTCAAGAGTCGTGATCACGCGTCTGGGTCGTAAGATGAACTCAAGAAAACTAGAAAAGTCTTCAAGAAACCGCCAATTCGATGACATGGGTGGCAGGTGGTCTAAGGATCCTCCCGCTGTTTCTAGGCTGGTTTTGAACTATGAGTCTTAGGCGTCTGTGACCTTGACGGACAAGGATGGGTCTAAACAAAGAGGAAGAGAAAAGAAATCATTGATGAAGCTGGAACACCATCCACCAAGAAGTTCTTTTTTGGGGGCGGGGGGTTGTTTTCTTCTATCAAAGAACTTCTACTTTTTCTATTTAGATAATTCTATTATACTGTATTTGGATGACTCTGCCTCTCTATCTCTCTGGGGATGCAATTAAAAACAAAGCCTAGACCAAACAAAACTTTTCTCGGGTAGGATTTTACGAGGGATCAGGTTGTGATATTCATATTTACACCTGAGAATTATTGGCAGTGGTAAGAGAAAATAGGAATAGAAAATAGCGCTAATACCATTGGGAAATATGTGCATCTAACTACTATCCTTCCAGCTATGGGTAAATTGTGAGACAGACTGGGCTCTTTAACCTTGGTTAGGTAATCAGTATATGCGAAGAAATACTCTGTATTCAAACCTGCTAAACTCCGCTTAAGAAATTGACCTTGTGTCCCATCTTCCTCGTGAGGAGGGGTTGGTATATATATATATATATATATATATATATATATATATATATCAAAAACGTCTGCAAGAGCTGTAGGAAATTTTCAATGACGATGAGGCTCAACGCTTCTTCAACGACATCGCGGCGAACTGGCACAAGGCCTACAAAAATGTTCAAGGTGTAGTATTATATGTAAATGAGGTGATGGTATAAAAAAGGACTGCCTCACTAATAAGCGGTCGGTTACTACACTTGACTAAGATAACGTCTGTTTCCAGAGACTATTTCACTTCACAACACAAGGAAAATCTATTACGTTGAAATGAATATGTGTGCTGAGAATTACAACTGGTATGTATAAACTCTCCCAAGAAAGCTTTGGTTGAATCAGCCAATCAAAACGCTCAAACATGTATTTGATTTACTATTTACAGGCGTTGATAAATTGCCACACCGTTGCTCGCCGTATGTACAGACGAATGTTACATAATCTATGCGGTTGCATAAGATTATTGTCGGTCCCCTGTAATTCTGAGGGGATGACCCTTTTCATATCATGGCCGGGTCCTTCCATGGAAAATTACAGAAGCCCGCCAAAATACGTGAAGTCACGTGGGACCTGTTCGGTCCCCAGTTTTCAGTTAGACGTCAGGCAGAGAAGTCGGCCATTTTAGGTCCTGCCTAAAACTGGAACTCACGCGCGCTATGTTAGTCAGATATTTAGTTACATAAAATGTATAGTTAAGGAAATAAAAGTTTGTATAAGTAATATGTTCTTGTGGTTGATGAATGTCTTGGTAACAAGACTAAGAAATGAATCCAGGACGACCAGCCAGCAGGAACATAGCAATAGAAAGTCCAGACTTTAGGAGATCCGAGACGCTAGACCAGACCAAGTCAAGTCGATAGAAATACCATAGACGATCAGAAGCAAAGCCGGGCAGAAGAAAATACAACCAGATATAGAAGAAAGAAAGAGATATATAACATTATAATTATTTAGTGCAACACGAACTGATGGGGATTATATAATTCTTTAACACGGATCAGCTGACAAAACTGATACTGCTTCTTTCTACTTCAAGAAAGGATCAAACTTTATGCCACAAGGGATCTCCACTGTAAAACTGTTTTCACCTACAACCCTAAAATGGCCACACGAATCGTAACATATGGTAACCTTTTTCAACAGTGCTGTGGTCTACGCTGTGTTAGATATTCCTTGAATCTATAATTGTTCCTATTTCTTTAAAAGAATCTTTGGAAGCAATCACAACGGAGGCACGATCAATATTTTTATTTCCGCACCTTTTGGATAAAATCATGACATTTATCTACATTTCCTCACCCACTCAGCTACATCCACAATTTGACGGATTTTCATTTCCTTATCTTCAACTCTGTCTGCTCTTTTGCCGTTGATAAGATGTTTCAGTTTGCGAGCGGTGTGGAGTAGAGCGGTCTCTCTTCTTCTAAATCGTGAATTATTCGAGTTTATCAAAAATTCATCTACTTCAAAGTTTATTTAATGTACACATCTACTCACTAACTCTCACACGTTTATATTATATTATATTATATAGATAGATAAACACATACTGAGATAGATAGATAGATAGATAGATAGATAGAAAGAAAGAAAGAAAGAAAGATAGATAGATACATACATACATACATACATACATAAGATAAGAGTAGACTGAACAGGATAGATAGATAGAAAGATAGATATATGGTAGGATAGCTATGAACAGACAGTGATGAATACGAACATTATGATATATACAGAATGTGTTAGATATATACAGTTTGTGATAGATAGGTCGATAGATAGATACATAGCTAGATAGATAGCCGGATAGCTAGATAAATTAATAGATAAATAGATAGATAGGAACATACTGATATATATATATATATATATATATATATATATATATATATATATATATATATGAGAGAGAGAGAGGAGACAAATATAGATAGATAACATTAAGTGGAATTATAACAGGTACTACCACTCTGAGTCAGAGTGGACATGGGAGTAATTACAACAAATATGTACACCTCTGTGTTCCAGAACTGGAACCTCGCCACAAGATGCATTTTAGTGACAGAACCAGTACCCCCTTTTTGCGGGCATGCAGTCCGTATATTCTAATAATTCTATTCCCGCTAGATCACCTAAGTTTAAGCAACAAAGAGCCGCTTCAGTACTTAGACGGCTGACTAATTAAGCAACAGCAGGTACTGGAAGCAACCCGAAACCTGTATGTCATATCTAAACAAAGCGTAATAATAACAATATATTAAGCTTCATACTTTTTCAGTCACGTCATGCTGAATCGGTAGGTTCAATCTAAGTTAAGCAGTGATGAGCCTGTTTGGTACTTAGACGGGTGACCACTTAAGCAATATATAGTAAGCATCTCGAGGCCTGTGTGCTAAATCTAAGCAAAGTTTAATAATAACAAGTACATTTTACGTATACTTATTGTAGTCGATCGCATCCCATCGTGGTTTAATAGTTAGCAAGCTCGTCTCGCTGATCCATTGCTACTGAATAGAGACTTCGATCCACGCTGGATGCCCCATAATTCCACTCTTACGTCACATCCAACCCATGTCGAATCGTTTTAGGCCAATACCTACGGCGTCCTATCGGGATGTAATGGTTAGCATGCTAGTCCAACCATTATTACTGTTTAACGAGTTCGATCCTCACAGGATGCCAAATACATACGACATCCGACCAGTGGGTTGGATAAATAACTACTTGTGACCTTGGATTACATCCTACTCGCAACGAACGGATTGGCTAAACAAGCAGCATGTATATCTAAGTTAGGGTAGCGTGGAGATGAAGTCAACAATGCTTGGTTTGAGAATTGCATAAGTGAGAAACTGTTAGTAACCAAGCACCACTGACTTCATGTTCATGCTACCCTAACTTAGAGATATATTATGAAACACTATACAACTAAAAAGCGTTTGTTACCATTGGTTTCAAAGCAGTGTATTAGCCGTTTGTCATCAAGATGAATCACTTTGAATAGAAGACAGCAAACCTATAATTGAGCCCTCTATTTTCCTTTCTCCAATACAATATATATAAATATATATATACACACATGTTTAGAAATATATAGAATACAATAGGTCAGTTGTCACCATTTTAAATTATTAATTTCATGTATGTACTTTGTTTTATGTTTTCTCTACTGTGGAGAGAACTAAAATCAGATGTGGCATTGTCTGTGAGGAAAGCAACACCATCACATCAGTGCTTCAGAAATTTGGAAATGGCATACTGTACTGCTTGGTATTCATATACAAGCGAACATGTGTCACATCCTTCCTGTTACAAACTGGTTGAGTAAATACCTACATGTGACCTTGTGTCATATCCTACTCGTGGCGAATTGGTTGGGTAAATATCTACTTGCAACCTTGTGCCACATCCTACCCCTGACGAAGGGACGAGGTAGATAAGTACTCCTAGCTGTCGAAGCGCTACTAAAATACGAACGCATAAAACACCAATGTAGAAAATAACTGTTGCTCTCATTGTCAGTCTTGACAGAAAACGATTCTGTTTTTATGTGCAACCCCCCCCCCATTTTTTTACAACTGATATTTTTTGTGAAGTTTCTATGATTGAAAAGAGTACAGAAGACTCTGTAATTTACGCGTCACACACACACACACACACACACATATGTATATATATATATATATATATATATATATATATATATATGTATGTATGTATATATGTATGTATGTATATATATATATATATATCAGCTTCAAAGGGATATATGTCTTTATGTATATATACATGTACATATATATACATACATACACATATATACATATACACACACACACATGTATATATATATATATATATATATATATATATATATCAGCTTCAAAGGGATATGTCTTTATGTATATATACATATGTATCTATATATATATATATATACACACACATACACACACACACACATATATATATATATATATATATATATATATATATATATATATAATAAGGCGTGCTATCTCTTATTTGACTACCTTGAGCAGTTCGCTTATGCAACTTGCAAGTATTAATTATATTCGACTCCAGGCTTCTTGGAAACGTTCAGAAGATCATAAAACTAGAGATTATATCATAGCGGCCTCACATTTATTTTTACTCTATGTTGTTTCGTTCTCCTATAATCTGTTTTTTTTCCATTCGTTTGTCTACTATTTTCCTTATCTGCCTTTACGGTACACAATTTTTTTTTCTTGGCTAATTTCACTTTCTTTTTCAACTGCTACATTTTTTTAACATGACAAATCCTTTACTCTTTTTTACTACCTCTTATTATTTCCTTCTTGCTCTCTCCATCAATCTATCCATATATATATATATATATATATATATATATATATTATTATAATGGAGATTGTGGGTTTGTCTGTCTGTAACCGAAACTATATTACTATTCAAGTCACAATTCCCTTTGTTATTTACATCACATTCTCCATGATTTTATTTTTTATTCAAACCTCAATTATTAATAAAATTGTTTTACATCATTAAGATTGTTGATCATATCTACATACTAATAACATACAATTGTATTTATATATACAAGAAAATAGCGGTTTACAGTGTGAATGGGAAGGCTAATTTGCATATTTATATTGAAAATTTGATTTTAATAAATATGTGCTTAGTATTATTGATTTCTAATTGTTTGGTTTTATCTTATTGAATATGAGCAAAAATATCGGGAATAAATCTTAAAAGAAATCCATTAACAAGAAGAAATAGCTGTAATATTATTCTTTACTTTCTATTTTAACTAAATAGTTAAATTAGGAAAATTTACCAATGAAAGACGGGAGTAAGGGAAAATGATGGAAGAGTTAGTTTCCAAGTTGTTCTATTTTTCAATCATACCCCCTCTGTTCCAAATATTTTTATCTGAATTCTTATTCAGTTTCATTAGCCTTTCTAATTTAATATGATATTTTATTATATTAAAACTTAAATACTTGCACCCGGAGGGTGCATATATTTGCTAGTATATATAAATAAATAATATAGAATGAATAGAGAATAAATGAGAAAAGTATTGGCATGAAAAGGTGCTCAATGCTATTAAAGCAGAGCATATTTATAATCAATTGTAATATTATGGATTTGAACTCATAACTTAAATTTTCATGGTTATGCAATCCTCAGATGAGTCAAATGGTTGAGATCTTAAAAATCAGTAGTTTTTAAGATCTCAACCATTTGACTCATCTGATGATTGCATAAGCATGAAACTTTAAGTTATGAGTCCAAATCATCCATAATACCATTACTATTGATTTATATATATTATATATATATATATATATATATATTATGAGAAGTAGAATACACAAGCGATTTTTTTATGATATGGGTTTTTTTTTAGCCGATAATTTTTGGGAGAATATGTGCTTAATTGAAGTCGTACCTAATTTTGAAAGTTAATTATTTAATAATTAATTAATTAATCAATTAGGCGGGCATACCTAATAAATGTAAGGCTAAACAAATCGAGAAAAATAAATCTCTGTATGTACATTTCGGCCTATTAGGCCTCATCAGCAGAGCTATAGACAGAAAGACCGCCCTGTGCGTGATTGTCGGCTAAAAAAAAGCCATATCATAAATACATACTTCTCATACTGTCGTGTAGAAGTCACTATAAGTGGAATAGGAACCTACTTCTGAAGAAAACGAAAAAATCTAAGAGGGTCCGTTTGGTGTAGGGGTAAGATGCTCCCCTGTCAGCTTGACAGTCGGGTTTCGAATCACGCACAGAGCGGTCTTTCTGTCTATAGCTCTGCTGATGGGGCCTAATAGGCCGAAATGTACATACTGAAATCGATTTTTCTCGATTTGTTTATCCCTACATTTAATAGGTATGCCCGCCTAATTGATTAATTAATTAATTAATAATTAATTAACTTTCAAAATTAAGTACGACTTCAATTAAGCACATATTCTCCCCCCCCAAAAAAAAAATATATATATATACCTATCCCCTCTCACTTTACTGCTTTTTTCTAATCTCTCGGCTAACATCAAATCCTTATCGCTTTCTTATATCATCTTCTTATTTTCTTCTTGCCCTCTCCTCTCTCTCTATCAATCTATGTATCTATCTATCTATCCATTTATCTATCTTTCTATTTATCAATCTAGCAATGTCTTTCCCCTCTCACTTTACTGCTCTTTTCTAATCTCTCTGCTAACATCAAATTCTTTAAGCTTTCTTACATCTTATTCTTTCCTTCTTGTGTCTCCATCAATCTATCTATCTATCTATCTATCCATCTATCTATCTATCAATATATATTTCTATCTATCAATCTATCTATGCCTTTCTCCTCCCACTGATCTTTTCTATTCTCTCTCTTAACATCTTTACGCTTTCTTACCACATCATATTCTTCCTATATTGATTATTCTCTCTCTCTCTCTCTCTCTCTCTCTCTCTCTCTCTCTCTCTCTCTCTCTCTCTCTCTCTCTCTCTCTCTCTCTCTCTCTCTGCTAAAATAAAATATTTAGTCTTTCTTTAATCTATAGATCTATTTCTCTTTCTCATTCTTTCTTTCTTTCTTTCTTTCTTTATCGTTTTCTTATTCTCTCTTTCAACATCAAACCCTTATCTTTCTTTCTTTTTCTGATTTTCTTTCTATGTCTGTCTGTCTGTCTGTCTCTGTCTATCTCTTTCTCTCTCATTCCTTCCAATAGACCTATTTCTTTTTTCTCTTCATCTTTTTGTCTCTTTACCCTCCCTCTATATTGTCTTTACATCTACATTCTCCTATTTGTTTACTTTTTCACAACCTCTTACCGTCAAGTGTTGTACGTCTTATTCCCTGCTGCATAGATAAGTGACTCCCACACAATTTTTCACAGATCTAGGCGCACATCCAGGCGCACATCCAGGTGAATATCCATTGACCAGATTAACGGATTCCATCTTCGATGACTTCATAAACTTTTTTTCTTTATATCGAAAATATAAAATTCCATTGTGATTTCTGCAACCTCTGGATGCAAGTATTTAAGTTTTAATGTAATAAAATATTATATCAAATTAAAGACTAATGAAACTAAATAAGAACACAGATAAAAAGATTTGAAACTGAGTGCAAGTATTTAAGTTTTAATGTAATAAAATATTATATCAAATTAAAGACTAATGAAACTAAATAAGAACACAGATAAAAAGATTTGAAACTGAGTGCAAGTATTTAAGTTTTAATGTAATAAAATATTATATCAAATTAAAGACTAATGAAACTAAATAAAAATGCAGATAAAAAGATTTGAAATAGAACAACTGAAACTTACTCTTCCATCGCTCTTGTCTTTCATTCCGAAATGTTCCTAATTTACAATTTAGTTGAATTACAAAGTAAAGAATAAAATACTGTATTTCTTCTTCTTAATGGATTTCTTTTAAAATATTTTCCCCGAGATTTTTGCTCATATTCATTAAGATAAAACCAAACAATTAGAAATCAATAATACCAAGCACATATTCATTAAAATCAATTTTTTTAGATCAATATGCAAATTAGCCTTCCCGTTCACACTGTAAACCGCTATTTTGTTGTATATATAAATACAATTGCATGTTATTTGTATGTAGATATGGTTAACAGTATTAATAATGTAAAACAATTTTATTAGAAATTGAGGTTTGAATAAAAAAAATAAAATCATGGAAAATGTGATGTTAATAACTAAGGGAATTGTGACTTGTGTAGAGAAATAGTTTCGGTTACAGACAGACAAATATAGAATCTCCATTATAATATATATATATATAATATATATATATATATATAATATATATATATATATATATGGTAGAAATATGAGGAATGAAAATATATATATATATATATGGTAGAAATATGAGGAATGAAAAAATAAAACTCGGACAAAAATGTGTAGTATATTTCGCTGGAGTATTGAACTCAATTTTTAAACACATTATTTCTAAGCTCATTTATTGGGGAAAAACATCAAGAATGAAAACAAAACGTCTTTGGCATGAAATAACCCAACAAGGGCTGATATTCCGTAAAATCTAACTAACTAACAAACTAAAACTGTATTCGTCCTTCTAGCTGAAATTGTTCTTCTCTTCTATGATACCTTTTTTGAAACCTTCCTTCCCCCCTTCCTTCCTTCCTGCCTACCGTCCAACACCCAACCACACAAACATCCAACGTAAAAAAGCATATTCAATATAAATATCCAACGGTATGTACAAATTATCTATACATGAATGCACATGTGAAAATGATTGGCACAGGTCAAAGGTCACGTTTATATGGGAATCCGTTCTGCGCGTGAAATATCAAACGACAGTTTTCTTTTCGTTTTTGGCCCGAGGCCACAATTGGCAGCGAGAATGAACTTTGCCATTTGACATTTGAATTCAACATTCTGGATTTGAATAGCGAATCTTTAAAAGGCATCCACTCCTTCAGGAAATCTTTCCTTGTTATTCAGATATTTTGATTTCTTTCCGTTTAAAATATTTGTCGTCAGCAGCTGAAATGCTGGGATCAATAAGACATCTTGGCCTATGGACGAGCGAAGTTATATTAAATAGAATTGTTATCTGAATAATAAAGTCGGCATTCGACATAGTAAGGGTTCTTGTTCATCGCTGGTTTGTTGGTTTATTTAATAACATGTCAATACTTGTCAGTCTTTTCTTTTTCAAGATTGGTTTATCTATCTATCTATCTGTTATACTAAAGCTGAGTGAAGCAATGATTGTTTTCTTTAAGGCTTTTTTTTTCGTGAGTTTAGTTTAATGGAATAAAATACATGCTAAAATATCCCTTGATACTGGGATTGGGTTATGTTTTTTTTTTAATTAATTTTAATTCTTTAGCAGTAATTTGCAATTAAGTTTTAATGTAAGCTACCATTTACTTTACATCTGACTATCAATTTCTCCCTCTTTATATATATCTTCACTAACTACTACTATATTTAGTGCCTCTGTGAGGGCAAAACGAAAGATTAGAGAGTCAAGAGGAAGATTGAGCCACTCTCTTTTTTACCACTCCAGGGCCATAACTGATGGCTGTCACCACTTCTTACTTACACTACCACTTACCAAAGTTCTTCTAGTCTCTCTCTCTCTCTCTCTCTCTCTCTCTCTCTCTCTCTCTCTCTCTCTCTCTCTCTCTCTCTCTCTCTGTATATATATATATATATATAATTTTCAAAGAAAGAAAAAACTTAACAAAACGTCATTCTGTAATAAACTTATTTCGACCAAAAGTTCAAAAGGCTTTTTTAAAAAATTTAAGAATTAAAAAAAAAAACCTTACGAGACCGGCCTCTTCGGGCGGAGAATGTTTGCACCTACAGGAGCATACAGTATGGTTATACAGTGAGATTGTGAGGATCCCAGGTGGAATCATCCCTTACTACCAGTCATTTGGATACCTTACACACACACACACACACACACATATATATATATATATATATATATATATATATATATATATTGTGTATTTTGGCAGCAAGTTATTATTTAAGCTGATTTCATTAAAGACCACGAAATATTTACTCTTTATAATTTTCTAGTGTATATGTTCAAGTCTTCTTATTTTCCGTACATCCGGATCAAGATTGAAAATTGAAAGAAATGTCCTAAACAATCACTACAACAAATAATCCACCTGAGGACGACCAGTGAAATTGTTGAAAGCGCTTGTGTAAAACATGGGACTTTTTCTCTACGAAATGGATTTGGATATACGGAAAGCAACGAGAAGACTTGAACGTCTTACACTTATATGTGGTAGAAAGCGGTGGTTAAGAGTGTCCTGGTTATGACATTAAACTGGTTCTAGTTTGGAAGTTCCAATTGTGGAGCTCTGGGGCGTGCGGAGTACCCTTTATTCACAGTTACTCACATGTTCAGTCTGACCTAGAGTGGTAGTACCTGTACTATGGATTAAATTCTATTAAAATCCATCAAACCGATCAACTTAATCAACTCGAGACAGTGATGGTCCCGTAGCCAAAAATGAAAGATGTTATAAGAATTAAATGTAGTTTTAGCTTCGGTAGCCAAAACCACTTCTTTTAATACGTTAGAAGGCCTCAGAAAAGCTTCCTAATGTGGGTGAATATACACAACAACTTCCAACAAAGAGGTACATAACAAAATACAGACTTTATTGTCTGAGCAACATTTAACAACAATACAAAAGAGTTTGGACGAAAGTCCTAAAAAAAGGAAGAATGAGTTCTTGCAGAGTTAAGAGTTCAACGAAGAGATGAAAGTCTTACATCAAATATTATCGCTTACTTCGAACAGGAGTCACGTCGTAAGGGTATATTTATGAAAACATGGAAGTGCAAATAGGCATGCGTGTTACACGGACATATAAAACGGCGGGTGAGACTAACACCTCTA
Source organism: Doryteuthis pealeii (assembly GCA_023376005.1). Classification (NCBI taxonomy): domain Eukaryota; kingdom Metazoa; phylum Mollusca; class Cephalopoda; order Myopsida; family Loliginidae; genus Doryteuthis; species Doryteuthis pealeii. The sequence continues at coordinate 102,059,710 of CM042141.1, read as the reverse complement.
CGGGGTTAGAGTATAATAGAAGCTGCATAAAAGCGCACGTATATTCCCCTTTTCTCATCTCCGTGAAACTCTCATAAAATCTCCTGATATCTGTCAGTATCCAGCTCAATTCAATTCAACCAAATTCTTTCGCTCGAAAATTTAGATCGGAATTTAGAGGGAAAGTGTGGTGGTGTTCTGTTTAGAGTCGTAGGAAATGGACTCATCGACCCGAGTTCAATTTCTGGACGAAGAAACAGTTCACATAGAACTAATACCCTTGGGAAAGGTATGAATCCAACTATTCTCCCTCCAGTTATGGATGAATAGTAGGACAGACTGGGCTCTTTAACCTTGCTTAGGCAACAAGTCTAATAGAAGGAAAACTTTGAATTCAAACCTGGTCACTACTAGAATAGGCTCAGGCCTACTTAGTGATCTATTTCAATTTTTAAAAAAAGATCATCGTATAGCCATTTCTGTATCTTTGAATACAAAAGAACAGTCACTGATTCCTTCTATTAAACTCGTATCGCGTTATGCTCCGTTCTCTTGGGAGTCATGGCCCCCGACCGAGAACCGATTAAGTCAAATGACTTTCCAAGAAAATTAATGCTGATTACACAAACAAACAAAAAGTGAGGATATTCGCGGGCTTTGTCAGACGACACCGGTAGTTTTCAGCTGAATTTAATGCGCTTCATTCACACTGAATTTATATTTGATTGATCTTGTTACATTGAACTTTGAATCTTTCTTGTGTCTTTTCTTTTGCTTGATCCTTTGTGATTTACTTGACGGTATTACCGGCTGATCAATTGGCATTCAAATCAGACACGGGAGAAGTCAAACCTGGTTTATTATTAAGGTTTCAAAATGATTGCTTCTGATCATTAAAAGAAGTGTCTCAGGCGATGATATAATAATAATAATAATAATAATAATAGATAAGACGCAACGGAATACCAAGTGCTGAATGTGTGAAGACAGAGATGAAACGGTCAATCATATAATAAGCGAATGCAGCAAACTAGCACAAAAAGATTGCAAGACTAGGCACGACACGGTGGGAAAGGTGATCCACTGGGAATTGTGCAAGAAAAATTTCACCATACAGCTAAATGGTATATGCACAAACCTGAACTTGTCGTGGAGAATGATACGCATAAAATTCTGTGCGACTTCGAGGCACAGACGGTTCACCTAATCCCGACCGGGAGACCGGACCTAGTATTAATCAACAAGAAGAAGAGAACCTGTCATCTCGTGGATTTTGCCGTCCCGGTCGACCACCGAGTGAAAATGAAAGCAACCGAAAAGGTAGAAAAATACTTAGACCTTGCCAGAGAACTGAGGAAACTGTGGAACATGAAGGTGAAGGTCGTACCAATTGTAATCGGTGCCTTTTGAAAGCTCTGGAAAAGAATTTAGGTGAATTGGAAATCAGAAGAAGAATCGAGACCATCCAAACTACAACACTGTTGGGATCGTCTAGAATACTCAGAAGAGTCCTGGAGACCTGAGGAGACCTGCAGTCACTCAGCCTCCAGTGAACTATCAGCTACGGCAGGTGTGAAAACCTAATAATAATAATAATAATAATAATAATAATAATAATAATAATAATATACAACAAAATGGTATATGCATAAACCAGAATCTGTTCTTTTATATTCGCATAAAACGGATCGTCTTTATCTCAAAGTTGCAGAGAATCTTATCCCATCCATAAGATCAGACCCAGTATCGATTAACAAGAAAAGGAAAACTTGTCAACTGGTAGATTTTGCAGTTCCAGCAGATCACGGGTGAAGATGAAAGAAAACTAAAAGATAGACAAATACCTGAACCTTGATAGGTGTAATGTGGGAGTTGGTGAGCAGAGGATAATGGAATTTTCAAAAGTCAGAAAGTCTAGCAATACTGAGGATTTTGAGACTTCTTGGCTGTTAAAGTTTATTTTGATCGATTTTTCAGACGAAGTGACACGTGAAATAATATCTAAACTGGTGGAATTTGGTGGAACAGTTAGAACAATTTAAAGATTCGACGATGTTCTAGACGATTCCACAGCAATCTCTATATAACGAGGGAACCTTAGATTTGAGACAGTGGGAATTGGCAGTTTTGCCGATGGCAGTCGAGCTACGGAATTGCCGATGGCAGTTGGGCTTGGGTTTTGCCGAGGTTAGTCGACTGGGGTCGTGAATCGAGATTGGTGTCGCTGATGGTGAAACCTGATAATTGATACTTACCGTTGAACTGACTCTCTCTCTCTCTCTCTCTCTCTCTCTCTCTCTCTCTCTCTCTCTCTCTCTCTCTCTCTCTCTCTCTCTCTCTCTCTCTCTCTCTCTCAAG